>LR999458.1:5793048-6393048 GCA_905216605.1 Arabidopsis arenosa
AGGTCGTCGACAAACATCGCCGTTTGTGCGATGAACGGCAGCGGCTGGGCCTTAAAAGGCAAGTACTCGAAGCTCGTATCGCTCGAGTGGAAGGGAAAGTGAGGGCTTTGGAAAGCGATCCTTTCCAATGGGAGTGGAGGAACTTTGATTCCATCGCAGAGATCCCGAAGATGCTCCGGATGTACCTCCGAGCTAAAGGTCAAGTCCCGGGGCCCGTGAATGCCCCGGTCGAAATCGCTTCATCCAGCAGCGAAGAGGAGGATGAAGAGGAGGACAACACTCGTCGGAAACGCGTCCGGAACGAACCCGAGGTGGATGACAAGAAAAAGGCGTCCACTTCGGATACCAAACCGGCGATGAAGGAGTCTGTTCCTGAGCCTCTTCTATAAATGTTCCCTAATCCTGCTTTTCTTTTCTTTTTCTTAAAAAACTTTTAAACTCATGATGGGCTCCGGTCCTTTTATTTATGGAAACTTTGAGTACTTTCCTTTTTCTCGAAATATTCCCGGAGATACGTCTTTAAATGCAGGATTCTTCAAGAGGCTTAAATTTCTCCGCGAATCGCTCCATTCCAGGATGGAAAACGCAGCTTACTAGGGACGTGATGTCCCTATAAATTGAGGCTTCAATTTCTCTTTATTCCTCACCATTCTTTTTTCCTTTTGCAGGTATGGAATTCAACCTCCGATGTTCAGAGTCCATGCCTGATTTCTCCAGGGTTAGAATGATGGACGGAGACGCAACCGGTAAACAGCCTTCTTCATCCCGCGGCGTTTTTAGGTCTCAGATCCAAACTCCGTGCGCTCTGATCAAGGACCTCCCAGACAGAGACTAAGAAATTTCGATGGCATTTATCAAAGCGCTTGCGATTCAACACAAGAAGTTAACGCTGGAACGGAAGAAACTTCGAAAAAAGATTCAACGAATGCAACGCAGGGTTACTGCGATATCGCGAGATCTTCACATCCTCAGCTCTCACCCCGGAGAATGGATCGAGCTTGGAATCTTCGAATTCGCTCGCATTCCGGATTGTATGATGCCGATTCTCGACCTTGCTGGTCAAGGAGTTCAGGTGTTCTGTTCGGAGATGGCATGTTTAGAAAAGCATTGATTTGATTTGGATTGGCCTCAATTCCCCTTTTCGTCACAATATAGCCAAGAAACTCCCCGGATGGGACTCCGAACGTGCACTTCGCCGGGTTTAGCTTCATTTGATATTGATTAAGAATTTTGAAACAGTTTTCCAAGTGTTTAATGTGGTCTTCTTTCTTCAACGACTTAACCAACATGTCATCTATGTAGACTTCCATTGTCTTCCCGAGATGATCGTGGAACATTTTATTGACCAACCGTTGATAAGTTGCTCCTGCATTTTTTAAACCAAAAGGCATTACTTTATAACAATAAATACCTCTATCTGTGATGAATGACGTTTTTTCCTGGTCCTCGGGATTCATCATTATTTGATTATAACCCGAGAAGGCATCCATGAAGGTTAATAGTTCATTCCCAGCAGTAGATTCTACGAGCCGGTCTATATGCGGAAGCGGGAAACTATCCTTTGGACACGCCTTATTGAGATCCGTGAAGTCAATGCATACCCTGTCCTTTCCATTCTTCTTTTTAACCACGACAGTGTTCGCTACCCACTCCGGATACTGCACTTTCCTTATGGATCCTATCTTTAAAAGATTGTCCACTTCGTCATTTACTATTTTTGCCCGCTCTATTCCGACTTTTCTCCTTTTTTGTTTTACAGGTTTGAAGCTCGGATCCACGTTAAGTTCATGACAAATTATGCCTGGATCTATGCCAGGCATATCTGTCGCCGACCACGCAAATGATGTCTTGTTTTTCCTCAAAAGTTCAATTAAAGCCTCTTTTATTTTGCCGGTCAAAGTAACTCCAATTCGGATTTTCCGATCTGATTTGTCTTCTTCTAATACTACCTCGGTTACTACATCATCCTCTTTCTGCCCACTAGGAAATCTTGGAATTATTCCCTTTTTTGCGGGCTTCGTTAATTGCTATTGGATCTTCAAACGGTGGCTAGCTAAGTAGCATGTTCGCGAAGCTTCTTGATCTCCCCGAACTGTTTCCACTCCACTTGGTGTTGGAAATTTGATGCACTGGTGATATGTAGAGGGGACTGCCTTCATTTGATAAATCCATGGAGTCCCGAGGATGATATTGTAAGCTGCCGGTTTATCGAAAACAACGAAATCCACGATTTTCGACACCTTTTTGGCGAGAACTGGTAGCTTGATCGTACCGAGAGACATAGCTGACTCACTTGTGAACGCCACCAAAGGAGACGGAGGTCCTACTATGTCTGCCCGACTAATTCCCATTATTTCCAAAGTACTTAAAAAGATTAAGTCGACCGAACTGCCCGTATCGATGAGGATCCTTGATAGTTCGAAATTGGCAACGTCCAGGGTAATGACGAGGGCGTCATCATGGGGTCTTTCGAGGTGACGCGTTTCTTCCTCATCAAATGATATTGATGCACCTTGAAAGTCAACTTCTTCGCCCAAGTTCGCTTTGAGTGAAACATTTCGCCTATGCTTCTTGATGGAACTAATCGAATCTTGGCAAAGTTTGGAACCTCCTAGAATTACATTGATCTTTCCCTTCGAACTCCTTGGTTCTTCTTCATTAGAAAATCTTGGTCTCTTGGAGTTCTGATCTTTGGTGCTATCCCTTGCTTCGTGGTATTCTTTCATGAAATTTTCTATGTTGAATTTGGAAAGATCTCCACTGGCCCATAGCTCCGCGAGATGCCTTTTAAGGACGCTGCAATCTTTGGTCAAATGCCCGGTTACCTTATGGATGTCACAGTATAAACTTTCGTCACGGACCCACGTGTTCGACTTTCCTTTTCCTTGGAATTGTTTTCCGACGATATTGTTGAAAGGCTTTTACCCAAACCTTCTTGGTCCTTTGTTTTCCCTGGGCTCAAACTTCTTGGTAGGAAAAGTGACCGCCGGTTTTTCTTGTTTATTCCTTTTGGCGAAATTTTCTTTTTCATCTTCTACTTCCATCCAATTGTTTGCGCGGAAAAGTGCGTCTTGAATTGTGTCCGGTTTATGAAGTATTAGATCCTCTTTGAACCTTGAATCTTGCCTCAAACCTTTTCGTAGGGCAGATAAAGCTGACTGTTGTGAAATTCTTGGGAGCTTCGACAGTACCCCCTTGAATTTGGTGATGAAAACTCGAAGTGACTCATTCGACCCTTGTGATAGGTTCCAAAGGTCAGCGTCCGAAACACTTCTATCCATAAGGATAGAATATTGTTTCAAGAAAACAGCTGACAACTCATCAAAATTGCTGATTGACCCCGGCTCTAACTGGGTAAACCACATTAATGCTTGGCCGCAAAGATTTTCCGAAAAGAGTTTGCAGTACCCCGCATCTTCATCAGCTTCATCCAATTCGACTCGTCCAGCGGCAATCAAAAAGGCTGCGAGATAACTTTTGGGATCTTCTAATCCACTATAGGGCTCCGGTTTGAGCTTCCGAGAATCTTTGATTCTCAAACTTGCAATTCGCGAGATAAAAGGTGTTCGCCTAGCTTCTTCAATGACTCGATTGATATCTGGTTCCGAACTAGTGGCCTGATGGAACTTTGACTTCATTTCCTTTAGTTCTTGGCTGACCTTTTTCATAGTCTCGAACTGGTAAAGGCTTTGTTGCTCGTACTGTTCTGCAAGTTGATCTTCGTCTTCGAGTTGCGTCTCTCCGTCCACCGGCTGATCTACTGTATTGGCGGCATCGGGAGTTACATGTTCGCTGGTTTCATTTCGCGCAAGGGAGCTTGGCGAATTGAACATTCTTCTTCGGACTCTAGGGTGGTTTCCTGCACTTAAAGAGCGAACACGAGATTGAATAGTACTGACGTTTTGGCTAAGAGATACCTGGGTTGTTTGTAACGAGTCAACCGCCTTCTCCACATTCGAGAACTTCTGAGACATTTCCGACATGGTTTGCTGCATGGCTTTGAGAGTTTCGGCCAATGATGCATCAGGGATGTCTCCTCTGGACATTGCTGCTTACCTCGGAAATGTAGTGAAGGAAATCTGACTGCTCAAGAATCTTCCGTCCCCACAGACGGCGCCAAAATGTGGATGTCGAATTCACACACTCAAGTATTTATTTATTTAATGAGAACGAATATTCTTGAATACAAAAGTTGTTGTGTAGAAACTATGAATTAGGAAAATGCTATTGTATATTTTTTTGAAGAGGAGAGAGCCCCCACTTACATGGCCATTGGCCCTTATATTTATACTCACAAATGATATTTAACTCCTAATTAAATACAATTATTCTCTCTTAAATGCGTCCGTTTCAATCTTTGACTTTAATATTCAACGTTCGAATTTGAATTGATTCCGACCTTCATGGGCCTCGCCTCTCAGCCCAAATAGCCTTGAACCGACTTAACTGCGACTTCGACTCCAGACTTGTATCGAGGTGCATTCACACCGAACTCTCCTTGTGGTGTCACCACCTCGACCGCACTCTTAACTTATGTACCTCATTGACTACAAGAAAACATAGGCTTTTCTTACCAAATTTCCTACCAAATATTTGGTAGGAATAATTTTCTACCAAATATTTGGTAGGAATAATTTCCTACCAAATTCCTACGTATTTGTTACGAAATATATATTTCGTAGGAAATTCGAATGAAATTTCCT
This sequence comes from Arabidopsis arenosa, assembly GCA_905216605.1. Taxonomy (NCBI): domain Eukaryota; kingdom Viridiplantae; phylum Streptophyta; class Magnoliopsida; order Brassicales; family Brassicaceae; genus Arabidopsis; species Arabidopsis arenosa. The sequence goes on from LR999458.1 coordinate 5,797,752, forward strand.
ACGACAAAAGGCGTGAGATGTTCGTAGGAAATTTCCTAAGAAAATCCTACGAAAAAAAATATCGTAGGAAATTTCGTAAGAAAATAGAATGAAACTGGTAGGAAAATATTGGTAGGAAATTCGAAGGTATATTTCCTTCCAGTTTCCTACGAACAGACCTTCGTAGGAAATAGCGTAGGAAATACGAATGAAAGTTTTGGAAAAATAATTTGTAGGAAATTCGAAGGTATATTTCCTTCCAGTTTCCTACGAAGAGACCTTCGTATGAAATAGCGTAGGAAATGCGAAGGAAAGTTATGGAAAAATAATTGGTAGGAAATTCGTAGGATCAGCGAATATCTAATATTTATTATTAGATATTTTATATTATTTATAATTTTGATAATATTTATGTCAAATTATATTGAATTGTAAATAACTAGATTTTAACCCGCGGTACACCGCGGATCGATTTTTTAACTAAAAATTTAAATTTTAAATTGTATTTTCTTAATATTGTTTATTTTGTTAAGCGTTTAAGATTGTATAATTGTATTTTGATTGTTAATTTTAAGATTTCATCTGTGATATTAATACCGTCCCGTATTAATATCGATCCAAACCCGTCCCACTATATAACCATGTCCCGTGAAATTAAACATCATTTTGTTATTTTTAATAATACTTTATTTAATAGACATATAATTCGAGTCAATTTAAAAGTTTGATTTTATATATATTTTCTTAAATTTTTTAGTTAATAATAATTAATTATATATAATGATTTCTGAATTAATTGCGTATGACTGACAGTCAAGATTGAAGATTAAAAACCGGGTTAAGATTTGAATGGCCACGATTAAATGTAGGGATTGTTGAAATCTTTTAAGGAAATCGAATTGAATATGGATGTAATTGTGTCAAGTATTAGTTATGCTTAATATATTAGGTTAAGATTTTTGGAAATGATTTTTTATGTTAATATCTTTGATTTAATTTTGAAAATCTAAATAATTAATGTCAATGACATTTGATCGTAAATAAGTTGGAACTCCAGGATTTATTTCATAAATGTCTCCAAAAATGTATATATAGATTATATATATAATTACAATTAGCTAGGTAAACTATATGTTAAAGTTTTTTAAAAAAAATTATAATTTCAAATGTAATTTTTTTTTTAATGTTTCTGTTATTTAAAATTGTTTTTTTTTTTAGTTTTTTTAACTAACTATATTTTTGTTATATTCAATTCAATAATGCAGGTCCATTTATTAATCATCTCCTTTTTGCTGATGATACACTGTTGGTGTGTAAAGCCAATAAAGAGGAATGTGAGGCAATGTTGAATTGTTTGTCTAAGTATGAGAGAGTTTCTGGTCAGATGATCAATTTAGAGAAATCTGCAATTACCTTTGGAGCAAAAGTGAATCAAGATATGAAAGAATGGATTAAGTGTCGATCTGGAATTCATTTAGAAGGTGGAGCAGGACGTTATTTGGGTTTACCAGATTGTCTGAGTGGATCTAAGCAACAATTGTTTGGTTTTATCAGAGAAAAGTTAAAAGATCGAATGTCAGGATGGTATGCAAAAACCTTATCACAAGGAGGCAAGGAGATCTTGTTGAAATCTATTGCAATGGCCTTTCCAGTGTATGCAATGACATGTTTTAAGCTGCCTATTAGTCTTTGCAAGAATCTCACAAGTGTCATGATGGATTATTGGTGGAATAATATGCAGAATACAAGGAAAATCCATTGGGTGAGTTGGCAAAAACTTGCAATGCCTAAATCTCTTGGAGGAATTGGTTTTAAAGATCTTCAATGTTTTAATCAAGCTCTTTTAGCTAAACAAGCATGGAGGTTACTTAATGAGAAGGATAGTCTGTTTTCCCAGATTTTCAAAAGTCGATATTTCTTAAATTCTGATTTTCTGAATGCACCTCATGGAACTCGTCCTTCATATGCTTGGAGAAGCATTCTCTATGGAAGAGAGTTGTTAGTTCAGGGATTAAAGACAGTTATTGGAAATGGGGAAGCTACTAATGTTTGGATTGATAAGTGGGTTTTTGATGGAAAATCCAGAAGAGCTCAAAGTCTTCATACATTGACAGATATTTCTATGAAGGTAAAGAGTCTTATAGATCCATACACAAGAAATTGGAAGTGGAATAGGTTAAATGAATTGTTTCCTCCTAAAGAGATTCAAATCATATCAAAGCAGAGACCGTTGCCTTCAAGGATTGATTCTTTTTGTTGGTCAGGAAATAATAATGGAATATACTCTGTGAAGTCAGGTTATGAGTTGAGCAGTAGAAAAGCACATCCCTCTTTGTTTAAGGATGCTGAACTTAATCCATCCTTAAGTCCTCTGTTGGATTCAATTTGGAAAATTCAAACGGCTCCTAAAATTAAAGTATTTATTTGGAAAGCATTGAAAGGAGCTATTGCTGTTGAAGATAGATTAAGAACCAGGGGAATTCATAATAAAGATGGATGCTTGATGTGTGAGGAAGAGATTGAAACAGTCAATCACATTTTATTCCAATGTCCTCTTGCAAGACAAGTGTGGGCTGTAGCTAATGTTCCTTTCCCAGTTTCAGGTTTTGGGGACTCAATTTTTGCAAATATAAGTCATTTGTTGCAACTTTCTCAGATGAATACTATTCCTCAAGATTTGCGGTTTGTTAACTCATGGATTCTGTGGATTCTATGGAAAAACATAAACAAACTTTTATTTGAAGGAGAAGGTTCTCAGGTGACTAAAATAGTTGCTAAAGCTTTGGATGATGGAAAACAATGGTTGCTAGCTCAAAATAAAGGAAAGCAGATTGAGAAGTTACACAGGAAGCAAAGTTCTGATTGGATTCCTCCTCTGAATGGAGATTTGAAGTGTAATATTGGTTTTGCTTGGTCGAAAAAGAAAGCCTTGGCTGGAGCTTCATGGATTGTTCGGAATTCTGTTGGCAATGTGCTGCTGCATAGTCGACGTTCTTATTCTCAAGTTCATTCTCTGTTTGATGCAAAAATAAAAAGTTGGGAATGGGCGTTAGATAGCATGAATAAGCATCATCTAGAGAATGTTACTTTTGGTGCTTCTACTTCAGATATTATTCAAGCTCTGTCTAAACCAAAAGATTGGCCAGCTATAGTAGGACATATAGCTGAACTTCTGAGTCATACAAAAGATAAACCATTTTGGTTTATTTTAATGGAGCCATCAAGATGTAATAGAGGAGCTATGAAAATTGCTAATAGTGTGATAACAGGATTAAGATTGCAATCTTATGTAGCTAAGAGTCATCCTAGGTGGTTGTCAGATTTTTTTCACTCAGAAAGCAGTTCTCATTGGACAAATTATGGAAAGTGAATGAAGTCTGAGAGTTGAATTGGAAGGTTTGCAGGCTCTGGTAATTTTGAAGGCGGTGAATTTTCTTTCTTCTCTCTTATCTCTTTTCCTTGGGTTGATAAATAGCCTTTGTTGACTATTATCCTTCATTGAGATTTTCACCTTTCTCTTCTTTCTAGTTTTAACTCTTTCTTATTTTGACTTCTTATAGTCTTTTATCTTCTTTTCTTTCCTTTTCTTTAAGATCTACCGCCTCTTTCTTTTTGTTCTTTTTCTATTTAAAGAAAACTTACTTGTGTTTCATCTCATAGTTCTCTTTGCTCTGTTTTTTTTTTCTTTCACGTTCTCCTTTCAATTTTCTTTTCACCTTTACTTCTTCATGGCTGATGAATTGTGGGATGAATTACAAAATCTAGTCTTGGGTAGAGATGATCCTGAAATACTCATACCCCACTCTGCTTATGCAGAGGCTGTGACTAGAAACAAGTTAAGTTTGATTGCACGACCTCTTAATCCGGTTGCTCAGAACCTTCACACTGTGATAACTTCTCTGCCGAGATCGTGGGGTCTAACTTCAAGAGTGCATGGAAGAGTTTTGGATGCTACATATGTGCAGTTTCATTTTCAGTCTGAAGTGGACTTGTTGTCTGTTCAGAGAAGAGAACCTTGGGTCTTCAACAATTGGTTTGTAGCAGTTCAGCGTTGGGAAGATTTTCCGGATATAGATTTCCTCACTACAATAGATTTGTGGGTTCAAATACGAGGCATACCTTTGCCATATGTATCTAATAACACTGTGAGGTTTATTGCGGAAAGACTTGGTGAATTTGTGGAATCAGACTTTGATGAAGCTACTACTACTCAGATTGCGTTCATAAGAGTAAGAATCAGATTTGGAATTACTGATAGCCTCAGGTTTTTTCAGCGTTTCTGGTTTAGGACTGGAGAAAGAGCCATGATTAGCTTTCAATATGAGCGTCTTAGAAGGCTTTGTAGTAACTGTTATCAGATGACTCATTTAAGGGATCAATGTCCTTTTCTTCCTGAGAATAGGGCTGAGCCAGCAAATCCGGAGAGACTTGATCATGATCAAGTTGGTGGGATTGATATTGGAAATAGATCTGAAATGAATTCTCAATCTCAAATCTCAGAAAGGTCTTTTCCATCACCAATATCTCACTCACCTCCTCCAAGGGTTGCTGCTCCTCTTCTTAATCCATCTGAGATAGCTGTTAATCTGGAAAGTATTCAGAGGTTGGCAGTTCCACTACCTCAACAGGCCACTGGGAGAATTATACAATCATCATCCAGGTATAATGATGCCCAAACTGTGGAGGATGAAGCCACATCAAGATATAAATCAAAGTTTGAAGTTGGAGAGTCTTCTAGATGTCCAAAAGTTGATTCAGATAAAGAATCTGAAGAAAAGAAGAAAAGAAAGTTTCAGGAATATCAGTTTGGAGGGATTCAGATGCCTCCAAAGAAAAGATAATTTCACTCTAAAAAGACTGTCAAACACTTTTTGGTTTCCTGTAGTTTCGACAAAGCAGGAAAAGGTTATCTCGTTCCCCTTAATGTTAACTTAGTTTTTAGAAGTTTGTGTGTGTTTGGTTTCTTTCAGATCAAAATGAAGACTAGCACTTGTAGTCTTGGACTATCATATTGGTGAGATCATGAAGGCATCGTTGAATAATCAAGACTATGGTAGTGTTTCTAGTATTTTTGGATGCTTTTGGTAATTAAAAATGGGATTGTCATTACTCTGTTTGATAATCCATCTCTTGGTGAGATCATGAAGGCATCGTTGAATGATCAAGATTATGGTAGTGTTTCTAGTATCTTTGGATACTTTTGGTAGTTGAAAATGGGATTGTCAATACTCTGTTTGATAATCCAACTCTTGTAATAGAATAGCAGGCTTTTAAGCTGGTGAGTTATACTCACGTTGTAATATTTGAAACATGGTTTGGTAATCTATAAACTGATCACTTTCTGAGAAAAAAAAAAAAAATCAATCATAGATATTGCCTAAACTATTTGGGCCCTTTAATTGGGCCTTAACAAATTAACGGGCCCAGCCCATCTTCCTCCTTTTGCCCAAAACGAACGAACCCTAGTCTTCTGCAGTCCTCTTCGGTCGTCTCCGTCTCTCCACCGTTCTTCACCAACCCAAGTCTTCGTCGGTCTTCTTCTCCTTCGTCGGTCTTCTTCTCCGACAAGACTCGCAACTGTTCTTCTCCTTCTTGGGTCTTCTTCTCCGACTCGCTAACATCTTCTTCTTTTTCTTCTTCTCTTTGAATCTTTTATCTTCTCAGTTTTATTTTTTCACGCAATCGGAGGCTCGAGGATCTGAGGAGTGTGAGAGCAACATAATCTTTGAAGTTGGCGGAATCGTTATTGCATGTAATCCGACTATTCTCTCTCTTCTACCTTTCTTCCTTCTTCGTGTTCTTCTTCTTCCTAATCGATTTATCCTCTATTTCTCTGGTTCATCTACTAGCTCTCTCACTGATTCATTTCTGACAATTTCATCGACTTCCATGCTTGTAAGGCATAAAAGGTAACTGGATTTGATAAAGTTTGTTCATTTTTAAGATTTTCGTTGTTTATTTGTTCGAATCTGAAGTTGGTTTGTGTGTTTTTGCTGGTTATTGAAACAGGATTTGTTGAAGACGAAAGACAATTTGGAGGATTTTCTTGTTCTTGAGAGAGTTGAACTTGTCTCTCCTCCACATCTATCATCCGCAGAGGCTCAATCTCCATTCAGACTTTAAGAATTTTCATGGCAGACCCGAGACAAACAATGTCGCCAAAGTCATGTCAAACCCATCAAACTTTCGTTTTACCTCACCGCTATATCCTCAATTCACGGTATATCTCTGTCGTCCTTGTCTTCAAGATTGTAGTGGGTTCTTGAATGATATATTTCCTCTCTAGTAGGTTCTTGAATGATATAAGATTATTTTGATGAGATTATCCTTGAATGGCTTGTTTGTGTGTGTTGTGTTCTTGTAACCTTAGTAGAAGAGTTTCTCTCTTGGCTCTGTTTCTGTTAAACACATAATTTTAGATTTCTCTATCATGTACTATTCGAGAGTCCAAATGTTAACTTTGTTTAAGGTTTGTTAATGTCAGGATTTGTTCCTAATTTCTTAAGGTTTGGTTATATTCTTGATGTCTACGGGTCTGGTCTTGTTCATAATTTCTTATGCGTTTGGTTCTGTTCTTGACTCATTTCTAAGAGTATGGTCTTGTTTCTTAAGGATTTGCTATGTTCAGCTTCAAATTTTATTCCTTAATTCTTGTCTAATTCAAGTCTGTTTTTTTTCAACATGTTTTAATCACTTTACTAGTTTCAGACTTCTTCAGTTCTTGTCCAATTCAAGTCTGTTTTTTTTTTCAATTTTTAATCACTTTACTAGTTTCTGACTTCTTGAGTTCTTGCTTTTGTGGCACTTGATATTAGACTAAGGAGCCTAATATGATTCACTTCATGGAAGAAGACGCCCACAATTAGCGATTTGAAGACAAAACAGATTCTTGATGGAGTTAAGAGGAAGTTAGAGCTGACAAATTCGCAACGCCAAGCTGAAGGAGATGACTCGGTTCAGTCTAACTCTTACACGGAAGAGGAGATTAACACTGTCATGCTGGAAGTAAGTTAAATTATGTTATAGTTTCCATTTTGTTTATGGTGTTCTTGTGTTCTCAAGAGTATATGATTAGGTTTTAAATCTTTATATTAGAATGGATTGTACAATGAATTTTAATTTGTATGGAGTTTAATTTTATATTTAATTTTAAGTTTCTTTTGAATTTTAAATTTTATTTATTCATAAAACCAAAATTTGTAACAAATAAATATAAATAATTTTATTAAAATTGTCTCTAAAATTTCGAAGGATAATGGTAGGAATTTAGTAGGAGGTGTATCGTAGGAAACTGGTAAGATAATTTTGGTAGGTAATTAGTGAGAAATATTTCGTAGGAAAGTTGTAGGACTAATTAAATTTCCTACGAAAATTTGGTAGGTAATTAGTGAGAAATATTTCGTAGGAAAGTTGTAGGGTTAATTAAATTCCCTACGAAAATTTGGAAGGAGAATGGTGAAATAGGCCCTACCGCTTTCCTACGAAATTTCCTACGCGCTTTCCTACGAACCGGTTTCGTAGGAAATTTCCCACGAATTTCCTATCAAATTCTATTTCCGACGGGCGATTCCCTTCAAATATTTTTCGTAGGAAATTGGTAGGAAACAGACGTTTCCTACCAATTTCTTACGATTTTGGCCGTAGGAAAACGCTGTATTTCTTGTAGTGATTTTGGCCGTAGGAAAACGATTCCCTTCAAAAGTACTTTGTCTTGACTACGTGACAATCTTTGGTTGGTCCCGGGCTACTGGTACGAGATCCGACACCAACAAAAACGTACAATCATTTTCAAGGAGATTTCTTATTACTTGCTTTTAGTTACAATATTTTTGGCTAGATTAATGATCTTTTCATATATTTTCCCTTTTCAATAATTCTTTCTATGTTCAATATATTGGTTTTTATGAAAAAAGAAAAAAGAGTATAATGGACAAAGAACACGATAATTAAATCCTAATGCACGTACGCCAAATCAAATCCTATCTCGCTTGAGCTAACCATAACGATCATGATAATTTAGATGAGACTAGACCACTTACTTAATGTTAGATATTTAGATGCCATTAAATCTATAACAAAACTAGAAAAGGTACGTTCAATATTTCATCTAAATAAATTTTACTTCTTTCGTGATTTGTGACATATTCCTTGAAAATTCAAAGAAGTGGATAAAATATGTGATAACATAGTAAAATCAAAGTTTGTATTAGTATTTGATGTCTAGTTTGCGCTAACGAGTACGTAACGTCTAAAGTCTAAATTACATCTGAAGTGATTAAGAATTTGATTGGTTCTCTCGCAACTATCCTCAAACGTATATGATCGATTTTGGTTGTTCGCTTTGAGAAAAATCTAAAGCGGCCTATATCTTTGTACATAAGCATTAAGCAAGAGTACAAGAAAAAAAGCTTATAACCAAGAAAAATCCTTGGTCCAATAAACCTCATCATTACTAAAATAAAAACCATCTTCTCTAACGGACCAAGAACACTTCTTAGTAGATCCACATCTATTGCTGTCTCTAGAAACCTTAAACGCCTCGAACCTCTTCCTCTTTGTATTCCACTTCATTGTACATGTGTACTCTGCCGACCACAAATCGATCTTGACCGTCCATTCGAAGTCGTCTCCTTCTTGAAGTGCACGACCACCGAGATCTCCTTGGGGCGAAGTGCACCAGATCACTAGAGGGAGAGACGAGTTGTCTCTGAAGTTGTTGATCACACGCACTTCGTATTCCTCTCCAAGTAACATAGTTTGTGGTTGAAGCATTAACGTGATCATGATTGTTAAGGAGGTGATAATAAGCATAAGCAGAAGAAGGATTATTTTTGGAGTCTTCTTCATGTTTTTTTTTTTATTTTTCTTACAAATAATGCTATGTGCAGTTTTTATTTTTTGTGTTTAATGACGATAATGTGTGTATATATATTATACAATAATAAACTAGATTTTTCATATGTTTTAATTAATCATAGTTTTCTCAGCATATTAGACATTAAAGAATTAGTTAATTAGTAATAAATCATATTGTTAAACTTTTATTAAGAAAAAACGAATCTGGAAACGTATTAACTATTTTGCTAAATAATATGTCGGAAATGATTAAAGATAACACTTGGCAGAACCATATATGAAAAATATAAAATAAAAATCTACAAAGTAGCAAAATAAAGGAAACAAATTTCGAAACTCTATATAAATTTTTTTCTTATAATTGGTTATGTGAATATATGGAACACCATATATTATTGTTATAGAAAAGAAATGAAAACTAAATAATAGTAGTATATATTAGGTATCATTAGTTTTTATTTTTCCTCTTTATCTTTTGTAGTGCTAATTTCACTAATGTCTATAAAACTACTATCTTAATTTTTTTCTAATGACTAATATATTAATTTCTCTTAATCTTATTAGCTTAAACGATCAAGATGACCTCGTCATCACTCGAGTAATATCACTGTGAGGGTTTATTGTTATGCCTCAGGGAAGACTACATTAGGCACGTGGTTTGAAATCTGTATAAGATTTCTCAATTGAATTCTGAAACCTCCTTCATTTGTTTCCGGTTATGTGAGAATTCAAAATGTTTTGAAGTTCTTGAGACTTTAGTACTAAATCAGTATTGCTTTGGTGGGTTAGGTAGTAAGTGATAACATCCCCCAATCCATTTCTCTCTCTCTGTGCACTGGCTCCACAAGATACAAAAACTGTAAGCTACTATTCTTAAGAATGGATACTTAGGGGGACTCCAGTCCTGGTTCCTCACACATCCATAATTCTTTTGGCATTAATGTAACAATTTATCTATTCAGAACATTCAGCTCATAATGAAGCATTTGTTGTAAAACAGTTTTTTGTTGGAATATAATTTTACATTCTTAAAAAAAAAAAAAGGTCTGCAGAATAGTATGTCTAACACTGGCTTGAAATAGAGCTCTTATCGAAAAACTTGATTTGGTTGAGAGGCTACAAGATCGCATACGCGTAATTCGCTATAAATCTCTTTCCTCTGTTTTCGCGCTCTAAGCTTTAGATATTTTTCGGCAACTATGTGTTTTCTTGGCTTCTACACTAGCTACGAACAAAAGGCATTGTTCTGATTGTGATTGGTTTTTCCATAAGATTTTGATTAAGTTTCGTTCACAATTCGACAAATGACTCAATATGATGTTGTGATCATAACAATTAAAGACTTCAATTATATATTCTTTAAACGAAGTTAATCCACATCTAAATCTAATAGTTACCACTAACTAATAGCACAATGTACAAACAGTCGAAATTCAAAACCTATCATTTTCATATCTTTCCGCGGAAAGGAAGTTCACCGTTGGCCTAACCTAAGATCAAACTATCCAATTTATAACTTGGACGATTTTTCAAAAATGTTTAGTATTCATTTCTGAATTACATGCCAAACAAACTACAATTTATAAAATCAACACAATCTAATTCCAATATCCTTAAAAATATATTCTCCCAAAATGAATACATTGTAGCATTATATCGTGAATGGTTAAAGAGTCGGTTTTTTTTTGGTCGGCGGTTAAAGAATCGGTTTTACCGCAACATGTTTGCAAGGTAAAAAAGTAAAAACTGTAAATATAAATAAATACTCATCAATCATCACTCATTTCTTCTAGGGCTTTTCCCTTTGAAACGATCGGTGCGACAACGCCGTTTCTGATAAACCGTTTCACCGGCGACGACAATGGCTTTGAACAATCAACGAAGAGCACCAAGATATCTCGCTTTAGGTTTAGCAGATCAACCAATCGCAGTTCCAGAAACCGCTTACGCTGAAGCCACTGAGAACAATCGCAAAAGCTTGGTCGGTCGAGTTCTAAGCCCTAGAAGACAAGATCTCTACTCAGTGATCAGTAGACTCCCTCATGAATGGAATATCGACGGATCTAAATGTCACGGCCGGCGGAGGGAAGTTTCAATTCGTGTTCGACGAAGAACGCGATTTGGAAATGGTTCTTTGGTCTGGTCCTTATTCGTTTAACGGATGGCTCGTTGTGTTACAGAAGTGGGAAGACGAACAAGGTCCTGATTTCTTGAATTCGGTTCCTATGTGGTTGAGGATTCGTGGAATTCCGATTCGGTATCTTTGTGAAGGAACGGTTCGTGAGATTGCTTCGTCTATGGGGGAAATAATGGAGGTTGAATTGGATGATGTGAAATTTGATTTTCGTTTTGTGCGTGTTCGTGTGAACGTTTCTGTGGATACTCGTTTGTGTTTTAAGAAAGTGGTTAGGTTTGGTTCTGGTGAGGTTAGGATTGTGAGTTTGAGGTATGAGGATATTGCTTGGAGTAAAGTTAGTTTCAAGTTTTATCGTAATTGTAGTGGTTTGAATCATCTCGCTAGGTCTTGTTCGCGTGTTTGGGTTGATGTTCCTGATCCTTATGATCGTGCTCTTTCACCACCGCCTCTTGATTCTAGCGTTGATGGTTCTGGTGAGAAAAATGGTGAAGGTGGAAGGTCTTTGGGTTTATTGGAGCAGATTGATCCGGCGGATGCTTCTGCTGATGCGGTTCAGGGCTTGCCTGATGGGGTTGGTGAGCAAAAAGGTCTTGATGGCGTTGAGGATGGTAATGTTACGCAGGTGAAGGTTGGAACTTCGTCTGAGGGGTCGAAAAGGAAGTTTGATGCAGGGGATCAGGAGGATGATATTGTGGAGAAGCGGCTTAAAGGAAGCGCTGATGCGGTTCAGGACTTGCCTAATGGGGATGGTGAGCAGGGAGGTCTTGATGGCGTTGAGGAAGGTAATGTTACGCTGGTGCAATCTGAGGGTGTGGGGGTTAACCTCAAACCACTTGAAGAAGAATGATCCTATGAAAGTTAGAACTGTTAGGGCTCTGAGTCATACACATTTCCTGACAGTTTTGGTTATCTGAAAGGCAAATGGATCGGAACAGTATGTATAGAAGGGTACTACCTAGGTTGGCTATGGATGCAATGGAGGTTTTTCGGTTGGTTTCTAGGTTTTGTAATAGTCTTGTTCTCAGTGGAGACGAGATCGTAATATCAGAAATGCTGATAGCAGTTTGGTGTATGTCGGGTAGTCGGGTTAGTGTAGAAACAGTATGGAGTATGGTCTGGTACTCTGGTCTTGCTGTTTATCTAACTATCTCTTTAGGACTTAAGTTTCTTCTGCAAACTCTTTGCTTTGATGTTGTGAACAATATTAAGTAATGAAAGTAGTTTGTTTTGTTTCATCTTTGTTTGGTTTGAAACCTTCTGAACGACAAGAGTCTCTACCTTTACTTCCAAAACACAGAGATTGTATCCAAGCACTACAGGAAATGAAGGTATTAATAGCAGTACAGTATAGCATTTTTGATGATTCTGCTATAGTTGAGTTTTGAGAAAACAATTATAGCGTTTGCGAAAAAGCAAACGCTATGGTAGGAAAACCGCGAAAATAATTCGCAGTCGCGCCTAATTTTTGGTTTTATTATAGCATAGATGACAAAAAAACGTTATGGTAGGAATAACCGGGAAAGTGAAAATTTCATTACCTCCAAAAATTTTCTAAATAGTAAGAAAATAAAATAAAATAAAAAGTAGAGAAAAAATAATTAGAGGAGAAATAGATGGATTATATTAAACTCGTAGAACACTTTGGCCATCTCTTCTCGCTTCTCTCTTCTATCTGCTCTCTTCTCCCTTCTCCGACTTGAATTTTGTCGGCGCTGGGAGACGAGAAGCCGGCGATTGTGACGGCCAATCGTGATCTCGTGAAAGCGATCGAGAGCTTTTGATTCCCGTTGTTGATTCCGGTGACAAGGCGATGGTTCTTCTTCGAAGCCGTCTTCTTCTTCTTCGCATCAATCCAGCCACGAGGTCTAGCTTTTGATTGTTCTTTGTTTTCTATTCTCAAGATTCATGTGAAATTAACTATAGAATTGGAATTGGATTGTGGTCTGATGCTTTAGCTATTGTTTGCAAACTTTAAGCTTGTTCATTAGGGGTTGGGCAGGTCATGACTGGCTAGTAAGCAAAAGTATAAATTTTGCATTTGATGAAGAATTGTCACAGATTCAAGATTTGTGTTGATAATTTTAAATCTCAAGTGCGTTTTGCATATAAAACTCTCCATTCAATTACCATCTTCCTCTTCCTCTTTCAGATCACTGCCATCTCCAGCTCGATTTCTAATTCATCCGTCATGACCTCACAAGCTTGTATTCCTATTCATAAAAACTCAAAGGTACACACACAAAACCCCGCGAATCTTACTTAACAAATTTGTTTTGGTGTTGTTCTGTTATTGAATTCGATTTGTGTTTGGATTTGTTCAGATCTTTGTAAGCATCATGTTGATGGATTCTCTGCTGTTCTAGTTCACGAGAAGAATATATTCAAGGGATTACATTGGACTAGTGTTGTTGTGGAATTGAAATTGAATTGCTTTGTTTGTATAGAGTTTAACTCTACTCGTCTCTTTATACTTGATTCAATGATTATTCCCTTCGGATATTTAGCTTTAGTGATTGAAACTGTGTTTTGTTGCAGGTGAGATATTTCACCATCTTCGTCAAACGTGCCCAGAACCAACAGCTTACCTCAGCATCTGATGACATTTTTTTGATTTTGCAATCTGGATTAGGTATGCAAATTCTGATGATTCACTATCCATTTGTTCGCGAATTTATTGTTCTCAGGGCTTATGTTGTGATATCTAACACCTGTGTATATGTAAATCTATGTTTCAGCTAAGATCAGAAGTCATTTGCGTATGAATCGTCTCTGCTCACCAAAGCAAGGACATGTTTAGAGTATAGTGGCGAATGTGTCTTCTCTAATTCAACCGGAGAGCTTATTCAAATCTATAACTTGTTTCGTATAGTCAGTCCCAATTGAGAATTTGTGAAAGCTGATGCCTTCTGAGTCTTGCAATTGAGCATTCTAGTTCTGGATTAGTTTGAGTTTGTGTGATTGTTAACCGTAGGACAAGAAGTGGAGTATAGACTGTGGGATCATAAACAATTTTTAAGGAATGTCTCATGTTGTGTGCTTGTCATCTCTCTAAGGACACTGCTTTTATTAGGTGAGTTTTTTTCCTTCTCTTCAGCTCTGAATCTCAGGCTTTCATGTGATAAATGGCAATTGGAAACTGTTTAGTATGTCCTTCTGTGCTCAGTTTATATGTTTCGCCTCCTCTACATAAACTCTTTATGTTCAATAATTTTATTGACTCTGTTGTTTTTCTACTGTTATCTATGTGCAGGTTCAAACTGAAAGGAAGAATATGTGGCTTTACTTTTAGAATTTTAGCTTTAGAATTTGATACTTGATTCAATGACTACTATGTTAGTATATTTTGTTTACTTTGGAATGTTAACCTCTATATACTTGATTCAATGACTACTCCATTCGGATATGTCTCGATAATGTGTTTTTATGGTTATAATTCCATAAGTTATTTTCTCTTCCAATATGTCATTGCTAAATAATACAGAATTAAAACGACAAATATATGACGTTGCTAAATTACATATATACATAAATTAAAAATTCTCAATACATTTTAATTTGTTCATATTCTCATACATTCATTTGTTAATTATACGTAATCAAATAATAATATTCTCAAACGTTCAAATATTCATTTGTTAAATATACATAATCATATATATATGATAAGTTTTTAATAATTTTTGTATTTTATTTCGTTAAATGATATATAGTAAAAACTATGTTTCAATATTGAAACCTATACACTAAATCATATATCCAAAATTTTCAAAATTGAACCCTATACCCTAAATCTTTACCCTAAACCCTATACCCTAAACCCTTTGGGATTTCAATTATCAATTAACAAAATAAATTGCAAAACAAATAATCAAATATGATAAAGTTTCTAATATTTTTTATTTTATTTTGTTAATTGATAAATAGTAAAAATATTTTTCAAAATTGAACCCTAAACCCTAAATCGAAACCCTAAACCCTATACCTATACCCTAAACCCTTTAGGTTCAATCTTAAAACATATCTTATGATATATATTTATTATACTACTATTTTTGTTTTATGGATTTATTTTTAGAACTTAAAACTAACTCTAACTAAATTCAAATCTTAATTTTTAATTTATTCTCATTACTATAAAATATTTTCCATTTAATAATAATATTTAGCTATTTTTATTCTGTTTAAAATGGTATAAAAATAAATAAAGAAGAGGAGAGCCAATAGGAAAAGATCACTCGGATAGATGACGTGGCGTATTCTCACAATGTTTCTAATATGAACCGTTGATTGAAATAAATCTAACGGACACACATGAAACCCTTTTTCTTATCTTTTCTTTCCACTCATCTCCTCTTTAGTCGTATCTCTTTCATCTTCTTCTTCTTCAATCGAAAAACCTCTACCAAACCTTCGACCAACCCACACCGCAGGCACCTTCTTGATCTCAGATTTCTCCAACGAAACAGAAGAGACGGATCCGCCATGGCCAACGTTGACTGGAGAAAACATAGCTTCATTGGAAGCATCCTTCGAGCTACATGCGAGACTTTTCACCTTCTTGTTTCTATAAATCTGATGGTGTGTTTACTAATTCCCTCTTTACTTAACAAACTTGTGTCCGTCTAAATGTCTAGATTTAAGTAGAATTGGTTCTTTAAGTAAATGACGTGAGGTGTTAATTTGAATTTGGTGTTTGAAGGTTTTAATCGAACCCAGAACATCAACAATGCGGGATCTAATATCTACACAGATGTGAGGTTTCATTTGTTCTTCTTATGTTTTCGTTTCTTACAAGTTGAATCTGTTTGTTCTGATGAAGCAATGACTTTTCTCTTGTTTAAACCAATGCAGCACCCTTCTAGTGTATTCAACCGGCCAAGAAGCTAAAGAGATCAGTTTTTGTCTCTAAAAGTTAGGATTCATCATCCCTCGTGAACAAGTTCTTTGGCTTCATAAATTATGAATAATGATGTACAAATATTGTTGTTCTCAACGACGCCTCACAGAAATCTCTGATAGTTTAATCAGATATCACATCGATTGCATATTCATGAGTCGAGAAGCTTCGTAAATTGCTGGCAACAATTTGAGTTGGCGTGACTTTCCTCCGATCTCCTCATCTCCCTAATGGGCTTCGATCCATCCTTTGTCTCTTTAAGAATCAGATTAGTTCTGCCATATGTGTTGGGCTTCATTTCAAAAACTAGGCCAATTAGGCATCCGTGTATTTTTATTTCTTATGCATTTTAAATAAAAACCTTTTCAGAAAAACTAGAGCTTTTAAAATTCAATATTTTAAACATCGAAATTCAAAATTTAAAATTAATGATGTATATAACTTGTATAAATACTGTATAAATACAACCCTGTATAAATACACAAAATTGTCTACGTATAACAAAACTGCTATTGTAAAATTAAAAAAAATACTATAATTAAATATATTCATAGCAAACAATATTTGCTATTGTATATTTAAAGATTGCATACGAAAAACTGCTATATTATTGAATATCTCAATAGCATTTTTTAAAAACGCTACGTAAAGTATCGGATCTACTATAACGGGCGCAGACATAGCGCTTTCTACAACGCTGTAGTATCATTAGATAGCGGTTTTCAGACGCTACGAATACCCTCGTTTCCTGTAGTGAAGCCTATGCTTCACTGCCTAAGCATTATCCAACTCGAGTAAGATGAGAATGGGAATCAAACATTCTCAACAGATACTAATTCAAAACACTGAAGAACAACGAAACAAAACGAATCTGTTTATAATTGATAAATATGATAACCACTTTTGGTGATCTCATTGATAGATATGAAAACTCAAAATTGATAAATAAAAAGTTCAAAGCTTAAAAAACGAAAAGAAATGGCTGTATCTGATTCTCTAACTCCATCTTCATTACGCCTTTCCATAAGCAGCCATTCTATTAGGAGGAAGCTTCTTCTCTGCTCGACGCTTTCTTCTCTTTGCCTTTTTCGATAGCTTCGTCTCAGCTTCGCCTTCCTCATCTGCTTTCTGTGTTGGTTTCGTTTCCTCAACAACATCGTTCTTCTTCCTCTTCTTGCTTTTCTTTTCATGGCGTTCACCCTGCAACAACTCCTGGATCTTAAGTTTCTGCTCCTTGACCTTGTGTCTATTCACCTCCCAATCCTTTTCCACATAAGGAGCCATCTTCTTCAATGGTACGTACTGGTTCAGCTCTGTGTCATCTAAGAAGAGTATCTCTCCTGTATCCAGGGCGAATTTGTTTGGTTGTACTTTCGCATACTTAAACCTTGTTTTCAAATCTCCAATTGTATCCTCATAGTCTAGCTTGTAGTACTCCTCCAACATAGCTTCCTTGGCTCTTTGTACAAGAGATGTTTTCCGCTTTCTCTTCCTCTTACCCTCCACTTCCTTCTCCTCATCGACTTCTTCTTCTTCTTCTACTTCTTCTTCTTCTTCTTCTTCTTCTTCATCACCAGCACCATTCTCCATATGCTTCAAAACCTTTTCTCTAGCAGATATAAAACCATCCCCACCTTGAATCACACCCCAATCTTTGGGAAGTCCAAGCAATTCATCCTCCTTGTCAAAGTCTGGTTTCTCACCATCATCCTCATCACTATTCAAATCTGAATCCTCCGCACCATAGTAATCATCATCAAACGCAGCTTTCATCATCATATCATACTCCTCAGGATCAAACTCATCATCCAAGTCTTTCGCATCCAAAGGACATTCTTCACCATCCTTAAAACCAGCAATAGAAAGCACTTTCTTCATCCTCTCCTTCATCTCCTTCTTCTTAACATTCTTCAACCGCTTCAACTCCTCTTGCCTCCCAATCTCAGTCATCTTCATCCTCTCCTCTTTACTCTTCCTCTGCGCCTTCCTCGCATTATCCTTCTTCCTCACCGACCCTTCCACAACCCTAGACTGACCCATAACAATCTCCCCAGCATTCTCTTCATGTCTATAGGTAGTCTCATAATCCTCTTGCTTCTCAACAGCTTCCTCATCTTCATCCAACTCCTTCAAATCTTCTTCATCTATTACAATCTTCTCATCTTTCTCCTTCCACAACTGTTTCACCAAGTAATCTTTCAAAAACTGATTCTCAAACACTTCACGTTCTTCACCGAAATACTCATCAATTTTCTTAGCTAGCTCCTCCTCCACATCATCATCTCCTTCCTTCTCCGCAACTCTCAATAAATCTTCACCATCTTCATCACTCTCCTCTTCGAAAGCATCAGTTACAGCTTTCCTCAATTCCTCTTGCCTCTCATCGTAACTCTTAACCTTCCTCCTCTCCTCATCTTCCTCAACAAACTCAGGACCTTCTTCAATCAATTGCTGTGCCTGAACATCTTTCAAATACATCTTCTTCTTCTTCTTCTTCTTCACCTTCTTCTCCTTAGCCTCATCTTCTTCATCACTCTCATAGAAGTTAACATCTTTGTTCTTAATCAAAGGATCCTTTTTCTTTACCTTAAGCAAAACATCGATGAATTTGACATCGTTTTTTGGATCTCCTAAATCATCATCTGGCTCAGAATCTGATTCCTCCTCCTCTGACTCGGAACCTTCGTCATCGTTGATGATACCTCTATCCTTCAGCTCATCGTATTTCTGGAGATCCTTGCGCTTCTGATTGTGCAGTAACCTCTCACCGTACTCCAAATCGACCTCGAAACAATCGGAGCCTTTCTTCTGTGAGTCGTCGTCATCATCTGGAATCAATTTCAGCCGCCCCATCTTGCTAGGGTTTTTGCGATACATTACAAACTGTAAAGTCTTTCTCTTATTTATATGTCGTAATTTATAAAAGTTTCGCAAATGACCCCCTACTTTATTGTATTCTCACAAATTAGACAGAACTATTATTTGGCGATCATAACACCTTAGACATGTTTTCGTTAATGCCGGTTCGATATTAAAGTTTAGATTTGGTCTTATAGTCACTCGGATATTCGGTTTGGTTCAGTTCAATTCTTTCGGTTTTTAGTTCTTTTGGTTCTTGGCTTTAGGGTTCATATAGGAACCGAAGGAAAATCGGTCGATTCCAGTTTTTTTAGTTCTGGAGCTTATGATTCATTCGAGTATTTCTTTTGGGTCCGAAGGATCCATTCGAGTATTATTTTTTGTATTTTCGAGTATTTATGGTATTTTGACTATTTTTGGATATTTTTGAATATTTTCAAATATTTATTTAAGATATTTCAGATATATTTGACTATTTTGAATATTTTTAGATTTTTTTTGGATTTTTTTATATTGCGGATATTTTCGGTAATTTATTCTAAAAGTGACTAAATTTTAGATATATAATTATATTTCAGATATTTTCAAATACCCAAAAATATTTAATTTTGGTTCAGTCCAGATCCATTCCGGTTTTTTCGGTTTTAGAGTTTATGATCCATTCGAATATTTTAAAATTTCGGTTACGTTTCGGTTAGTTCTTGTTTGATACTTTCGGTTCGATTAATTTGCCCATGAGTACTACTATATAGACTAGGACTCAGGACCCTCGCGATGTGGCGGGGGAATATATTTCAAAAATCATTTAAAAAAATATCAAACGAAAAAATCATAATGAATTGTAATAATTTTGAATTTTTAAAAGAACAAATCAATATATATTTTACAAAAATTATGATAAAGAAAACTCTCACAAGCATTTATTAAGTATATTAATATTAGAAAAACAATAATTTGTAACTAAAAAACTATTCCCAAGTGCAAAAAGCATAAATTAATAAACCAAATATTACAATGGTTTGATAAATAAGCCAAAACGTTCAACGTGAAATAAACCAAATGCTATTGTGTTAAATTAAACGGTAACAACAATTCATTTAAAATATATTTTAGTATTTAAATATTTTTTAAAAATATGACGAACTTATCCGAGAAACGCAACCGTAGATATCAAATATTCCAAAAACTGCAACGGTTCGTCAATTATACCAAATGTTGCAATAGTTCATCAAATATACTAAAGATAACAATGGTTCGTAACACAAAACCAAAAGTTGCAATAATTCGTCAAATAATCCAAATGTTGAAACAGTTCAATTAAATAGTTACAATCTCATTTAAATACATTTTAGTAATTAAAAATTAAGAATTAAAATAATAATTTATGAAAAGTTACACCGAGAGACGCGGCGGTAGATAATTAAATGTTATAGCTATTTATAAAATAAACCAAAAATTGTAATTGTTCGTGAAATAAACTAAATATATAAACCAAAGGTTGTAATTGTTCGTAAAATAAACTAAATATTGCAATGATTCGAATAAGCGGTTTCAACTGTTTATGAAGAGTTACAATAAAACACGCAACCGTAGAAAACATTCATAATGCAATTTATAAAAAAAACATAACCGTAAAATATATATTTTAATTAATGAAAACATTAACGAAAAGTTGCGATAAAAAGACGCAACCGTTCAGATGTGCAAATGGTATTTATTAGATTGCTATTATATATAGATTAGAAACAAAAATTAATCACTTGAAAAAAGAAAAACAAAAAAAAGTTGAACAACTATTGTTTTTGGTGTTTAGACTCAAAAGCGTGGCAAAGTAAAGGATGGTTAACATAAAACTCCAAAAACTCCAAACGCATGTGTCACACTATACAAGCTAATCATTCCTTTAAGCTCTCTATTGAGTAGTCACACTCTTCGCCAGATTCCTCGGTTGATCAACGTTGTGACCTCTCAAAACAGTCAGATGATAAGCCAATAACTGCAACCAAACATCACAACTTATTTACGCGTCGAAAACCAAAAAAATTGTAGAAGACACATAGATTATAGATTGATGTAGAGATTAGTTTGTTACCTGTAATGGTACTATATTAAGAACAGGTTGTAAACAATCTTCAACTTGAGGTACTTCGATTGCTCGACAAGATCCACTCGAGCTTACTGATGCAGCATCACCTTTTGAGCACATGCATTACTATTAATCTCCCTTTGCGTGCGTGAAGTTGCTGAATCACAGACTGTTGTTTGCTGAAACAAGCATCACGAGTGGCGATCACAGCAATGGGAAGATTCTCATCAACTAAAGCTAAAGGTCCATGTTTCATTTCTCCTGCTAGTATTCCTTCACTATGCATAAGTGCTACTTCTTTTACTTTCAATGCTCCTTCTAAAGCTGTTGCGTAGTTGTATCCTCTGCCAAACACAAGCAGTGACTGCTCGTCTATCAAAAGTTGTGCGAGATCTTTCATTTCCTCGTCTAGCTTTAGTACTTCCTTAACCTTATCTGCAGTTAGATATGATATTATACACTAAGTTGCTTAAAAACAGTCTTAAGAAGAAGCAAGCAACTTTTTCGCTAATTTTACTTAACTTACACGGCAAATCAAGTAGTCCATCGATTATAGCTTCTCGTCTCTTTTGGCTGGAGATTGTGTCACTTCCAATTGCTAAAGCTAGCATAACCATTACCACAATCTGACTTGTGTATGCCTAATAGTGTTTGAGATAAGCACAAGTAATCTCCAAATCTGGAAAAGTATACACGTATATATATTAAGAGATTCATGAAAACTACCTTTGTACTTGCGACACCAATCTCAGCTCCTGCGTTTATATGAACACCACAGTGTGTTTTTCTAGCTATCGAGCTCCCAACGGTGTTAGTTATGCCGACACATAATGCACCGTTTTCCCGAGCATAGTCCAAAGCAAGTAGTGTATCTGCGGTTTCACCAGACTGACTCACAAACACCGCAGTATCTTCTCTGTATATTGGACCTTGCCGGTCCCAGAGATCACTAGCAATCTCCATGCTGACTGGTATACCTATGGAAAGAATCAAGTTAGCAGAGTCAATTCAAAATCAAGACAACCCATGGTTTTAGTAGCAATTACCAGAGAGTTCTTCAAGGATAGGTCTTGATGCAAGAGCGGCGTTGTAACTTGTCCCACACCCAATAAAAACTATACGCCGGCTGCGTCTTATGGTCTTTAAGTGATCTTTCAACCCACCTAGGAGGACTGTTTTTGTTTTGCGTGAACCACCGCGTATAAGTCGGCCTCTCATTGTGGTAGTTAAAGATTCCGGCTGCTCGTGGATTTCTTTTTGCATGTAATGATCATATTTTCCCTTGTTTATTTGCTCCACCTCCATTTCTAAAACAGATAATGCACGTTCCACTGAAGCAATTCTCGATATACCATTACGCCTTCCCCTCTCGTTTTCAGACTTAAGTATAGTCACACCTCCATCCTGTTAATAAAAGTGGAAATGGTGAGCACATAGCTAACGGATATGCATGAGTTCTATAATAACAATTATTACTCCAAATTGGACAATATTAACAACAAATGGATATTAATAAAACGTTTTAGTTGCTACTTGTGAATGCTACACATATTCTCAGTGATCAGTCAATATGATTCGTTAGTCACACACTAGAATTCAAAATTCATGCTTAAAATTTGGTAGGGAATGAACACATACTGATTAGAATATTATAATTGAATGATTGTTGTACCTTGAGGTGAACAACTTCGCCATCTTCAATCACCAAAACTTTCTTTGTGTGCTCAACAAGAGCATGCGGATCACTTGATAGGAAAAATTCCTTGGGATGGTCATTCTTAGAAAGAAAGTGAGCATCTTGAAAAACATGACTATTGCTCTTGCCTTGATCTAGCTCCTACGAAACCATGCAAAAGTAAAGGTATAACCGCAGTTGCATACAAACCCGAAAGATTTCGATCCTGTGCCAGGCGAAAAAACAACGTAATGATCTGAAGCAACTCTACACTATTCCATGCTAAAAGACGCAAACAGTGACTAGCTAAGAGAAAATGCTAAATTCTACATTTCAACCGAGAACAATGAAACGTCCCTCTTGCTTCTAGTGACAAAGAGTTACTTACTTTAACACCTAAAAGCAACGGGCTACCAAGCTTGCACGCAATCAACTCGTTCGGGTAATGCCAGCTTTTAAATATAAGAGCATAAGCTCCTTCAAGATGCCTCATCACTTGAAAGACAACTTCACAAAATTGAACAGTCTGTTCACCTACACACAGATGTGTCCCATGAAAATATGAGCATACTAGCTAAATTAAAACAAGACTAACTTTTAAATCTCACATCAGCATTATTAGTTACCTTCTTCATTAGCTTTGTCAAAAACAAATTTAGCAAGCTTTGGTATAACCTCAGTATCTGTATCCGAATCAAAAGTAAATCCATGCCTCACTAAAGTTTCTTTCAACACCTAAACAACAAAAACAGAATCAAAATAAGTTCATTTCTTTTAAAAGACTCTTTTATACATAAGAGAAGAGAAGTTAAAGAACCGAACCTCATAATTAGTGATAACACCATTATGAACCACCAAAAAATCATCTCCAGGACCAGAAGATTGAGGATGACTATTCCTTGGAGCTGGCTCACCATGTGTAGCCCATCTAGTATGTGCAATTCCAGCATGAAAGTAGAAAACTTCATCTAAGTTTAAATCTGTATTCGTAATCTCTGCAAATTGAAAACAAACACAAACTCATCATTCACTTTGGATTCAAATCAGAGATCTAGAGAGAAAAGTAACCTTCGTTTACAGAATTAACGAGTGATTCAATGTTTCCTGCTTGACGAAACACAAGAGGAGGGGAAGAGATTGTTGAAGAATCATCAATTGCGATTCCAGCTGAATCATAGCCTCTGTATTCAAGACGACGAAGACCATTGAAGAGAATCTCGAGAATGTATCGTCTCTCTTTGTTAGCGTGAAAATTCAAATACGCGAAGATTCCACACATTGTTTTGTTTTGTAATCTCTCATGAAGAATAAAGGAACGGTGAGATTCTAATTTTTACTCGGGTTTGACTTTGTAAATATGATTTACAAGTTTGGATATTTTTGTCTTTCTGACTTCTGTCAGGGACTATGACGTGGAGGGACTTGATTGGATTGAGCAGCGAGTTTGCTTTTTTTGTTGGAGTGGGTAATGCAGCGTTCACCGCTATGCGTGGCACGTGTCACGTGATGTTTCCTTTTTTGGCTACTCCGGTCATACTGGTCTTGTAGTTCGCCTCTTACCTTCGCGAGTTCGGACGTGAGGTTGTCAACTCGGTCTTCCAATTCGTGCTTAGAGTTGGAAGAGGAGTGGAGGTCGGCCTCAAGAGCAGAAAGCTTACCCTTCCACGTATCAATCTCATGTCCTCGACTGAGTAACAGCTTCTCATAGTGTTCAACCATATCATTGAGTTCGCTGTTCGCCTGATATTTCGCATAAACCCAGGATAGTTAGTCAGTACGAAGAATGATAGTGAAACCGGAAAAATAAAAAGGAACTAACCCGAGAAGAATGATATGCTTGAAGTAAGTAGCGTTCACGAATTGCAGGGCGCCACTTGTCGAAATCTGGCAAGACCGCACCAGATCGGGTCTTGAAGCACCGGAAGACGCTACCCTCTTTCTCCATAGCTGTGGAGAAGAAGAAGAGTCGTAAAATTTGGAATCTAAACGAAATGAAAATTTTTAAGTGTGTATGAATCGTTGTCAAACCTACAAGCGATTTGCTCTGAGGAACGAGCACAACCTTCGACTTCGGGGGAGCATCTCGAGGTTCAGTACCCCCCTTGTTCGGAGATGAGCTCCGAACAGTCTTCTCGCCACTATGTTGGGAAGAGGAAGACATGTCAACAGGAGGAGGAGGACCCATTGGTGCAGTAGGAGGGGACGATCGAGGAGAAGGGTCAGTCCGGGCCCTTGACTTCTCCCTCCGCGAAGAGGAACCACTGTGAGATGACCTGTCTCTCTTCTTGCGGATCAAATTCTTGAGCGGTTCGTTGCTAAAATCATCTCGGTGAGGACGAGGAGAATCACGATGAGGAGATCGGGCCCTCCGAGGTGAACGATCATCACGACGTTCACGACGGGGTGTCGATCTGAAAGCAACGACGGATCTGGCCGCCTCGGCGCTACCATCGTCAACCAGCAAGGTCCTGCTATAATCTTTTTGTCAATGGCGGTCGCAAGGAACGCCTTGTTTTCCTCGCAAGCCTTAGTCATCGGCTTGGAAAGCAATTTACGCTGGGCGGTGAGGGCCCGGGCCGACATTCCTTGAGTCGAGGGAGGAGGTGGAAGGTGATGAAGTTGTCCAGGGGGACTCATCCTAAGCTTGTGATTGGCTTCTACGAACCGATCAGTAGTGAAGGAGTTCCAAAGGGTTTCCCCCTCAAGGACTATTTTGAAAAATTCGATGAATTCTTCAGATGGAACAACCATATGATGTTCACATGGTGCATGAACCATAGATACATTCTCGATTCTTCTTATCTCCAACGACATGCCACTTCACAGCCCAAATTGATATTTTTGTCCTAAGAATCTTTAAGTGTCATCAAAATGTATTAACAGTTTTTAGTCTGTCATTAAAACACTATTTAAATGACAAACCAACAACACAGACTAAAAACTGTTATTACATTTTGACGACACTTGGAGATTTTTAGGACAAAAACATTAATTTATTGGGCTATGAAATATTCTTATTTTAAAATTTAAGTGAAGTTATTTTTTACTAAGATACCACTAATGTGAGTCATGTGATTCTTGTTTATAGTGTGTGCACCGCGAATCTTTTGTTTATCATATTCCGTAAGATTCTTGTGGTTATCTGAGTAGAGACATTATGTTTTCTAACATGTCTGAGTTAAATCGAAAAAAGTTATATATTAAGTAGATTTTCTCATGTGTATATAAATCAAGTTCCTTTTTATGCTCTATCTTTACCCAAATCAATCTTCTCTAATGGATTTTCCGCTTTTTAATTTGTAAAATTTTTGATGATACAATGAAAAATTGAAAGATTAGTTTCTAAATATATGATATTTTCTCCTTCCATGAGTTGTTTACACTGACACAATAGCTTAGTGATTCTTCGTTTTTAGTGTTTTTGAGATTTTGTTAGATACAATTCTAACAAATGAGATCAAAAGAAGAGATTTTAGGTTAAAGAAGAGATAAGAAATGAGATAAGATAAATATAAGAAGATAGAGATATTGATTAATTAGGTTTTTCATAATCTAAGAGAACCCTAAAATGAATTTTTCCCTTAAATACAACTATCTAGATAGTTCACATTAGTCCTGGGAAAATGAACAGAATGTACCGAACATGAACCGAAGCAAAAAAAACTAAACAAAAATTTTAAAATATTCGAATAGATACTGAACCGCCATACTTCAGGTACCTAAAAATACCCGAGATACAATCATATATCCAAAAATATTAGTTATTTTTAGACCGAATAACCAAAAGTACCCGAAAAAAAAAATAACCAAAAATAATCGAAAAATACCCGAATATATCCGTAAATATCCAAAATACCAAAAAATAACCGAAATTCTCGAAAGAAAATACCCGAATGAATCCTAAACTCCAGAACCGAAAGAAGCGGAACCGAACCGAATCAAAATTTTAAAATATCCGAATTGATCTTAAACTCTAGAAAACCAAAAGAACTGTAACCGATCTGAATACCCTGACGCCCAGGACAAGTTGGCATAGCAATGACAAAACGACATCGTTGTACTTAGCTGAACCCTCCATACTTGGCCACACCACACTTTGGAGACAGAGGCTAGTTTGCCACTGAACCGGAAATTGTAATCACGCCTGCCATTTTGGAGTCTGTATGCCACTCTAGTATGTGTTATTTCTATTTTGCCCTTAATAAATATTTTTATTTAATAACTTTAAAAAATTAAAACGAAAATAAAAAACAAAAAGGCAAAAAAAATTTGCGCGCATCCTCTTCGTTTCTCTCCTCCCAAACCGGAGCTCACCCCGCCGATCTCGCCGCCCGCCGTCTCCGGCGTCTCGTCCTTGCAATCGATTTGTTCTTCTCTCTCCTCCGCCATTGATGAAACTAAGAGATTCTTTCTTAGTTCTCAATCTTCCGCCATGGATATCAATAACAACCACCACCGCTCCGACGACGACGACGCTCTCTCAGTTATCGAAGATTTGCATCAACGATTCGAAGTTTCTGATAATTGTATAGTCTTCTTCATCCTTTTTCCTTCTTCTCATTTGATTTGATTTCTCTTTGAAGAGCAAGAATTTTATTATGCGTTTATAACTTTATATTTAAGATCTCTTGTTGATACGCTTAGATGTATGGTGGGATTTGTTGGGAACGAGAACTGTCAATTCCGTAATCATGAGTTCTTATGGCAAATTCTACCTCAAAATTCATACGTTAGTCTTGTAATGAATTCAATCTGTAAGCCATTGCTTGTAATTGCCTCTTGCCATCATTGTAATGTGTGTAAAGCAAAATCTGATTTGCTACTATGCTGGGCTGGAATCCCTGACTGATTATGGATTTAAGTTAGATTGGTTGAAGAAGAAACTTGATCAAGTTACAAAAAGAAAGAGAAAGAGGAAGCTGGTGAGACTCGGAGAAAAGAAATTGAGGAAGAGTTGAAGGATTTGAAGCTAAAGTGTTCAAGGCTCGAAGCTCATTAGGAGAAGGTGAAGCGGAAGTGTTCAGACCTCGAAGCTCAGTTGTTGGAAGAAAAGGCAAAGGTTTTGGCTGCCATAGCTCCACTCTCGTTGTCTGATGACTGTGTTTTTGATAAGTTTTTGAGTTCTTATGCAAGTACACTTAGGTTCTGCTAGTGCTAGGGTTGTTTGACCTGCTCTCTTGCTTTCCCTTCTAAAGTTAAGAAGATAATTTAAGAGACTTCATGTTCGACTGGGTACAACTAGGTTCGACTAGTACAACTAAGACCATAACTATACTGGGTACAACTAAAACCATAACTATAACCATATATGTATAAATATATGTACTTGTCGTATTCGTACAACTATGTTCAACTGGATATAATTAGGTTTTGACAAGGTACAACTAAGATCATAAATGTATCCCTATGTGTATTTAACAAATATGAAAAAAGATAAATTAGAGTTAACAAGGATTCTAAAAACATGTGGAACTATAAAGAAACAATTTTAAATAAATAAAAATCGAATTTATCATTTTCTTAGTCCATACTATTGTTTTCATGTAAAACACTCCTTATAGTACAAGGAACACTTTGTAGGTGATCACTTCTTTTGATGCAAAATAGGTGAAAATTATGATTTCATACAAATTGTATTATGATAACCTCTTAAATGATAATTAATAGTGTAACATAATGTGTCCAACTTAAAATTACTAATTTTTATTAAAGTCCAACTGAAAATACGCAAAAATCGCCAAAGTCCAACTATGAATATGATAGTACAACTGTACAACTAGGTACAACTACGTTTATAACAAACAATTTTTTATGAATATCACGCTGTCTTTGGCCCACTTTACAGCACGTGCGATGATTTTAAATTAATATCCCGCCGCCAAAGGTCTATTTTTTTTTTTTTTTCACGTCAGTCATATTTAAATTCATTTTAATATCAATTTTAATTAATTTTTTATTTTTAAAAAACTCAAAAGGACCTTGTAGTTGTATCTAAATATACCAGTTGTACCTTTACGTAGTTGTACCTAAATATATCAGTTGTACCTAAATAAACAATTGCATACAATATGATAAGTATCCATCTGCTTTGTAAGAAATAGATTACATCCGTAGTTGTGTGAAAATAAACAATAAATGAAAAGCTTAATCGAAAACATAAGTCATGGGTTACCATGGGCATTAGTCACTGACATAATCATATAATTTAACGCAAAGTCAGTGCCTTTTTGCATCTACCCAAATCAAGCAAAAAGTATTACACCTAGTTCTATCATCTAAACTCTCCTTGCCTTCTAGAAATCTCTTCAACCAATTTATGCATCCATTAACGAAGCAAAAGAGATGGCAACATATCAGTTTCCCATTCCACAACACAAACCTTGGCACAGTAGGATCTCCCAACACCAAATCATCATTCAAACCACTATTATACTCTTCAGAAAGCCTTTTAGTTCTTCATTTTATTGAACCAAATGATGTAGACAATCCATATCTGAATTTAGAAACAAAAATCAACAAGTAAAGATACAAACAAGTACACATTCATCAAAAAACATGCAAAGTATATCAGTTAAAACATACCGCTATATAAACACTTAGTTAAACAATTCATTTATCAAATTGAGATAATAATTCTAAGGTTTATGTCAAACTAAAGCTACAAATCTGACTAAAAAACATAGCTATCCATATAAAAAAAACCTATTTAAAAGGATCAAACCAAGCCTAACTAATCTCTAAACAAGCTATCCATACAAAAAAACTAACAAAACAGAACCTACACACATAGCTTTGTAATGCTCCTTTACCAGGCTTCCAACAACAAGCTTTTCAGCAACTTCACATATGGCTTCTTTAGGATTTTTAAATTCCAACACCTTTCTTGGAGTAACTTGATACACAAAAAAACAAACAATTCGTTCAAACACAAGATTTAACCTATAAACATTCTAAACAATGATGCGTTTGGTCATTTTCGATCTCTTCCAATCTGACTAATATCATATAAGTGAAGACAAACACCAATCTCAGCACAAATTTTGGTTCCTTCATAAAACCGATTCAATCCAGCATTCTTATGACTCAATAGCTACAACACAGAAGATAAAATTCAAACTCAATTTCAAAATCAAACCACAAATGAAATCGCCAAGATCGATCGCTACGCAAAAAAAAAACAAAACACAGAAATCGAAGATGAAGTAGATACTTACGAGCGACGTCATAAGTATATGGAGCCGCCGAAACCATCAACGAATATACATCTGGAATCAAAGTAATACGCAACTCCTTTACCAAACACGATCAATCCCCAGTCTGCTTTCCTTAGCAACGAAACCGCAGATCCAATCTTCGATCTCAGAGTTTCCCGAATCAGTTCTTGCTTCCGAGATTTCACAACCTCATCCACCAATTTATTCGCTTCAGATTCCGATATCTTCTGAAGCAACACATCAGATGGAAGATCCTTTTTGTGTATGTTAGCCTTTTGGAATTGAAGAATCTCAATCGAGATCTCCGAAACTCTGATTTCGACTCTCAACTCAAGTAGTTCTTGGATTGAAGTTCATGATTTGGGGATTTTGGAGCTTAAGAAGATGAGAAAAGGAAAGAAGAATAAACAATTGAAGAAGAAACGAAGAAGAAAAAATAAGAGTATTTTGTGGGTTTGTGTGGATTTGGGTCGGATCATCAAATTTGGAGTGGATAATCGGATACTTCAGGTTGGGTTGGTAGTTTTCGTTATTGACAATGGGTTTTTGGGCATTTCCCTTATCTTTTGATTTAAAAAAAATGTTAAAAAAAAATGAAAATACGAAGGTGGCATTCCAGCATTTTTTTTCCCCAAAAGTGGCTTTCCAGCCATTGTTTCCGCACTTTGCCACTTTGCTCTGTTAATTTATTTTCCCACGGTCGTCGAGCTCTTCTTCAAACCTTTGTTCACATTTTCTTCTTCAAGAACGCCACAGGTACCCTCAAACTATCAGATTCTTTGTTGCTTTGTTTGGGCAATTTCTCCGAACATTATCGACACTGTATCCGAGAAAATGCGTGAAAATAATCTATGATTGATGCTTTCTTTTGAGAATTTCTCCTGGAAAAATGCTCAAATCAGCTCTATTGTTTCTCGGTTAGTGACAAGGAGCTGAATCTGTAAAGCTTTGCTTTTTTTCTTTTCTTCTTCAGCTAATCTAATGGAGTGGTCAGTAGAAGAAGGCGAGATTCTACCTGATTTTGTTGATGAGTACTATTTCGTTGATCAAAGTGACACACCTGTGAAGTTTTGTGATGTGCCACTGAACGTTGATTCAACTGATAGCTCGGGATCGCCTGTGTTTTTGCGTGGTAACATAAACTCCGGAGACGAGTCATTTTCTAAGCTTGTCAAAGGTTGGAACTTTGAACTTTCTGTTGATGAACATCCCAAGATCGAGGTGCTTCTTCATGGGATGATGCATTGGATAACTCTACAAAGCCCTAGAAAAAGTTATGAAGCTTTGATTAGAACAACTCTGGTTACTCTTCAGTTTCTTCACTTTGTCAAAAGGAATCCGGATGCTTCAAGTGATGATGTGTGGAATAGTTTACAGACATTGGATGGGTATGATTGGAATAGTTTGTTTTGTTTGATGTGTTATCCTTTTATGTCATTTTTGAAATCATGTGTTTGTTTTGTTGTTCACTCAGGATACAGCCTTCAGAGGATGACTTATCAGATCATGTTTCTTTACTGTGTGAAGCTATCAAAAGAGATGAAGATTTATCAAAATCAAAGGTCTATTTTCTCTTTGGTTGGGTTTTTTTATACATATTTCTTGTGCGTTTGGTTCTAATGAGAGCTAAAATATATGACTATGAGTCTGATTCCTTAGCTTTAAGTCTTGTTGTAGTATTTCTGGATTTGAACCCACATTAAAATGTCTGTTTTTTCTTTTACTCTTGCCTCTTGGACATACTGATACTTTTGTTTCAGTTTTGACTTTGTGTGTTTCAGAACACAGATTAGTTTAGAAGGAACCAAACTAATCAGAAAAGCAACGTTCATTTGTTTATTTATTGTGCAGTGTTTGCTTACGGTTTTGGAGAAGACTTCACTAACAACACCTATCGAAGTGGTAAGACCTAGTTACACGTGATTTCTTTGTTTTCTGCCACCTTTCTTGCTGTCTTTCTACTGAGTTTAATTCTTTTTTTTTTCCTTCTTAAGGAACTTCCAACGCACCATCTACAAGATGATCAGACACCAATGGAACAGAACTTCATTGTTGATAATATGATATATGAGGAAAACAGCAGCGATGATGAATCTGAGGCGAACTTGCAGTTTGATCCAGTCTGTTCTATTTGTGACAATGGTGGTTATGTTCTGTGGTATGTCAAGCTTCATAAGTTGATGTTATTTCTAGAGCTCTTTACAAACTGCAACGATTTCATTTAATCTCCTTGTTTTGAACTCAGTTGTGAAGGAAGTTGCTTGAGATCTTTCCATCCAACCATAGCTGATGGAATTGAGACAGAGTGCGAATCGCTAGGTTTCATAGATAAGACTCAAATTCAAGTACTGTGAATCGGCTTTAGAGTTTCTGTTTAATATGCTATTATGGTGACTGGTAAGGCTTCATTCTGAAGTTGGTTTGCTACATATGTAGGCACTCGGGACCTATTTGTGTAACAACTGTCTCTATAAACAGCACCAGTGCTATGCTTGTGGCGAATTGGGATCCTCTGATGAAAATTCCTCTCAACAGGTATATACTTGCACCATATCACAGTTCATGTAGATATATTTGGTAAGTTTAGCTGTACTGAGTACTTGAAATCCATCCAACTGTTTACTGCTTTGAAGGTCTTCCCTTGTTCTGCGTCAAATTGTGGTCATTTCTACCATCCCAAATGTGTTGCAAGACTTCTCTGTGCTGATGATCATATCAAAGCAGAAGAACTTCAAGCCAAGATTGCTGCTAGAGACTACTTTGCATGTCCTCTACACATATGTAAAGTCTGTAACACGAGTGAAGACAAGAATGAATATGCGTTGCATTTTGCTGTATGCAGACGTTGCCCAACAGCTTATCACAGAAAATGTTTACCTAGGTAAACCGTTTTTCATTTTACTTTTTCCTCAAGCTCCTACTGGCCATATATATTAGCTTCAGATATTTGTTTCCTTCATTTTGTATTCAGGGAGATTACTTCTGAACTCAACTCTGACGATGACACATTGCAAAGAGCTTGGGAAAGACTGCTTCCCTACAACCGCATTCTTATATATTGTTTGTAAGTTTTTGAATGTTCTGATTGGTTTTAAGTGCATTTAAAGTAGAGTTTTCTGTTATGATCTGCAAAATGTATTGGTTTTCATAAACTTTGAAACAGGACCCATGAGATAGACGGTCATATTCTTACTCCAGCTAGAGACCACTTAATTTTTCCTGATATATCTGGACAAAGAAGAACACGAAGTCACGGGCTAGAACAGTTCAAAGAGGATGTTCCGAGTATGGAGACAGATCCAAACCATCGTGAGGGTCTATTTACTCGTCTTGATATTACTGACCCTTATAAGAAACCAAAGAAAGATATTAGTGTCAATGATGTGGAACAGAGGTGATGTTCTTTTTGGCCACTGCAAGAAATTGTTACATTATTAATAGTTTCAACTACTCATTATATTTTTCTGGTAAGACAGGGTGATGGGTATAATCGATGAAGTGGAATCCTCGTTTAACTTTGACGAGTTCGTTAAGTCTCGTAAGCCAACCCATATAAAATCCTACCACTCAGGAAATGATATCAGTAAGAACATCACAACAGGGTTGGTTCAGACTCATGTCAATGTATGTCACTGCAACTGCGGGTTTTTTTTTTGAAACATAGATATGTAATTTAGTTAGCATTGCTGTCTCCCTGAATCTTAACGACTATTCTACAGGCTGCTCGAGCTGCCTTAAAGATGTTTGAAGAAGGGCGTGACAAAGATGCTAGAGCTATATTTGACCCAGATATCCTACTCCAACTCATGAAGCATAAGGTTATAAATTATATTTAGCTATCGCAATCTTTTTATCACTTTAAGATTATTCTGGAAGCTGGTATGTCATTCATTGAGAATCACTTAGCTTTTGTGTGAGGAGATTCCTACACGTGAAAGAATTTCCATTAAGGGAAAAGATTTCACAGTATAAAACATTCATGTTTTTGATGAACTGCAGACGAAGCTTGAAATTTATCTTTCGCCTTTTCTCCATGGTATGCGCTACACATCGTTTGGTCGTCACTTCACAAATCCTGAGAAGCTTAAAGAGGTGAACTATTTATCTCATGTTTTTCTAACTCATCTTTACCTTGATCCATCACATTCTACTGGTTTAGTGATGATTATTAGAAACCGATTTAATAGAAATTAATGATGCAGATTGTAGAGAGGCTCCACTGGTATGTCGAAAATGGCGATACGGTAATTGTGCTAATAATTCCTTAACCAATGCCTCTGCTTCTAATTATCAAATATAACATTCTCGATAAACTCTCGGTGGTTTCAGGTAGTCGACTTTTGCTGCGGCTCTAATGACTTCAGTTGTTTGATGAAAGAAAAGCTTATGGAAACGGGGAAAACATGCTTCTTCAAAAACTTTGATCTCATTCCACCTAAGGTATAGCAACCACTCTTTGAATCTTCTGTTTGAAGCTGTTTCTAAAACATGAAGTTCCCATGGCAGAACAACTTCAATTTTGAGAAGAGAGACTGGTTGAGTGTGAAGCCAGAAGAGTTACCCGATGGCTCTCAACTGGTAAGAAAGCAAATGAAATCCTAAAGTTGAGATGCATATATTGAATACACTGATTAAGTTTTCTTTTTGTCATGGATAAAAACAGATAATGGGATTGAACCCGCCTTTCGGTCATAAAGCCAGTCTTGCTAACACTTTCATTAAGAAGGCCCTCGAGTTTAAACCGAAGATCTTAATCCTCATCGTACCAAGTGAAACAAAAAGGTAAATAGCAAATAGACAGTATCAATGACAAACTTTTCATAACTCTGGGTTTGTCTACATTCAGGGTCGATGCGATTGCTGATTATGAGTTGATTTGGGAGGACAGTAATTTACTTGCTGGAATGGTACGTATGTGTACAAATGACTCCAACCCTCGTTTATTTTATGAATAAGCTTTCGATCAATCTCTTTACATTTTGTTTTGCAGTCGTTCTACTTGCCTGGGTCAGTAGATGTGAATGATAAAACGATAGAGCAGTGGAACAATATACCGCCACCTCTATACCTTTGGAGCCGAAGGGACTGGAGTAAAAGCCACAAGACCAGAGCAGTTCAACAGGGTCACATAACACAGATGCATCACTTTACCTACAATGGTGATTGTCACCACACAGAGATCTCTCGAGGTGATGATGATAATGATCTGGTACAAGACATGGAGATATCCCCTACCTGAATATATGACTGACTTGTCGGAGTGCGAAAGAAGAAACATTACCACATCTTTAGCTTTTGGAAATATAATGAGATGAACCTTACTGTTGTCTATGAAATTAGTAAAGGCCATATTTGTCATGGAGTCACTGCTTGTTCCTGCTGTTTCTTCTGTTTACTGGGTAGAGTAAGCGTAGCCAATTTCTAAGCTTGATGAATGCTGACTAGCCAATTATTCTCTAATCTATAAAGAGTGAAACTAAGCTGTTGCTGTAAATAAGCAAAACAAATCCGTCTAATGAGACAACACATAGACTTCAATCTGAATAAACAGCCATACTTACTGGTTCTATATCACCTTATTCATCATTACCTGCTGCAAAAACGAAACCATTTCTTGACCCAAATGAAGAAAAGAAACAACCAAACCTTTTATTTTCTAGTTAACGACACGACAAAGTTGGCGTCTTGAGACAATGTAATATTAGGCTGCATTGTGTGCATACTCCTTAAATAGGTGGTCGATATTTGCATCTCCAAAACGAGAAACCAACATCGGTTCAGCGATTGATCATTTTCTTGTTTGCCATCAATTCCCCAAATTTTGGTCGACATGTTTCATCATCATTTTCTTGACTATCTTTGTATGGAACTAGATGTTCATGTGTCTTGATTTTGTTAATCTCAGAAAGATCCTTCGTTTTCAACAACTTCCCTCACCTCTTCTTCACCCGCATCATAGAACGGCAAGTTGAATGAATCCACTTCTGATTCTTTTACAACTCCCTGCAATAACATGTAACATTTAATTTAGTGAATAATTCCCTACTTAACAATAATGTAATATGAACTTCAACAATTTAAAGTTTAGTGATAACCTCGGAGAAAACGACCAATAGTAACAACTCTCTCTATAAAGATGATCAGATGCATTTTTGTCTTTGAATGTGAGAACCATGCAAGTAACTCTTGAAAAGTCATTACTTCTTCAGAACACATTTATAACAATAACGAAAAGTCATTTTGAAACTGGTTCAAGTAACTCTTGGACACATTTAACGGGTTCAAAGACTTATAATATTACACATTCTTTTGTTATCCTCAATCCCTTCAGGGACTTTGGAGAGTGAATGGATACTACTAGCTGAATAAACAAAATGAAGAGATTTACTCGGGAAAAGCCTCGAGTCAAAAGAACTAGGGACTCCCGAGATGAATCACCTTCCCTTAAAATCTATCTTCAGTTTCTCTTGGAAAGAAGAGGCCCACTTAAAGGTCATATTGAAATCAATTACTGGAAGATCATTCAGACAACAATCATTTTCTTGTGGGCTCTTGATCTTTTTCTTGGTACGAAGCTATGACCATGGAAGTTAATTCGACTCACCATGGATTTGCTTATTCCAATTTGCTTGCTAGCATTGGTCTCCAAAGCGTGTATGGATCACAAGTCGAAGTATTCTATCTATCCTTTTGTTGCTTTGGGGAAGGCCCCTTATTTTCATGCTTTAAACTTTGAGATCTTTGATTTCTTCTCCTTTAATTTGTACTTGGAACTGGTTTGTTTGGATTTTTTTTTTTTTGTCATCCGAAATTAATTAGTGCTCAAAAGAGCCATTTCTGGGGAATGTTGTTTACATAAGTGATATGAAGCGGGTCTGTACGAACTTTTCGTGCCAGATTATCCGCTTTTACATTAGCATTACGAGAAATTAAAGATAAAGAGAAGGTAGAGAATTCTTCCTTGTCGCTCTGGAATTCCTCCAAATACACTGAAAATGTCGGCCATTCGGTTGGAGAAGACACCATCTTCACCAGGTCAGAACAGTCTGTAAGGAAAGCTACGTCTTGATTATCTGCACCGATCATACACTTCATCGCCCAGAGAAGAGCCTCGAATTCTGTATGTAATGGAGATAGACTTCGACGGAGGTTGGCAGCTCCCATGGTTGGCGGCTCTCCGTCTGATGATGTACAGAACCATCCTGTACCGGAGAACTTGTCACTTTCTTTCCATGATCCGTCCACAAAACAATGGTATCCAGAATAATTCGAATCAAGTGAAGCAACCCCCACTCGAGAACGAGTTACCAAATCCACAGAACCATTATTTTCCTGATGAAGCTCGATTTGGGCTGACTGCCACAATTGTGCTTCTTTTTCCGCTAACCGTACAACCTCTAAAGGATCTGAATCAACATTGTCAAACATTTTTTCATTCCTCGCTTTCCAAATATACCAGATAATCCAGGGAAAGGCTGAAGAATCAAATTCCGTAGGTATTCGCCAAAATAAATGGTCCAAATTCGCAAAAATAGACTCCGTTGGGAAAATTCCTATAGCCGTAGGAATCTGGGATAGTGCCCAAATCTGTCGTGCCGGATGGCACTGAAAAAGGGTGTGATTAATTGTTTCCACTAGTTCGCCACATCTGGCACATCCTGTGTCACAATCAATTCCTCTTCTCCGTAAATTTTCCGTTACTGGTACACAACCCGTTAAGATTTGCCACAAGAAATGACGTATCTTAGGTGGACACTGCACTTTCCAAGACTGTGCTTTTAACGGTTTGATATCTGGGCCGAACAAAGATAAATCGGTCTCCGACTTTTCTATCCTTGTGGTATGATATCCCGATTTGACTGTATATTTTCCGGATTTTGTAAAATGCCAACCCAGCATATCTTCCTTAGTTGGCGCACCCACAGGTAGGGCACTTATTATGGCGACATCTTCTGAATCAAAAATCTCTTCTAAGAGATCAATATTCCAAAAATTCGTCCGACAATCTATAAGATTTTTAACTTTTAACAATGGGTCAACAAGTGAACCATTACTCTTTGCTGGTCTCGGGAATTGAGCTGGAATCCAGGGATCCTCCCAAACTGAGATGGATGTCCCCGATCCGACCCTTTTAATAAGTCCTTTATTAACCAGAGATCTAGCTGAACAGATACTACGCCATCCATAGGATGGGGAGTATGATTTTATATTCTCCAAGGGATTGGATTTCCGAAAATACCGCCCTTTAAACACCTTCGCGAAAAGAGAATCTGGAACCGTAATCAACCGCCACAATTGTTTGGCTAATAGGGCTGAATTAAAATCGTCTACATTCCGGAAACCTACCCCTCCTTCCGATTTGCTATTGCACAACTTGTTCCACGCCATCCAGTGCATACCTCTAGAATCCCCATTTGAACTCCACCAAAATTTAGCAACCGCACTAGTAAGTTTAGAAGTGATTGTTTTCGGTAGTCTGAAGCACGACATAACATAAGTTGGTAGTGCTGCAGCTACTGATTTAATCATCACTTCTTTTCCACCTTTCGATAAAAATTTTGCCGACCATCCGTTAATTCTTGTTTGCAATCTATCTCTAACAAAAGAAAAAAATTTTGTTTTAGAGCCACCCAAACTTTCCGGCAATCCAAGATAAGAGCCCATCCCACCGATATTAGTAATTCCCAAGGTAGATTTGATTTCATCCTTGATATCCTCATCTACCTTATGTCCAAACTGAATCGAAGATTTTAAGAAGTTGATCTGCTGTCCTGAGACCGCTTCATACTTCTTTAAAATCCTCAAAATTACCTCACACTGGTCCTTTTTGGCCTTGCAAAAGAATAAACTATCATCCGCAAATAACAGATGTGAAACCGAAGGGCTTGCATTTGCTACTTTAATACCCGTAATTAATTTTTCCCTTTCTGCTTTCCGAATATTCGCAATTAGCACCTCTGTACAAAGGATAAATAAATAAGGAGAGAGCGGGTCTCCTTGTCGTAATCCTCTTTCTGGTACAATTAGTCCTCTAGGTTGCCCATTAAGGAGCACTCTATATTGAACTGTTGTAATACACCACATTATCCAGTTAATCCATTTCTCACAGAAGCCTAATTTTCTTAGAACCTTTTCCACAAAAATCCATTCCACCCTGTCATAAGCTTTACTCATATCAGTTTTAATGGCCATGAATTTTCCTTTACATGACGGGTTAGTTCTCAACCCATGAAACATCTCTTGTGCAATAAGAATATTATCCGAAATCAACCGTCCTTCGACAAAAGCCGATTGTGTTTCCGAAATCAGTTTTGGTAAAACCGTTTTAAGTCTTTGACAAAGAATCTTTGATATAATTTTATATCCCACATTGCATAGACTTATAGGCCGTAATTCCGTCATCCGTGTCGGTCTTTCCGTTTTTGGAATCAGACAAATATTTGTCGTATTTAACCTTTTGTCGAAAATTCCATCCTCTAAAAAAGAGTTAACCAGAAAAAGAAGATCTGATTTAATTGTAATCCACGCCTTTTGAAAAAATAAGGCTGTCATACCATCGGGTCCTGGCGATTTATCCGGATGCATCATAAACAAAGCTGTTCTCACCTCATTCTCCGTAGCAGGTGCCGTTAATAAATTATTAATCTGATCTGTAATCAGACTTTCTATTTCTGCCAAAGACTCCTCAAAGTCCTCGGGCTTAGTTGTAGTAAACAGGTCCTTAAAATAAGAAACCGCTATATTTTGAATATCTTCATCCTCTGCAGACCATATCCCGTTTTCATCATGCAGCCCCGTAATCCGATTCCTTACCCGTCTCTGTTTTGTTAGAGCGTGAAAGTACTTTGAGTTATTATCTCCTAGTTGCATCCAAGAGCACC
Source organism: Arabidopsis arenosa (assembly GCA_905216605.1). NCBI lineage: Eukaryota > Viridiplantae > Streptophyta > Magnoliopsida > Brassicales > Brassicaceae > Arabidopsis > Arabidopsis arenosa. The sequence continues at coordinate 5,837,336 of LR999458.1, forward strand.
TACTTTTTTGATACCAGTACAGTTCCTCATCTCGGTAAGCTTCTTTCAACCGCAATGTCAATTCCGTAATCTCCTCTCGTGATCTCCTGTCATCACTTTGTGCCACATGTAATTCCGATTTAAGTTCCTCAATTGTTTGTCGTCCATAAGGAGTTAATTCTTTCCGCCACTGCGAAATAGCCCGCCTACAATTATTCAATTTTGTCACGAAATTTCCTTCTCCTAATTCGGAATCTGAATTCCAACCATTTGAGATTGCCTCCTGTAACCCTTCCTTTCCAATCCATCTCTTGTCAAACCTAAAGATTCGTTTCCCACGAGGTATCTTATCCAATAACGTAGCTACTACCGGTGAATGGTCGGAAGCAACCATTGGTAAATATTCAACAAAAGAGTTGCAGAATAATTCATGCCAATCCTCATTCGCTAAAGCTCTATCCAAACGACACCGTATTGGTTTTTTATCCCGCCAACCCCGCCAGGACAACCAATCTCCGATATATGGGAATTCCAATAGGCCGCAATTTTGAATCATTAAATTAAAAGGGATAAACGACGAAGCATGTCTTAGAGTACCACCTCTTTTCTCATGATTTCCGGTTAACTCATTAAAATCACCAATTAAAAACCATGGTGTATCCCTAGTCAATCCGATCCGCGTTAACCGTTCCCAAACTTGATCTCTATTTTTCGGAACCGGGTCACCATAAACAAAAGTAAGATGAATTGTTTTTCCTTTTACCACCGCTTTAACATCAATTAATCGATTACTTTCATAAACAATAGAAACATTAAAATCATTATTATAATAAAGAGCTAAACCGCCACTACAACCGATAGGATCAACCGTTTTTAAATTTTTATAACCAAAGTGACCGATAAATTTTTCCATAAAAAAAGAAGATTGTTTTGTTTCTGAAAGAAATAAAAAATCTGGCCGGTGTTGTTTCCAAATGTCCCTAAGATAACCGATAGTTGCCTTGTTCCCAAGTCCTCGACAATTCCAACTCAAAACTTTCATCTATCACCTTTGTATTTTGGTGGTTTGCCACCACCCTCTGTCCCCTTCGCCATACCTTGGTTCCTCGGGTTTACCGTTTTTGAAAGAAGAGCCTTATTTAAACAAGATTTTTTCATTTTTTAAACTTCATCTCATGATTTGCCACCACCCTCTGTCCCCTTCGCCACTACATCTCATGATTTTTAGTTGAGAAATATTTTTTCATATATTTGGTCTATTCTTATATATTTGGTCTGTTCGGGAGAGTCGTTGCTACAATGGAAAGTGACCAATAATTATAACACTTAATATTGGCTACAATGAGTCTCTTGTTGGAGTCGTGCGATTATCAAAAGAACATGACCTACAACAACCATTTTAACAGCCGCTGTTTCATCCAGCGATACCGCCAACTCCATTCTTTTTTCCATATATTTAAACTTCATTCTTTCATTTTTTTTTTTGTTATGACACAAGATTATACCTTTTTCTTTCTTTTTATTACCACCATAAATAATATTATTAGAAAACTAAAATGTATTTTAGTAAATCACGTTAAATACATCAATACAATACAATATGATAATAATTTAAATATACTCAAATTGGTGACAGTTGAATCACCAATTTTAGAACTGGTAACATTCAATTATTCATAACAAGGCGGCAAATCATGTGGTGGAGGCAGAATCTGCTGATTTGGCTCTCTCCCATTCTTAACAATGAACACAACATTCATACCCCACGTTTGATGTCTATCCAAGTGACAGTGCATGAACCAAACCCCTATAAAACACAATTGCAAGATTATAACCATCATCTTCAAAATTGATAAATTATTAATATTTGACGTGGTTCATTTCGATAGAATCATAATTGTGGTTCGGTTTATTTTAATTTGTTGTAGATGACTCACCCGAAATAAAAAAAAATTTGGTTGGTTGGATTTTATTTCGATTTAATTTCAGTTTCTATTCAGTTTTAGATTTAAAATAACTTATAAATACCTTATCATTTCTAAGGTATGCTATATGTATTTAATATAATTAGATAACTGTACAAATATGATCTTTGAAGAAATATTACTTTGGCTTGGTTAAAATTTAAATTCGATTTTCGAGTTTTGTTAAATCTTTTAGTAAATAAAAACTCGGGTAAAGTTTTTTTGGTTAAATCCGGTTTAGTTAGGTCTTTTGGCTTTTTAAAAACCTCTTTCTAGTGTTGTTGGTTACAACACCACAATTTCAACAACGAACCAAAGAGATTATAACCTAGCAAAGTTGAGAATGACACTTAGGAAGACACTAACTTATCAACTCTTTTCTGTTTATTTAGGTTTATAAGATTATAAAATAAGCATTTATGTAAGGTACGTACCGGGATTATTAGCTTGAAATCTGATAGCGATCCAACCATTAATGGGCACGGTCATTGTATTTTTGTAAGGTGGATCCACGAGATTATACAATGACGTTGGTTCTCCTTCACTTATGTTAAAGTTCCCAAACCCTACTCCAACCACAAAGAAGCTAAAACCATGGAGATGCATAGGGTGATCGAGTGCATTAACCAAACTTGTCCCTTGAATAACAAGCTCAACCACTTGCCCGAACTCAATCACCTTTACCTCAGTCGCGAGTCTCGGAGTTTCCAAAAACAATGGTTGATTTTCTGCGGTAAAATTGAAAAACAACGGTGGAAACTCTGGAAACCGCGTTCCATAAACGCCTTTAATGTGATAGTAATAAGCTTTTAGTATGTCCACATGACTTGGTGTGACAAACGATATGTTATTCATACTCGCTGCTAATCTCGACCCGTTTGGACCTTCACAAGAGTTTTGAGGACACATGCGAAGATTTATTGAAATCGTCGTGATTATCCTACGCGATATTTGGACAGGAACTTGACCGGAGTATAGGCTTTTGATATTGGTAAAGAACCCGAAAGCTGCTGAGGTGTCATTATAAAAAGGAAGAGTTGGGTAATATCCTGAAAAGGAAGATGTTTTGGCTTTGCATGAAGAGTAACTTAAGATTCCTATGGTAGTGGTGTTGTCGAAATCGATATTGCCGGTTTGGTAAGCTCTGGCCGCCATGTAATAAGTGCGTTTTGGGTTTTGGTCAGCTTGTAATAACATGTCTAGCGTTTCGCCAGGGGATATGGTGATATAAGTAGCCTTTAAAGGTTTGATGTAGTGTCCATCGGCCGCGACCACGGTGAGGCTGTGGTTCGCGATTGCGAAAAAGAGAATTAGGTTCATCGCGGCATTTACCATCCGAATGCGGTAGGTTTTGCCCTTCTCTACCGTGAGATGAAATGTATCTGTTCATGTCAAGTAACAAAATTATTAAATAAGTTTTAAACATATATGCATGCATCATGCAAACAAAAAATACGTATACTTTCAAAAATAAAAACAAAAGTCATATATAACAACTACAAACACAAATATTTCGGTATGAAATAGTATGCCTTCTACGAATTTTTTTTTTTTTTTTTTTTTGTCAAAGCCTTTTACGATTTTGTTATCACTAACTAACAAATAACAACTAACAACCAATAGAATACAACACAAATAATTATCTGATCAAATCCCGATAACTTTCACACAATTTCTTTAAAACAAAGAAAAATAATAATAAAAAATCTAATAAAAGGGGCTTATACTTTTTTTTTTTTTAATTTTTTTTAAACAAATGCTCATTCTAATAACTTAGATTCCTAATCTATCACTTCACATTCCTAATCTATCACTTCACATTCAATGAGTTTAATCCACAGTTACACTTATATCCGTAAATTTTAATTTCATCTCCATATTGTCACACAATTTTGATAAATTTACAGATTAAGAACGTACTAATCACGGAGAAATGATTAAAAAAATGAAAAAACCTGATTTAGAGCAAGGATACAAGAAACCAGGATGCCCATTTATGGTCAAAGCATCGGACACATTGGGAGCCCCTCCTGTCCTTATGAACTCCTCCAACACCTCTCTCACATCCCTTTTCCACCACTCGCCTGTTCAGTTTTATGAAATTATTTTTAGAAAAAAAGAGCGTAACTTTGTTTAATATACAATAAACATCTGAAAATATAAATATTTTGTCCATTTACCCAAAACTAAAGGGACTTCATGGTCCGCCTTTGGGAACGGGAGGGATTCCGGGGGCCGAGGATATACGAAAATAAGACCGTGTACAGTTGCACGTGTCCAAAGGCTATGCGCGTGCCACCAAACAGTCGTGTCTTCGATGGAAAATATTACTTTGTACATAAAATTTGACCCGGGTCGAATCGGGCATTGTGTAATGTATTCAGGACCATCTGACCACGGGTTTCTCGGCTGCTCTACACCATGCCTATATAAAATACATACACACTTATTCAACCATCATCGAATTAATTCAGTATAAACTTGTAAGAATAAAGGGGTTTTAGATTACCAATGCATTGTGATGTTTTCACTAGCTCGGTTACGAACGTTAACATAAATAGTGTCTCCTTTGTGAACCTTTATAACCGGTCCAGGAAACTGACTATTAACGGTTAAAATCGTCTTCGTGCTACACAGTTTCGTATATGGAACATCCCTAACCTGCCATTAGTTAACTTTATACTTAGTTTTCATCAATTAAAGTTAGTTTACTCACGCCTAATCGAATAACTAATTAAAACCTACCGTGAATGTGTAGCGATGCGCGATGCAATTTTTGTAGAGGAAAAGAGAGATTAGGAAGAAATGGAAGAAGGAATATGACATTTTGGGAGGGTTTAGTAAATTAATTATTTTGACTGAAGTTAATCAAAGAATAGAGAGGCATATACATATATTTGTATAAGAGACGTCTTTCATTTGCCCAAAACAAAATATATAAGAGACGTCTTTCTAAAATTAGTTACATTCGGATATAAGAACTTTGTGTTTTACAAAATATGTTTTTGGAAAGCAAAAACATGTAACTACATCTCTTGGTCCGATTTGACTTATGGGTTCGTTCACCTTTTCCAACAAATATGTAACTACATTTCTTGGTCAAACGAAACTTTCAAATTAACGAAAACAGTAAAATCGTATTTATCTAAGTCTAGATTATAGTTTTACATGTTATATCATATATAGGAAGAAACGTGACATCAATGCACTAGTTTCTAAGGCTTTTTACTTTTTAATAAAACAAAATCACTTATGAGTTTGGTTAGGCCAAGCTTTACTTTGTCTTTATATATAAACCAACACCAGAAATATCCCGAAACTCAATACGTTTTGTGATAATTTACTTTCTTGCGTGCATAGTTTACATTATGCATTGAACTAAATGAAAAATGACTTATCATCCAATTAGATATCGGTGAGCTACCAGTCCACCAAAGCTCTTTATATGTATGTAACGTATTAATGTTTTAATATTATTTTTGCGAATATATGTCCAAGATTTTTTTGTATTGGTTTCTAGATATTGATAATATATGTACTACTTTAAAAACTTTAGAACCGTGACTGGTGAAATGTCGATTTCTGATGCATAACGAGAAACTTAAACTGGTGCACTTCCAAGAATCTTCTTCTCTATTTTTTTGTTAATTTGTATTAGTTTTTTGTATTTTAGCCCGATGACTTCTCTTTAAGTTATAGTTTAAAAAGTGTTATTTAGAATTTTATTTAATGCTGCTATTTTCCCTTTTTTTTTTTGTTAAAGGGTTTGTATTGCTGCTATTTGTAATGGTGGTTTTTGAAAGTTCACTAGTTCTGGATTTTCATCGTGACTTAAATTTGTGAATGATTACACATTCTTTCACATATATGAGAAAATTATAAATCCTCATGTGTAATTTTCTAATAAAAAAATAAAATGGAAATCGTAACCTATAGCAAATTGGAAGATAAAGAAATAAAAATATTGGGATTTACTACCTTAACCAAATATTTATGCATGCTTAAACCCTTTAAACCGTGGGTTTAATTATGTTTATTTAATAACTAAATGGATGTGCAACATACTTAAATTTACATAATGGATCCGTTGGTTTAGGTACATGGGTTTCAGATCTACGACAACAACAAGTTCATCTTTAAGATCAAGGTCTTGATCGATCATGGAGGAGTATGTTTTAAACCAATTAACTTTACCAAATTCTGTCAACCTTGAACCCAAACACATCCTTTTTTTTCTTTTTTTCTTTTCCATAATTATATTCACTAGCCACACTACTTCATGCGTGTCCAACATAATGGCCATGTTCGGTGTTCAGTCGCTAACGACCCAAATAAGCGACCGGAAATAAGCTGTAAATACAAGGGTTTTGTGATCCCAGAATGTGGGGAGCATGCCGCTGTTAATGATTACGGTGACGCTGCGACCATTTTTTCAGTCGCTGGAAAAAGCAGCAGCTTATATCATTTTCCTTTGTATTTTTCAGTCGCCGGAGTGTGTCGCAGCGACACCTAAAAGAACAAGGCTAATGTATTCTTCCTTCATGCATTTTCACTTCTCTTAATCGTAGTGAACCTCATTGGAAGATTCTGCGCACAAAATAAAAAGAGACAGTACATTTATATTGTGAATTTTACAAAGCACCAGTAACCAAAAATAAAGGTTACTAAACTCATCAAAGAAAGTTTCTTTAGCTTGCAAATCTTTTAATATTTGAAATTGGTAGATGTGAAGTTAGTGTGATAAATCGGTTTTCATACGGTGAAGATGAAAATGACGACACTTTTTTTTAATTTCATTAGAGTTGCTGATATCTTTTGTGGATACAATGTTATATTTGTAGAGGAGAAAATGAGTAGTCATTTACGTATTGTTGCTCTCTACGTGATGAGCCTAAATTAGTTGTAAGTCTTCTTCTAGGATGTTAAGTCTAAAGCAACCTAAAGGCGTTGACTTTCCTCTAGATAAAGACCTAACAACCTAGAACAGAGTTGTTATAACAGAGACAGAGAGATGAAACCGAAGAAACAAAGTGTTTGTGACCAAGAAACAAGATTTACAGAGATAAAACAGAACAAAGCAAGAACACAGAAAGCTTTGTTTACCTAGTTCACTCCCGTGAGGGTAGCTACGTCTGGGCCGAGACTGTCCTCGGAATCTACTAGAAACAGATGGTGTTTTTACAACAAGAGTCTACAAGTGAAACACCTAATACCCTTAACTAGTACTTAGGTTCACTCTGGACTACTCTTGTATCCCTCAGAGAACAACTATAACAAGCTTATGCTAAGACAAGTTTTCTCTCTACTCAACACCTCATAATATCTCTCACACACTCTCTTAATGACAGAAGCACCTTTATATATACACGCAGTAGATTAGGGCTTCACTTTAAGCTGATCCAAAACGCAGTCGTAAACGTCACACACGCCAAAACTGCAGTCTTGAATACACTTGCTTTACTCACTCTTATCCTTTTCTCTTTTGTGCACAAATAGACAAAATGTCCTCATGGCAGAAACAAGGTTATTTCCAGGCAACTTCCTTCATTGCCGTTATCCCCGGCCCAGATTATGGTCCAAAAGTAATTTAACCTCAGTTTGATTTATGTCACCTTGGTTAGTCTTCAGGTTGAGTCAGACATTTGAATTTGCTTGTGCTTCAAGCTATCATCTTCACATAGGACATCAAAATTGAAGAACAAATTTTTACCAAAATAAAATTAAAACAATAAAATAAGGGAATTTAAGGAGCAGTGCCATATTTCAAACAAATCTTTTCAGAAATGCCATATTTTTTTTTCTTCTAAAAATACCATGATCCAGCTTTTTGGTTAAAAGTATAAGTATGTGACCATTTCCCCTTTGTCGAATCTGGCAAGAAAATAAATTATTGTGCACGGAATTCTAGAGGCACAAGTATTAAATTCTAGAAAATTTTCCTAACAAAAGCTTTGCAGAATCAGAGGAATTGGACATAATTACTTCGCGCTCTGTGTCTTACTCTCTTTCTAATTTTCTATAAAAAAGTTTTTGAGAATGAGAATAAGATAAGGCAAAACGCAAGAAAACATGCGTTTCATTTGTCAGTTTTAGTTATTTTCTTAAATGCCCTTTTATTCGCATAATACTCACCAATAATTTAATCAAAGTTTAAGATTTGACTGTAATTTCGGTTATCAATCGTTTGAAATCTTAAGAGGTAGGGGACTGATTGGGTTAATTGAGGTCACGTGTTAGCCCAAACCGAACCAATCTAAAAGCGTTCACAAAATCATCATGGTTAGTCTTAAACCAAAAAAATGTCACGCCTTTACTAAAACAAAAATTTAAAATCCTGGTTTAGGTCTTTTGCAGCTCACAATTATGACGTGTACAATGCTGGAATTTAATTATTTATTTTCTAAAACGGATCTTGTTGCCTTGTGTGATCTTCCTTTTCAAATTTTTGGATCTTCTATATAAGAGAAGGAAATAGCCGTTTGAGGAAGAAAAACGTAAACAATCTCTCTCTCGCTCTCCCTCTCTCTAATAACTTCCCTTTTTTTGAAACCCTAAATTCCCCTATTACGTACCGGTGTTTTTTTCCGGCGGCTTTGCTTGGGCCACCGTCGATCAAACACTAGAAAGTACGTTCTCGTTTCTAAAGTGAGTCACACGAGTGATCAAACTCCCAGATTTAGGGTTCCGTCGAGGCAATTCCAATCATTCTGATTCCAAGATTGATATGTTTACTTATTCGATCGATTATCGTTACTATGTCTCTCGTTCTTTGTTACTGTTACCTAATTTATCCCAATTGATATGATAATCTTCTTGCTTTCGTGAACCCAGAGGTTGATCGATTTTGTTATTTCATCGACACATTCCCTATGATAGTTTTGTGATTTTGGGTTTGACAGATCGCGAGAATTAGAAGATCAAGGGGATTCTGAATCGGGATCTTCAAGGACAATAAATCTTCCATGGGATGCTATCAAAGAGATGATCGGGAAAGAGTTTGATGGCCGTAGCTTCACTGTGAATGGTTTTGTGATGCTCTGTTTTTGGTTTAGATTTGTTCCTGTGTCTCTGGTTTAATTCTTGTTCTTATGATGATGTTACAGATTGTTTCAAGTTCTATGATTAGTTGTTGGCCAGTCACCAAAACCGTCTTGATTTGCTACGTTACTTGACTGGTAATACCACTCACTAATCCAATTTCTTAATCTGATATGTGGAGAAATTGCTGTCTTATTTCGTGAGATTAACGTACTCTGGTATGCTTCCTATTGTAGAGAAATAAGTGTTATTTGGGTCTCAATAGACGTTCCTAATAGCCAACCTCCTGGTTAATATGAAGGAGAGATCATTGCTTCAGTAATGAAAATTGATGGAGGGTAAGTTTATCTACTCTAGAATGCTGACAGTTCCACTTGATGTTAGTGTGTTGTGTTAAAAGTGATATGATCTTCTTATTAACTGAGTCTCGTTTTGATGTTGAACATGGAATTGAAGAGTGCTAAAAGACATTTGATCTCCATTTTAAGTGGCTTCTTCAGTAGATATGCTTATTAAAATCATTCCTCACATATCTTGGATTGCGGCAAAGTTTCCTAAGAAATGTGTCATACTTTGCATTTCAGGTTAGTATCATATGAGGAAACTGCTACTTTCAGTTTCAAAATTTTGTATTATGATGTCAGTTCTATTTTTCTTTTCTTACAGAATTAGTTCTTAGCTCATTTGGCTGATTTTTTCTATCATTTGCAGGCAATAATGAACAAGTTGCAGATATAAAGACACGAGCCTGTTATGAACTGTCCTCTGGTTTGTTAACTTTTCTTTGACTAATTTCATATTAATCTGATCACAATGGTGATTTATGATTTATGGATTCTGTCAGTTCTATTGTTATAGATGGTTTCGACAGTTGATGAGTTGGTGTCTCACTTTTGAAACCCAAGGTTTTGAATATTTTCTACTTCTCTGATTTCCCTGTTTTTACTTAAGTTATTTTCATTATGACAAAGAGATATTTCTTTCCATTCGACAAGATTTGATAGATTTTTGTAAGGATATTACAGCTGCCACCAGAAATCTTACAATCAAACTTTTGGGTGCTTTACATCAGTTTGTTGGTTCAGGTGGCTAAGAATTCCTTTAAGCTGCTTTTGCTATGTCTAACTTTTTTTGTTTGAAGAACATATCTTAATAACTGAATTAAACTGTGTTATTTCTGTTTGCAGACTACAAAGGGTTTCGTAGTGAAGTCAAACCTGCACTACTAAGACGTGAGAAAAATTCTTTAAAAGTACATTTGTGTGGATTGTCTTAATTTTTGGATTCCTTGGTTTTCTTGCTCTACTTATATTATGTTCATCAGTAGCAAGATTACCACTAATTTTCTTAATATTCTGTTCCTCAGGGGATTGTGGCTCCAAAGAGAGTTGTTAAGACATATGTTTTAAATCTTCTTAAAGGCTTTGAGAGTCCTGATTGGAAGATGTTGGACAAATTGGAACAGAAGTCTAAACCTAACAATTTTTTTGTGGAAATTTATTTAAGCTTTAGAGTTGAAACCGAGTCTTTTAAACTTTTGTAGGTGCGTCTGGAGTCAACTGAAGTTGTGACTAAAATTCAGGAAGAGGCTAATAAACGTAGCCAACCAACTGAAACTGGTATGAATTCAGGAGTTTTTCATTGTTATTTTAGTTTTTTCATTCTGAAGGTAGTCATGAATCCTTATTGTTATCTTTGCCATTTTTGTCTACGAGTGTTGGATAGGAAGAAAAATCTTGTTATGCAAAGATTGATTACTATTGGTGTTAAAGTAGCTATGGGATCAACTGTTGAGAAGGCGAGCAAGGTTGGTGATACATGTCAAGCATTGAAAATATATGTTACTCTGTACATTATTACTTCCTACCTGTACCAAATACTTGAGTAATCCAATCTATATGATGTTCCAAAGTGTCTCCAAGAAACGCATGAGAGAATGCACCTTGGCTGCTCTTGATTCGTGGCTTGGTACTGTACATCTTGACAAAACGGTTGGTGATAATCTTCCTTAATTATCTTCTACCTGTTAATATAATTACAGTAACTTACAAACTTTCTTATTCTGTTAATGCCGATTATGAAACTGGAAGGTCAAGGGGATTCCTTTCGTGATCTTCAACGACAGTAAATCCTCCAGGGGATGCTATCGAAGGATGATGGAAAGAGCTCGATGAATATAGCTTCACCGTTAAGGAGGTTGAGTCAAGAGAAAGCGACAATATAGGAGAACGTGGTGGCTTGTAATCAAAGATAAAAAAAATTCTGCTGCCTTGTTTTCGGTTTAGATTTGTTTAGCATCACTTTGTCTCCGGTTTGATTCTTGTTCTTGTTGTGATGCTTTACTTTTTTGATGGTACAGGTCGTTCAAAGTCTCCTTTGCTTGAAGAAATGAGACAGATAAGAATGGAAAATTTTCATTTTTGAGACGGCAGATTACTTGTTGGGGGGTCACTAAAGTTGCGGTAAGTAGTGTTAGATGCCCCTTGATTTGCCTGTTACTGAACTTAGCTTATTTCTGGGGTAATGCCACTCACTAATACAGTTTCTTAATCTGCTATGCGGAGAAATTGCTGTCTTATTTCTTAATCTTAATCTGGTAAGCTTCCTATTGTAGAGAAGATTTGGATCTCAATAGACGTTCCTAATAGCCAGTCTCCTAGTCAATATGAAAGAGAGAATTGCTTCTGCCATGAAAATTGGAAGGTGAGTTTATCAACTCTAGAATGCTGACTATTCCACTTGATGTCAGTGTGTTGTGTGAAAAATGTATAGTTTGATCTCATATCCATTTTAAATGAGGCTCGTTTTGATTTTAAACATGATTATGAAGAATGGTATACGAGACATTTTATCTTCCATTTTAAGTGACTTTTGCAATATCGGATCTGTCCAAACTTTTGCAAATGGGGGTGAAGGCATGCGTTGTCTGGTATACACCTCACCGTGGCCTGGTATTACAAATCCTCTCTTCATTACTGGTGCTTATCTCTTTCTATATCTCATTTTTCGTTTTACTTGAGAGGTTAGTTCATTTTAAGTGGTTTTTCATCAATTTGCACTACACAAGTCATTGAAATCATCCCTCACATATCTTTGATGGTGACCAAGTTTTCTAAAAAATGTGTCGTTCTTTGCATTACAGGTTGGTATCATATGAAGAAAAAGCTACCTTCAGTTGATGAATGCCTTATTCTATCGTCAGTTCTAATTTTTTTTTTTTCTAACAGAATTTGTTCTGAGCTCTTTTGGCTGAGTTTTTCTACCATTCGTAGGCACTAATGAACAAGCTGTAGATATAGAGACAAGATCCACTGCTTTGAAGCGAAGCATTTGGTGCTGCATTTGGTTTCAAGAGGTTATGTGCTGGTTCAGTAACTTTTCATTGACTTTCATATTAATCTGATCACAATGATGATTCATGGCTTTTCTTTGTAGCTTTTAAAAAGCATGAAAGAGCACAAGAATCCCAAGGTTCTTAGTGAAGGCTTGTTATGGATTGGTTCCGGCAGTTGATGACTTTGGTGCCTCACTTTCCAGCTTAGAAATTTCCGGCAGTTCCGGCAGGTTTTGAAAATTTCTCAACTTAGAAATTTCCGGCAGGTCCTGATTTCCCTGTTTATTATACTGTAGTGAAGTATCGAAGTTATTTTTCTGTCCATTTGATAAGCTTTGATATGGTGGTATTTGGGATGATGTGTCATACTTTGCATTACAGGTTAGTATCATATGAGGAAAAAGCTACCTTCAGTTGAAAAAGCTACCTTCAATTAAGAAATGTGTAATATTCTGATGTCAGTTCGATTGTTTCTCTTCTTACAGAATTAGTTCTTAGCTCCCTTGGCTGAGTTTTTCTATCATTCGCAGGCACTGCTATGAAGTGCCATAGTGTCTACGAAACAGTTGGCCATGGATTTGTTCGGTAACTTTTCTTTACCTTTCATATTAATCTGATCACACTGATGATTCATGGCTTTTGTTTGTAACTTTTAAAAAACATGAAAGATCTCAAGAATCCCAAGGTTCATAGTGAAGGATTGTTATGGATTGTTTTGGCAAGAATCCCAAAATGACAGAAACTTAAGGTTTTGAATTTTTCCTTACTTAGAACTTTACAGCCCCTGATTTCCCTATTTATGAAACTGGAGTTCAGTATCTAAGTTGTTTTCATTGCGACAAAGAGCTTTTTATGTCCATTTGACTAGATTTTTGTAAGGATGTTACAGCTCCCACCAGAAACGTTACCATCAAACTTTTGAGTGCTTTACACAAGTTTGTTGGTTCAGGTGGCTAAGAATTCCTTAAAGCTGCTTTTGATTTGGCTAACTTGTTTTGTTAGAATAACTGAACTAAAATTTTCTGTTTGCAGACTTTAGAAGGTTTCTTAATGATGTCAAACCTTCACTACTAAGTGCACTTGATGCCGAATATGAGAAGAACAAAAAAAACCCTTTTAAGGTACATTTGTGTGGATTGTCTTAATTTTTGGATATCTTGTGTTTCATGCTCTACTTAAATTATGTTTATCAGTAGCAAAATTACCCTAATCTTCTTAATATTCTGTTCATTAGGGGACTACAACTTCAAAGTGATTTGTTAAGACTTCAGTTTCAAATCTTCTTGAAGGATTTTTGAGTTCAATCAAAGAATTTTTCTTTTGTTGTCTAAACCTAACAATTCTTTCGCCGAAATTTATTTTAAGCTTTAGAATTAAAACTGAGTCTTTCAAAATTTGTAGATGCGTTTGGAGTCAACTGAAGCTGTAAATAAAATTCTGGAAGTGACGAGTAAACGTATCCAGCCAACTGAAGCTGGTATGAAGTCAGGATATTTATATAATTCTCTGTTATTTTAGAATTTTCGTTCCAAAAATAGTCATGAATATTTATTGTTATCTCTACCTTTTTTTGTCTAGACTGTTGGGTAGTAATGATGCATTTCTCCATTTTTTTTCTACGACTGTTGGGTAGAAATGATACATTTCTAAGATCTTGAGAGTCTGTGGACAAGAAACGGTTGGTATCCTTGGGTTAACTTGTTCTATTCATGGCTAGAACCCAAATATCTGTGCATTGATATTGAAAATAATATCAAAGATATCCAAGTCCCAGCACTAGCTCTTGTGCTTGAAAAAGTAAGACCATGATTTGTCAAAGTACCTCTCCATGCTCTGGTTATTTGATTAACATGTCCTCTCCTCTCCGTTCCTTTTTTTTTTTTTCTGTTCATACAAACGATATTTTTTCAAGAACCATGAAAATCTTTGGCGTTTGGAAAGGTGTTTCAAAGATTTCGAGTGTGAGCAAGAAGGTTGGGACTGGGAAAACGAGTGGAGGCAAAAAAAGCTGAATCTGTATGAAATGAAAGTTGAACCACCTGAAGATGTCGAGGTACGTATAAATACATACCTTTTTGGTGTTAATATCTTATTCATCTTTTCATTTTTAGCTTGCGGAAATGGGTCTTAAAGCGATTGAAAACAGTAGGTTCTCTTGTAAAACCAGAAACTGGAGCTCTCCTCATCACTGGTACTTATCTCTTTCTATATCTCATTTTTTGTTTTACATGAGACGTTAGTTCATTTTAAGTGGTTATTCATCAATTTTCACTACCTGAATATGATATCAAAACTCTAGTTCATGTTGCATGGTATTTCTTCAGATCCAAGCTGAATTAGCCCATGTCATAGAAGCTTTATTTTTGTAAGTATTTTTTAGTTTGGTGAATTTCTTGGATTATATTGTCGTGCAATAACTTAACTTTGGCTGTGTGGATTGTCTTAACTTTTGGATTTCTTGCTCTACTTATATTATGTTCATCAGTAGAAAGATTACCCCTAATATTCTTAAGGGCTACGGATCAATAGAGAGTTGTTAAAACGTTAATTTCAAATCTTCTTTAGGATTTGAGAGTCCTAATTGAAAGGTGATGTACAATTCTTTTGTGGAAATTTATTTTAAGCTTTAGAGTTGAAACTGAGTCTTTCAGAGTTTTGTAGATGCGTTTGGAGTCAACAGAAGTTGTAATAAAATTCAGGAAGAGGTGCAAACAGTGATGACTAAAATGAGACCAGCTGTTGAGAAGGTGAGCAAGGTTGGTGATACATGTCAAGCACTGCAAATATATGTTACTCTGTACATTATTACTTCCTACCTGTACCAAATACTTGAGTAATCCAATCTATATGATGTTCCAAAGTGTCTCCAAGAAACGCATGAGAGAATGCACCTTGGCTGCTCTTGATTCGTGGCTTGGTACTGTAAATCTGGACAAAACGGTTGGTGATAATCTTCCTTAATTATCTTCTACTTGTTATTATAATTACAGCAACTTACAAACTTTCTTATTCTGTTAATGCCGATTCCGGGACTGGAAGATCAAGGGGATTCCTTTCGTGATCTTCAACGACAAGAAATCCTCAATGGGATGCTATCGAAGGATGATCCGGAAAGAGCTTGATGAATGTAGCTTCACCGTGAAGGAAGCTAAGTCAAGGGGATTCCTTTCGTGATCTTCAACGACAGTAAATCCTCCAGGGGATGCTATCGAAGGATGATGGAAAGAGCTCGATGAATATAGCTTCACCGTTAAGGAGGTTGAGTCAAGAGAAAGCGACAATATAGGAGAACGTGGTGGCTTGTAATCAAAGATAAAAAAAATTCTGCTGCCTTGTTTTCGGTTTAGATTTGTTTAGCATCACTTTGTCTCCGGTTTGATTCTTGTTCTTGTTGTGATGCTTTACTTTTTTGATGGTACAGGTCGTTCAAAGTCTCCTTTGCTTGAAGAAATGAGACAGATAAGAATGGAAAATTTTCATTTTTGAGACGGCAGATTACTTGTTGGGGGGTCACTAAAGTTGCGGTAAGTAGTGTTAGATGCCCCTTGATTTGCCTGTTACTGAACTTAGCTTATTTCTGGGGTAATGCCACTCACTAATACAGTTTCTTAATCTGCTATGCGGAGAAATTGCTGTCTTATTTCTTAATCTTAATCTGGTAAGCTTCCTATTGTAGAGAAGATTTGGATCTCAATAGACGTTCCTAATAGCCAGTCTCCTAGTCAATATGAAAGAGAGAATTGCTTCTGCCATGAAAATTGGAAGGTGAGTTTATCAACTCTAGAATGCTGACTATTCCACTTGATGTCAGTGTGTTGTGTGAAAAATGTATAGTTTGATCTCATATCCATTTTAAATGAGGCTCGTTTTGATTTTAAACATGATTATGAAGAATGGTATACGAGACATTTTATCTTCCATTTTAAGTGACTTTTGCAATATCGGATCTGTCCAAACTTTTGCAAATGGGGGTGAAGGCATGCGTTGTCTGGTATACACCTCACCGTGGCCTGGTATTACAAATCCTCTCTTCATTACTGGTGCTTATCTCTTTCTATATCTCATTTTTCGTTTTACTTGAGAGGTTAGTTCATTTTAAGTGTTTTTTCATCAATTTGCACTACACAAGTCATTGAAATCATCCCTCACATATCTTTGATGGTGACCAAGTTTTCTAAAAAATGTGTCGTTCTTTGCATTACAGGTTGGTATCATATGAAGAAAAAGCTACCTTCAGTTGATGAATGCCTTATTCTATCGTCAGTTCTAATTTTTTTTTTTTCTAACAGAATTTGTTCTGAGCTCTTTTGGCTGAGTTTTTCTACCATTCGTAGGCACTAATGAACAAGCTGTAGATATAGAGACAAGATCCACTGCTTTGAAGCGAAGCATTTGGTGCTGCATTTGGTTTCAAGAGGTTATGTGCTGGTTCAGTAACTTTTCATTGACTTTCATATTAATCTGATCACAATGATGATTCATGGCTTTTCTTTGTAGCTTTTAAAAAGCATGAAAGAGCACAAGAATCCCAAGGTTCTTAGTGAAGGCTTGTTATGGATTGGTTCCGGCAGTTGATGACTTTGGTGCCTCACTTTCCAGCTTAGAAATTTCCGGCAGTTCCGGCAGGTTTTGAAAATTTCTCAACTTAGAAATTTCCGGCAGGTCCTGATTTCCCTGTTTATTATACTGTAGTGAAGTATCGAAGTTATTTTTCTGTCCATTTGATAAGCTTTGATATGGTGGTATTTGGGATGATGTGTCATACTTTGCATTACAGGTTAGTATCATATGAGGAAAAAGCTACCTTCAGTTGAAAAAGCTACCTTCAATTAAGAAATGTGTAATATTCTGATGTCAGTTCGATTGTTTCTCTTCTTACAGAATTAGTTCTTAGCTCCCTTGGCTGGGTTTTTCTATCATTCGCAGGCACTGCTATGAAGTGCCATAGTGTCTACGAAACAGTTGGCCATGGATTTGTTCGGTAACTTTTCTTTACCTTTCATATTAATCTGATCACACTGATGATTCATGGCTTTTGTTTGTAACTTTTAAAAAACATGAAAGATCTCAAGAATCCCAAGGTTCATAGTGAAGGATTGTTATGGATTGTTTTGGCAAGAATCCCAAAATGACAGAAACTTAAGGTTTTGAATTTTTCCTTACTTAGAACTTTACAGCCCCTGATTTCCCTATTTATGAAACTGGAGTTCAGTATCTAAGTTGTTTTCATTGCGACAAAGAGCTTTTTATGTCCATTTGACTAGATTTTTGTAAGGATGTTACAGCTCCCACCAGAAACGTTACCATCAAACTTTTGAGTGCTTTACACAAGTTTGTTGGTTCAGGTGGCTAAGAATTCCTTAAAGCTGCTTTTGATTTGGCTAACTTGTTTTGTTAGAATAACTGAACTAAAATTTTCTGTTTGCAGACTTTAGAAGGTTTCTTAATGATGTCAAACCTTCACTACTAAGTGCACTTGATGCCGAATATGAGAAGAACAAAAAAAACCCTTTTAAGGTACATTTGTGTGGATTGTCTTAATTTTTGGATATCTTGTGTTTCATGCTCTACTTAAATTATGTTTATCAGTAGCAAAATTACCCTAATCTTCTTAATATTCTGTTCATTAGGGGACTACAACTTCAAAGTGATTTGTTAAGACTTCAGTTTCAAATCTTCTTGAAGGATTTTTGAGTTCAATCAAAGAATTTTTCTTTTGTTGTCTAAACCTAACAATTCTTTCGCCGAAATTTATTTTAAGCTTTAGAATTAAAACTGAGTCTTTCAAAATTTGTAGATGCGTTTGGAGTCAACTGAAGCTGTAAATAAAATTCTGGAAGTGACGAGTAAACGTATCCAGCCAACTGAAGCTGGTATGAAGTCAGGATATTTATATAATTCTCTGTTATTTTAGAATTTTCGTTCCAAAAATAGTCATGAATATTTATTGTTATCTCTACCTTTTTTTGTCTAGACTGTTGGGTAGTAATGATGCATTTCTCCATTTTTTTTCTACGACTGTTGGGTAGAAATGATACATTTCTAAGATCTTGAGAGTCTGTGGACAAGAAACGGTTGGTATCCTTGGGTTAACTTGTTCTATTCATGGCTAGAACCCAAATATCTGTGCATTGATATTGAAAATAATATCAAAGATATCCAAGTCCCAGCACTAGCTCTTGTGCTTGAAAAAGTAAGACCATGATTTGTCAAAGTACCTCTCCATGCTCTGGTTATTTGATTAACATGTCCTCTCCTCTCCGTTCCTTTTTTTTTTTTTCTGTTCATACAAACGATATTTTTTCAAGAACCATGAAAATCTTTGGCGTTTGGAAAGGTGTTTCAAAGATTTCGAGTGTGAGCAAGAAGGTTGGGACTGGGAAAACGAGTGGAGGCAAAAAAAGCTGAATCTGTATGAAATGAAAGTTGAACCACCTGAAGATGTCGAGGTACGTATAAATACATACCTTTTTGGTGTTAATATCTTATTCATCTTTTCATTTTTAGCTTGCGGAAATGGGTCTTAAAGCGATTGAAAACAGTAGGTTCTCTTGTAAAACCAGAAACTGGAGCTCTCCTCATCACTGGTACTTATCTCTTTCTATATCTCATTTTTTGTTTTACATGAGACGTTAGTTCATTTTAAGTGGTTATTCATCAATTTTCACTACCTGAATATGATATCAAAACTCTAGTTCATGTTGCATGGTATTTCTTCAGATCCAAGCTGAATTAGCCCATGTCATAGAAGCTTTATTTTTGTAAGTATTTTTTAGTTTGGTGAATTTCTTGGATTATATTGTCGTGCAATAACTTAACTTTGGCTGTGTGGATTGTCTTAACTTTTGGATTTCTTGCTCTACTTATATTATGTTCATCAGTAGAAAGATTACCCCTAATATTCTTAAGGGCTACGGATCAATAGAGAGTTGTTAAAACGTTAATTTCAAATCTTCTTTAGGATTTGAGAGTCCTAATTGAAAGGTGATGTACAATTCTTTTGTGGAAATTTATTTTAAGCTTTAGAGTTGAAACTGAGTCTTTCAGAGTTTTGTAGATGCGTTTGGAGTCAACAGAAGTTGTAATAAAATTCAGGAAGAGGTGCAAACAGTGATGACTAAAATGAGACCAGCTGTTGAGAAGGCGAGCAAGGTTGGTGATACATGTCAAGCACTGAAAATATATGTTACTCTGTACATTATTACTTCCTACCTGTACCAAATACTTGAGTAATCCAATCTATATGATGTTCCAAAGTGTCTCCAAGAAACGCATGAGAGAATGCACCTTGGCTGCTCTTGATTCGTGGCTTGGTACTGTAAATCTGGACAAAACGGTTGGTGATAATCTTCCTTAATTATCTTCTACTTGTTAATATAATTACAGCAACTTACAAACTTTCTTATTCTGTTAATGTCGATTATGAGACTGGAAGATCAAGGGGATTCCTTTCATGATCTTCAACGACAATAAATCCTCTAGGGGATGCTATCGAAGGATGATCGGGAAAGAGCTTGATGAATATAGCTTCACCGTTAAGGAGGCTAAGTCAAGAGAAAGCAACAATGTAGGAGAACGTGGTGGCTTGTAATCAAAGATAAACAAAATTCTGCTGCCTTGTTTTCAGTTTAGATTTGTTTAGCATCACTTTGTCCTGTTTAATTCTTGCTCTTGTTGTGATGCTTTACTTTTTTGATGTTACAGGTTCTTCAAGTCTCCTTTGCTTGAAGAAATGAGACAGATAAAAATGGAAAATTTTCATTTTTGAGACGGCATATTACTCGTTGGGGGGGTCACTAAAGTTGCGGTAAGTAGTGTTAGATTAAATAGTGTTAGATGCCCCTTGATTTGTCTGTTACTCAACTTAGCTTATTTCCGGGGTAATTCCACTCACTAATACAATTTCTTAATCTGCTATGCGGAGACATTGCTGGCTTATTTCTTAATCTTAATCTGGTAAGATTCCTATTGTAGAGAAGATTTGGGTCTCAATAGACGTTCCTAATAGCCAGTCACCTAGTCAATATGAAAGAGAGATTTGCTTATGCAATAAAAATTGATGGAGCGTGAGTTTGTCTACTCTAGAATGCTGACTATTCCACTCCATGTCATTGTGTTGTGTTAAAAATGTATAGTTTGATCTGATATCATTTTTAAATGAGGCTCGTTTTGATTTTAAACATGATTATGAAGAATGGTATACGAGACATTTTATCTTCCATTTTAAGTGACTTCTGCAATATCGGATCTGTCCATACTTTTGCAAATGGGGGTGAAGGCATGCGTTGTCTTGACATAAACCTCACCGTGGCATGGTATTACAAATCCTCTTTTGAATTGTTATATGCACTACCTATCTCTGTTTTGCGTTGTGCAAGATGACCATTTTGCTTCACACTCTGAGTTTTTCATTTGCATTCCACTTATTGTTTTCGCACTTATTGTTTATGCAGTACCATACTTTATGGATGTGTTGTCCCACTCAAGATTTTGTAAGTGTCATAAGTACCCAAACTAACTTTCATCTACATGTTTATGTGCAAGCAGGGATGATTCAAGGAAAAGTTAGACGCGGAAAGTAGTTGTGATTTTGAGGAAACCATTGGTACAAATCTTTCTTTTTACTTGTGAGATGATGTATATGTTGTTAGTGTGTTGTTTTAGTTGAAATTTCTTATTGCCAGCTTTCTTATAACAATCAAAACTCTTGGCAGCCACTGAATATGGAGCACTTTGATACGTCTAGCAAGATGGTCAGTGAAATGTATCCCAATGCCCCGGATGCTCGGGTATGGTTCCCTTTTTCTGCAATTCACATGAGCTAATTGATTCTCTGTTTCTCTCTTTTACTTCATGTTTTCGTGGCTTAGTCTTCTTGTTGAATTAGGCTCTTATATTGCTCAACTGTAAGTTACAAGCGGTGTAATATAATCTAAGCTTTTTTCTGGATCTATTTGAGGAGATGATACTAGAAAGGTAAACTTTGGTCGTTAGTGTTAAACATATGTATTTTGTGCTAAAGTCAAAATATATGTAGGGATGTTTTGTAACTAAGCAAGTGCATTTAGTGTCCATAAGGCATGTGTTAGGAGACAAAATGTTGCTAATTAAATGTTTCGGTTTCAGAAGAATGGATTCTTATGCTGAAGAGACAAATCATTGGGAGATGATTGGGTAGCTAAGAGAAAACGAAGGTTAAGGTAGAGTCGCTCTCTCACGCACACACACACAACCTCAAGAATAGAGCACAAAAATACTCAAACGCAATAAAAACTCAAACACAACAAAAAACAGAGCACGAACTTGACTTCCTCTTTCTATGGTTTTTTTGCTGGAGTGGGTTAGTCCCATTTTTAAGTGGTTCTTCATCAACTTCCTGTACAAATGATTTTTTCTGTTGTGCAAGGCTCCTAAATTTGTTATCAAAGCTAGTTCATGTTTCATGGTATTTCTTCAGATCCAAGCTGCATTAGCCCATATCACAGAAGTTCTCTTTTTGTTAGTGTCTTTCTGTTTGGTGAGTATTTTGGATTATATTGGAAAGAGGAGATACAAGGTCTACAAGAACTAGGCAAGACAGTGGAAATCTTGGTCTTGTTGTTGTGTGCAAATCCTAGTTGGGATGAGAAATATGTGCAGGTATGCTTATTAGTCCATCTTATATGTATTTATAGAATTATTCCCCCAAATATTTAACTTGAAAATGCAGGTTCAGCAACAAATTGAAATCATCCCTCACATATCTTGGATTGCGACAAAGTTTTCTAAGAAATGTGTCGTACTTTGCATTACAGGTTGGTATCATATGAAGAAAAAATTACCTTCAGTTGATGAATGCGTTATTCTATCGTCAGTGCTATTTTTTTTTCTAACAGAATTTGTTCTGAACTCTTTTGGCTGAGTTTTTCTACCATTCGTAGGCACTAATGAACAAGCTGTAGATATAAAGACAAGATCCTCTACTTTGAAACGAAGCATTTGGTGCTGGATTCGGTTTCAAGAGGTTATGTGCTGGTTCGGTAACTTTTCATTGACTTTCATATTAATCTGATCACAATGATGATTCATGGCGTTTCTTTGTAGCTTTTAAAAAGCATGAAAGAGCACAAGAATCCCAAGGTTCTTAGTGAAGGCTTGTTATGTATTGGTTACGGTAGTTGATGACTTTGGTGCCACACTTTTCAAACTTAAGGTTTTGAAATTTTCTCAACTTAGAAATTAAACTTCAGTGCAGTATCGAAGTTAATTTTCTGTCCATTTGATAAGCTTTGATAGATTTTTGGATTACTTACTCTACTTATATCATCAGTAGCAAGATTACCCCAAATCTTCTTAAGGACTACGGCAAAAAATCTTCTTAAGGCTTTGAGAGTCCTGATTGAAAGGTGATGTACATTTCTTTTGTGGAAATTTATTTTAAGCTTTAGGATTGAAACTGAGTCTTTCAAAGTTTTGTAGATGCGTTTGGAGTCAGCTGAAGTTGTAACTAAAATTCTGAAGAGACTAATAAATCCAACCAACTAGAACTGGTATGAATTCATGTTTTTTTTTCTATAATTCTCTTGTTATTTTAGATTTTTCATTCAAAAATTTGTCATGAATACATTTGAAGGGAGTCGTCTGCAACGGCATAGAGAAAAACCATAAAAGTTGTAGCCGCTTTTCTCTTAGATGGTTTTTCCAGCTCTTCTTTTAAACTTCTTCGGTAGAAGAGGACTTGGTGGCTGATAATCAAAGGTAAAATGGTTTTGTGCTGCTTTGTTTTCGGTTTATTTGTTCTGTATCACCGTGTCTCCGGTATGATTCTTGTTATTGTTCTTATGCTTTACTTTTTTTTGGATGTTACAGATCGTTCAAGTCTTCTTTGCTTGAAGAAGATAGACAGATAGGAATGAAAAATTTTCCACTCACTAATCCAATTTCTTAATCTGATATGTGTAGACATTGCTATCTTATTTCGTGAGATTAACGTAGCCTAGTATACTTCTTATTGTGGATCTCAAGAGACGTTCCTAATAGCCAGCCTCTTGGTCACCAAAACCGTCTTGATTTGCTACGTTATTTGCCTGGTACTACTACTCACTAATCCAATTTCTTAATCTGATATGTGGAGACATTGTTATCTTATTTCGTGAGATTAACGTAGTCTGGTATGCTTCCTATTGTAGAGAAATAAGTATTATTTGGGTATCAATAGACGTTACTAATAGCCAGCCTCCTGGTTAATATGAATGAGAGATCATTGCTTCAGTAATGAATATTGATGGAGGGTAAGTTTTATCTAATCTAGAATGCTGACAGTTCCACATGATGTTACTGTGTTGTGTTAAAGAGTGATAATTTGATATAATCTCCATACTAATTGAGTCTCGTTTTGACGTTGAACTTGGAATCGAGGAGTGGTAAAAGACATTGGATCAGTCCATACTTTTGAAAATCAGTGAATGCATATGTTGTCTTGACATACACCTCAAAATGGCCTGGTATTACAAACCCTCTTTTGAATTGTTTATATGTTTATGTTTTGTCTATGTTTTGCGTTGTGCAAGCTGATTATTTTGCTTGCTTCACACTCTAAGTCCTTCATTTGCATTCCAATTATTGATTTCACAGCCAATCATCCGAAATCCAATGAATATTTCTCTGATCCAAGGCTTTCTGCTTATGAAGTACTATATAGACAAGTTATGGCAGGGTATGGATGTGTTGTCCCACTCAAGCTTTTGTAAGTGTCATAAGTACCCAAACTAACTTTCATCTGCATATTGATGTCCAAGCAGGGACGATTCAAGGAAAAATTATACGCGGAAAGAAGTTGCGATATTGAGAAGTAAACCCCATTGGTACAAGCTTTCTTTTACTTGTGGGATGATGTATAATTAGTTAGTGTGTTGTTTTAGTTGAAATTACTTATTTACAGCTTTCTTATAACAATCAAAAGTCTTGGCAGCGACTGAATATGGAGCACTTTGATAACGTCTTGCAAGATGGCCATTGAAGTGTATTCCTATGCCCCTGATGCTCGTGTTTTGACTCCATACTTATTGTGGTACGATTCCCTTTTTCTGGAATTCACATGAGCAAATTGATTCTCTGTTTCTCTCTCTTTTACTTCATGTTGAAATGAGCACTTACAGGAGGTGTAATGTATGTAAGCTTGGTTCTGGATTTATACCGGAAAGGTAAACTATGGTCGTTGGTATTAATTATATGTATTTGTTGCTTACGTCAAAATATTTATAGGGATGTTGTGTAACTAAGCAAATGCAATTAGTAAATGTTGCTAATTAAATGTTTCGGTTTCAGGAGAACGAATTATTATGCTGCAGAGACAAATTATTGGGAGATGATTGGGTATCTAAGAGAAAACAAAGGCTAAGGTAGAGTCTCTCTCTCTCTCTCTCACACATAACGTGAAAAACAGAACACAAAATACTCAAATGCAATAAAAAAAACAGAGCACGGAACATGCATACACAAAGTTAAACACAACAAAAGAAAGACAGAAAACAAAATACGCATACACAAAGTCAACACAACAATAATACATACAACACTTTAAAGTAACAAAATTCAAACACACAAAAGGAAACTCAAAATAATAACAGAAACTCAAGAATTTTCACATACCAAGAATCAATAAGGAAACCAAACAAAAGAAAGAGAAAGCAATTCAGAAACCCAAGAATTGGACGTATTTAGTATCTTTTTCGTATCTATTTTAATATGATCAAGCTACTACAATAGAAAATGGCATCTTGCAGAAAGAGGTAACCTTTTTTACGAGAAATCATCTCTGGAGTTCTCTTTTGTCAAACTCTAATCTCATATCTCATTTCACAAAACAGAATTTAATTTTATTTAAATTTAAATCAAAAATACCGGAAATTACGTCTTTACCCCAACCAAAACTACAAAAATACCTAGGTTATTATATCCGCCCACCCGAACAGAAATCGGATCTCACCCACAAACCCGATTTCCCTCCACCCACCCCTCACTCACTCGACCCAAGAACCCTAATTTCTTCCCCCTTCTCTTTTCGAACCCACTCTCCCCACGAACTCCCACCCCGACCGTTTTCTTTCTCGATTCTCTGTTCCCTCCTCTCCTTTTATCTCCACGATTCTCATTCAATTCTTCTTCATCCTTTCGATTACATCTGATTATGCCTCCTAAGACTATGGGAAAACAGAGGAAGAGAGTAGCAACGACAACGAAGCCAATTGATGGAGGAGCTACGACGGAGGGAGGAGGAGTTGAAGAACAAGTTCCGACGGAGACGTTAAGTCTGGTTGTCGAGGCTGTGGAAGAAGAAGAGTCTAACAAGAATGAGGAAGAAGATTCTAAGAAGAGAAAGAAGAAGAAGAGAGCGAAGAAGAAGAGAGCGAAGAAGAAGAGAAAGAAGAAGGGAGTGACGAAGACGGAGGAGAGACAAGTGATAGTAGTAGATCCTTGTCCGGAGAGTCCTCCTTCAATGAGAGTATGGATCCTGAGATAGCAGATGAAAATGCAGTGGAAAATACGGCGGCTATGGTAAGTATTTGAATAAGGTAAAACTAATAGAACAGGGTAAAACTATGTGTATATCTGGGTAAAACTGGTAGAACAGGGAAACACTATGATTTTTTGGTAAAACTGGTAGAACAGAGAATACTATTGTGTGTTATAATGTAGAATTGGGTAATACTGGAAATACAATGGTAAAACTATGTGTTTGAATTCTGGGTATTACTGGTAAAACTAGAGTATTACTATGTGTTTGAATTCTGGGTATTACTGGTAAAACTAGGGTATTACTATATGTTTGATTTCTGGGTAATACTAGTAAATACTAAGGTAGAACTATGTGTCTGATTTCTGGGTAATACTGGTAATACTATTCGTAGAATAATGATATATGAATGAATGTCTGTTGCAGGAGATCGACGAGGAAACATAAGCACTACAACCGCTGAGTATGCATTTCCCGCCGTCAGAATATGGGAAGAAAATCAAGCTATCAACTAGGTGCTATATTCACGAAGTGTTGACCTTGTTCGATAAGTTGGAGCCTCCGATGAGCAAGTCTGAGAGGGCATGATTTGAGGACCATCCGAGTTTCCAACACGTCTTCCACATGCCAAGAGACCCTAACCACCGACTTATGGGGATGTGGATGCTCCTTCTTCGCACGGCGCGCATTGAAAGGAAGAAAGAAGTGTGGTTCATTGTCAATGGCGTTCCAATCCGATATGGTATATCAGAACACGCATTGATATCGGGCTTCAATTGCAAGAACTATACACTTGGATATGAAAGAGAAGCTCTTACAAATGAAACATGGAGTTCAAGACGAAGCATTTCAAGAATACTGTTGTGAAACGCGAATACGTGAGAGAGAAGCTCTTACAAATGAAACATGCGGGTGAAAGATCTAAAGAAAGGTTGAGGATGATGGTCCTCTATTTCTTAAGCAGCATTCTTATAGCGCCTATCAAGACCGGGGATAAGGCACCTCAAGTGGATGATTTGTGTCTAAGGGCTGTGACTGATCTCACGTTTTGTAGGAATTTTCCTTGGGGGAGGTATTCTTTCAATTACATGTTAGGAACCATCACACACACGATGGATCATTTAAATGGTTTTGTCACCAACAACAAGAAATACATATGGCCGGTTCCTGGTTTCTGTCTTCCGTTAGAGGTAAGTTACAAGTTATATTAATTGGTGATTGTTAGGAATACTGGTAATACTGGGAATACTATGTATTAGGAATACTGGTAATACTGTTTATTATAGGAATACTATTCATTAGTAATACTAGTAATACTGGATATTAGAAAACTAGTAATACTGAGTAACAAGAATACTCATAATACTCAGTAACCGGAATACTGGTATACCATATCCAAGGCAATCCCACTGTTGAGGGAAAAATTCATTGACGAGATTGTTGGAGCAGATGAGGGATGTCCTAGGATGTGCAAGCTGAAGTTCAAGAAGAACCATTTGAAAGGCTTTCCTCTTGATACTATTAATCTAGAATTGGGTACAACTCAGTTTAGTTGTCCTTGATATACTTTTTATGAAATGTTTACTATTCTATTTAATTATAATAATCTATATTTGTTTATGTTTACAGGTCATTGATTGTATCGTCACACCTAGAATTGAAGAAAACGCACTTATGCAAGCAATCACGGAAGAAGAATACGACGTTGGCATGACTGATGTGGGAGTGGAAAGTTGGTTGAAAAGTCGTCAAGAGAGCCGTCTAATTAGGTTTGAAGAGCTGTACCAACATGAACTGCAGGGCCGAGAGATCATCCCAGCACCAGTGATTGCAGGTGATGAGGATATTCCTTCAGTTGATGGACAAGAACTCCCGAGTTTGGTTGATGTGGTGGAGATGATTGAAAACATGAAAGTTGGGATGACAGATCAACTGAATGAAATTATTGTAATGATTTCAGAGTCTGATAAAAGAGTTGAATCGTTGGAAGCATTCACGGAGGAGCAGAAAGCAGAGAAGAGAAAGGTACGATTTGTAATACTAGTATAACTGAATAATATTGGTATAAGTAATACTGGTATTACTGAGTAATACTGAGTAACACTGTGATATAACTTTGTTCAATTGCAGGATCAAGAAGAGAAGAATAAAGAGAAGGATGGTGATCCGAAAGAGACAAATCAAAGAGTTCAAATCCTAACATAACAAATCCAAATTCAATTCCTAACATAACAAATCCAAGTTCAAATCCAAACAAAAGAAACCAAATTTAAATCCCAACATCAAAGAAAGTTTTCAGTCAACCAAGCTGTTTCTTGCCTCGAGTGTTCCTCTTGGTGACTTTTGCATCCACAGCTTTCGAAGAATCACCATCCGAAGGAACTTTCGGGTCTTCATCCTTCTCTTGATTCTTCTCTTTCGGGTCACCATCCTTCTCTTGATTTGTCTCTTTCGGATCACCATCCTTCTCTTGATTTGTCTCTTTCGGATCACCATCCTTCTCTATATTCTTCTCTTCTTGATCCTGCAATTGAACAAAGTTATATCATAGTGTTATTCAGTATTACTCAGTAATACCAGTATTATTCAGTTATACTAGTATTACAAATCGTACCTTTCTCTTCTCTGCTTTTTACGTCTCCGTGAATGCTTCCAACGATTCAACTCTTTTATCCAACTCTGATATCATTACAATAATTTCATTCAGCTGATCTGTCATCCCACCTTTCATGTTTTCAATCATCTCCACCACAGCAACAAAACTCGGGAGTTCTTGTACATCTACTGGGGGAATATCCTCATCGCCCGCAATCTTTGGTCCTGCGATGATTCTTCGGGCCTGCAGATCATGTTGGTACAGCTCTTCACACCTGATTAGACGGCCCTGTTTACTACGCTACAACCAACTTTCCACCACCACATCAGCCATGTCAGCGTCGTCTTTTTCTTCCGTGATTGCTTTCATAAGTGCGTGCTCTTCAATTCTAGGTGTGACAATACAATCAATGACCTGTAAACATAAAGAAATATGGATTATTATAATTAAATAGAATAGTAAATGTTTCATAAAACAGTATATATAGGACAACTAACCTGAGTTGTACCCAATTCATGATTAATAGTATCAAGAGGAATGCCGTTTAAATGGTTCTTCTTGCACTTCACCTTGCACATCCTAGGACATCCCTGATCTGCTCCTGCAATGTCCTCAATGAATTTTTCCCTCAACAGTGGAATTGCTTCGATTGTAAGAAGCTACAGAAAAAAAAACAAATATTTAGATTCAACAGTAATACCAGTATTACCAGTTTTCTAATATGCTGTATTACCAGTTTTCTAATATGCAGTATTACCAGTACTACCAGTATTCCTATAATAAATAGTATTCCTAATAAATAGTATTCACAATATTACCAGTATTCCAAACAATCACCAATTACTATAACTTGTAACTAACCTCTATCAGAAGACAGAAACCCTGAACCGGCCATATGTACTTCTCGTTGTTGGTGACAAAACCATTAAAATGATCCAACGTGTGTGAGATGGTTTCTAACATGTAATCGAAAGAATACCTTCCCCACGAAAAATTTATACAAAACGTAAGATCATTCACAGCCTTTAGACACAATTCATCCACTTGAGGTGCCTTTACCCCGGTCTTGATAGGCGCTACAATAATGCTGCTTAGGAAATAGAGGACCATCATCCTCAACCTTTCTTTAGATCTTTCACCCGTCGGTACCATTTGTAAGAGCTTCTCTCTCACGTCTTCGCGTTTCACAGCAGCATTCTTGAAATGCTTCGTCTTGAACTCCATACTTCCCACATTTTTATACCCAAGTGCATAGTTCTTGCAATTGAAGCCCGATATCAATGCGTGTTCCGATATACCATATCGAATTAGAACGCCATTAACGATGAACCACACTTCTTTCTTCCTTTCAATGCGCGCCGTGCGAAGAAGGAGCATCCACATCCCCATAACTCGGTGGTTTGGGTCTCTTGGCATGTGGAAGACTTGTTGGAAACTCGGATGCTTCTCAAACCATGCCCTCTCAGCCTTGCTCATCGGAGGCTCCAACTTATCGAATGTAGTCAACACCTCGTGAATATAGCACCGAGTTGATAGCTTGATTTTCTTCACATATTCTGACGGCGGGAAATACATACTCAGCGGTGGTATTGCTTATGTTTCCTCGTCGATCTCCTGCAATAGAACAGACATTCATTCATATATCATTATTATGTGAATAGTATTACCAGTATTACCCAGAAATCATACACATAGTTGTACCCTAGTTATACACATAGTTACCCAGAATTCTCTCTTAATTATAATTCACGAGAACTCTCTCTCTCTCTATCTCGAAATTCACTCTCTCTCTCTCCAAGCTCAAGAAAACGAGATCCAACATTTTCCTTCTCTTCAATCTTTGTCTCTTTTTCAATTATGGATCGATTGTGTGAGAGAGACCCGTGGTATGATGAGATGAAGAACGCTAAGAGGATAATGGATCAACTAGAAGATGTCGGAATGATGGAAGGAATTCCAAAGAGATGTCCTTGTGGTGGACGCATCCTCGACAAGATCTCTGAGAAAGATGGTGACAAAGGGAAGAGATACTATCAATGCAACGTGTATAAGGTAAATTCAAGATATAGATAGCATCATTATTGACGCGAAAGTAAAATTGGTAGAACCCAGATGTATGTAGTTTGACTAGTTACACTAGTATTACCCGTAAACATGTAGTATTACTAGTTACACTAGTATTACTCAAATGTATGTAATATTACTAGTTACACTAGTATTACCCATTTACATGTAGTATTACTAGTTACACTAGTATTACCCAAATGTATGTTGAATAATTGATCTCGATATAGAATTCTTGTTTTGTAGAATGATGGGTTACACATTCAGAAACGTTGGGATAAAGCTATGGTAGAGGAGGTGACTAGATTAAAGGAAGAGATTGATAACCATCACAAAAAGATAGGGAAAAATGTCGAAAAATTCGCGAACTTTCAAATTTGGGACGAAAAAAGCATGAACTATCGAAATGTCATTTAAATCATAAAGTTTAGGTTGACTTTTTGACAAAATAGTGAAGTTTAGTTTGACTTGGCCATTTTGGGCTTGCCGTTAAATTTCCGTTAACCAGACGATAACGGTGTTAAATTTTCGTTAGAACTCTCTGTTGAGTCCAAACGACGTCGTTTTGAAACTGTGAAACGACGTCGTTTCATTAGAAAATAAGATGGAAAAACTGCATCTGTTGGGAATCGAACAGCTGACCTACTGGACTAATGAGAAGTGCTCAACCGTTGCGGTACGATAACATTTTGGTATTGTACCAAACCGAACATATATATACTATTAATTCAAACAATATATAATTTATTAACAATAACAAAACTAAAAAACAATAACCAAACATATACAAATATTAAATATACTTCCATAAATCTATATTTTGAAATTTTTACAATCCTATAATCCTATAATTTATAAAATCTTTATTCCTATAATTTATACAATCTTTAATCCTATATTTATGTGAGAAGAATTGTATAAATTTTATATTTATGTGAGAAATATCGTATAAATTTTATGTCATATATTTAATTTACTATATTCTATAAGTTTCATTTTTGCTTTTTTATAATTTAGGAAAAAACAATTTTCCAAATAAAGAATAAATCTTTATATATAAAATTAAATATTTAAAAATTTCAAAATATATATTTATGGAAGTATATTTAATATTTGTATATGTTTGGTTATTGTTTTTTAGTTTTGTTATTTTTAATAAATTGTATATTATTTTAATTAATTGTACATAGTTATTTGTTAGTATATATATGTTCGGTTTGGTACAATATCAAAATGTTATCGTAGCGCAACGGTTGAGCACCTCTCATTAGTTCAATAGGTCAGCTGTTCGATTCTCGACAAATGCAGTTTTTCCATCTTATTTTCTAAGGAAACAAAGTCGTTTCAGAGTTTCAAAACGACGTCGTTTAGACTCAACGGAGAGTTCTAACGGAAATTTAACGGCATGCCCAAAATGGCTAAGTCAAACTAAAATTCACTATTTTGTCAAAAAATCAACCTAAACTTCATGATTTAAATGACATTTCGAAAGTTCACGAATTTTTCGACATTTTTCCCTAAAAAGATTCAAAGCTTGGAGTACTATCAACAAAAAATGTGTTCGCAGTTGAAAGGTAATGGTAAAGAGATCCAAAAACTAAAGGAGTTAGTCGCTCATCTAACGGAGACTTTGTTGTGATTGAGGAATTAATGGGTTTGTGTAAGCTTATTTTTTGCTTTGTAAGACTTTTCTTTGCTTTGTTAAGACTTTTCTTTGCTTTGTAAGACTTTTCTTTGCTTTGTAAGACTTTTCTTTGTTAACAGTTGTGCCAGTATTTCCAGTGTTCCCGTTATCAGTATTACTAGTTTTTCTAGTATTACCTTTTCTTTGTTAACAGTTATGCCAGTATTTCCAGTATTACCGTTATCAGTATTACTAGTTTTTCTAGTATTACCTTTTCTTTGTTAACAGTTATGCCAGTATTCCCAGTATTACCTTTATCAGTATTACTAGTTTTTCTAGATCGTTGTAATAAATTTATAAAACTAACTCAAGAAAGGCCCAATTCAAATCCTAACATAACAAATCCAAATTCAATTCCTAACATAACAAATCCAAGTTCAAATGCAAACAAAACAAACCAAATTTAAATCCCAACATCAAAGAAAGTTTTCAGTCAACCAAGCTGTTTGTTGCTCCGAGTGTTCCTCTTGGTGACTTTTGCATCCATAGCTTTCGAAGGACCACCATCCGAAGGAACTTTCGGGTCACCATCCTTCTCTTGATTTGTCTCTTTCGGGTCACCATCCTTCTCTTTATTCTTCTCTTCTTCATCCTGCAATTGAACAAAGTTATATCACAGTGTTACTCAGTATTACTCAGTAATACCAGTATCAGTATTACTAGTAATACCAGTATTACCAGTATTACAAATCGTACATTTCTCTTCTCTGCTTTCTACGCCTCCGTGAATGCTTCCAACGCCTCCGTGAATGCTTCCAACGATTCAACTCTTTTATCCAACTCTGAAATCATTGCAATAATTTCATTCAGCTGATCTGTCATCCCAACTTTCATGTTTTCAATCATCTCCACCACAGCAACCAAACTCAAGAGTTCTTATCCATCTATTGCGGGAATATCCTCAGGATCCGCAATCTCTGGTCCTGCGATGATTCTTCAGGCATGCAGATCATGTTCGTACAGCTCTTCAAACCTCATTAGATGGCCCTCTTTATGATGCTGCAACCAACTTTCCACCACCACATCAACCATGTCAACGTCGTCTTCTTCTTCCGTGATTGCGTTCATAAGTGCGTGCTCTGCAATTCTAGGTGTGACGATACAATCAATGACCTGTAAACATAAAGAAATATGGATTATTATAATTAAATAGAATAGTAAATATTTCATAAAACAGTATATATAGGACAACTAACCTGAGTTGTACCCAATTGATGATTAAAAGTATCAAGAGGAATGCCTTTCAAATGGTTCTTCTTGCACTTCACCTTGCACATCCTAGGACATCCCTGATCTGCTCCTGCAATGTCCTCAATGAATTTTTCCCTCAACAGTGGAATTGCTTCGATTGCAAGAAGCTACGGAATAAAAAAACATATATTTAGATTCAACAGTAATACCAGTATTACCAGTTTTCTAATATGTTGTATTACCAGTTTTCTAATATGCAGTATTACCAGTACAACCAGTATTTCTATAATAAATAGTATTCCTAATAAATAGTATTCATAGTATTACAAGTATTCCAAACAATCACCAATTACTATAACTTGTAACTAACCTCTATCAGAAGACAGAAACCCCGAACCGGCCATATGTACTTCTCGTTGTTAGTGACAAAACCATTAAAATGATCCATCGTGTGTGAGATGGTTTCTAACATGTAATCGAAAAAATACCTCCCCCACTGAAAATTCCTACAAAACGTAAGATCATTCACAGCCTTTAGACATAATTTATCCACTTGGGGTGCCTTTTCCCCGGTCTTGATAGGCGCTACAATAATGCTACTTAGGAAATAGAGGACCATCATCCTCAACCTATCTTTAGATCTTTCACCCTTCGGTACCATTTGTAAGAGCTTCTCTCTCACGTCTTCGCGTTTCACAGCAGCATTCGTGAAATGCTT
This sequence comes from Arabidopsis arenosa, assembly GCA_905216605.1. Taxonomy (NCBI): domain Eukaryota; kingdom Viridiplantae; phylum Streptophyta; class Magnoliopsida; order Brassicales; family Brassicaceae; genus Arabidopsis; species Arabidopsis arenosa. The sequence goes on from LR999458.1 coordinate 5,871,399, forward strand.
CGTCTTGAATTCCATACTTCCCATATTTTTATATCCAAGTGCATAGTTCTTGTAATTGAAGCCCGATATCAATGCGTGTTCCGATATACCATATCGGATTAGAACGCCATTGACGATGAACCACACTTCTTTCTTCCTTTCAATGCGCGCCGTGCGAAGAAGGAGCATCCACATCCCCATAACTCGGTGGTTTGGGTCTCTTGGCATGTGGAAGACGTGTTGGAAACTCGGATGATTCTCAAACCATGCCCTCTCAGACTTGCTCATCGGAGTCTCCAATTTATCGAATGTAGTCAACACTTCGTGAATATAGCACCGAGTTGATAGCTTTATTTTCTTCACATATTCCGAATGTGGGAAATACGTACTCAGCGGTGGTATTGCTTCTGTTTCCTCGTCGATCTCCTACAACAGAACAGACATTCATTCATATATCATTATTCTGCGAATAGTATTACCAGTATTACCTGTATTACCCTGAAATCATACACATAGTTGTACCCTAGTAATACCAGTGTTACCCAGAATTCATACACATAGTTATACCCTAGTAATACCAGTATTACCCAGAAATCAAACATATAGTAATGCCCTAGTATTACCAGTTATACCCAGAATTCAAACACATCGTATTCCTAGTTCTACCAGTTTTACCAATAATCATAGTTTTACCCTGTTCTACCAGTTGTACCCAGATATACACATAGTTTTACCATGTTCTACCAGTTTCACACCATTCAAATACTTACCATAGCATTTTCCGGCGCATTTTCCACTGCAATCTCATCCTCCTTACTCTCATCGGAGGAGGACTCTCCAGACAAGGATCTACTACCATCATCGGAGGAGGACTCCTCTCCTTCCTCATTCCCTTCTTCTTTCTCTTCTTTTTTGTCTTCTTCTTCTTCGCTCTCTTCTTCTTCACTCTCTTCTTCCTCATTCTTCTCAGAATTTTCTTCCTGATTCTTGTCAGACTCTTCTTCCACTGCCTCTAAAACAGGACTTAAGGTCGGAACTTGTTGTTCTTCAACTCCTCCTCCCTCAATTGTCTTATTTTGCTCTGTCGGGGTTGGCTCCTCCGTCGAGGATGGCTGCGCGGACAAGGATGGTTGCTCCGTCGATGATGGCTGCTCCGTTCTCTGCTTTGCTCCTCCATCATCTACCTCTTTTAGAAGATCCGCTACTCTCTTTTTCCCTTTCCCCATAGTCTTCGTCTTAGGAGGCATATCTCAATCGGAAAAATTGAATCAGAATTTGCAAACCGTTGAAGAACAATTGAATGAGAAAAGGATTCGAGAATCTTGGAGAAATAAAGGAGAGTAGAAAAGAAAACGGTCAGGGTGGTCGTTCGTGGGGAGAGGAGAAGAGAGTTTGTGGGGAGAGTGGATGAGTTCGAAAAAAACGAAGGAGGAAGATTTAGGGTTCGTGGGTCGAGTGTGTGGATTTAACCCGGTTTGGATGGTTAGATCCGAAAGTTCTTCGGTTGGGTGGATAAAACCTGGGTTTGTTTTGTAGTTTTCTTGTTTTGCCTGGGGTAAAAAGGTAACTATCTTCAATTTCGATTTAAAATTAAATAAAAACAAAATTCTGTTTTCTGAAGGGAAATATGAGACTCCTGTTTGCCAAAAGGGGATTTCCGAGACATTTTCTCGTCAACAACACTATAAAGGAGCAACTAGAGATTTCGTTTTAAAAAGCTGACATTTTAGAGCAAGAAAGTAAATTTTTCTCCACTTAGAAATTTTCAGCCCCTGATTTCTCTACTTTAGAAATTTCCATTTCACAAGGTTTGATAGATTTTTGTAAGGATGTTACAGCTGCCACTAGAAATGTAACAATATCAATCTTTTGGGTTAAGGTGGCTACGAATTCCTTTTAAGTTGTTGCTTCTGCTTTATGTAACTTGTTTTGTTAGAAGAACTTATCTGAATAACTTAATCAAGCTGTGTTATTTATGTTTTTGCAGACTTCAAAGTTTTTCTTAATGATTTCGAACCTGCATTACTAAGTGCACTTGACGCCGACTATGAGAAAAAAAACTTTTGAGTTACATTTGCGTGGATTGTCTTAGTATTTGTCTTAGTATTTACTGATTTTGTTTCCTCCTACATACTCTACAAATTTTCACAATACATTACTTTCTTTTGGATGGCATGAAGTTTAATAATAGCCCTCTGAGAAAGATTAGCGGTGGTTCAGGTTTTCGAGAGTCCAAATTTGTTGTTTTAAAAAAAAAAAGCGAAATGAAGACGTGCGATACAATCTAAACTGTTCTAATAAGAAATTTACCGAAACTGAAATTGATAGTACCATTCTATTCAATAAGTATCTCCTCCAACAGCTTGAAAGCTGGAATTAAAAGGATAGCTTTTTACTTTGAAAAAAATTGACTTGTGTATTGAACTGTGAATTTATCATGGTCCATGGATCATAAGACTAGTTAAATGCTTAAAACCTCTATCCGATAACAACTATGTTTTCTCCCTCTTTTTACATTCCCTAGTTTTTTCTCTATAGTCTCATCTCTTGCATCTTCAGAATTTCACATATATCAAACCAAGTCCAGTCGCAAGCGTAAACAAAAACTTCTTTCTAAAGCATAAAAAACTGCAACACAATGTGTTTAAATTATTCAAGCCTTAATAGACTGAAATCTATTGCCAACTTAAAAATTCCAAAACCAAAAGCAAAAAACTAAAAATAAAAGTTCCATTGAAAAATGGGAATCTAACGAGCAGTGTCATATTTCAAACAAATCTTTTAAGAAATGCGATATTATTTTTCTTTTTCTAAAAATTCCATGATCTAGCTTTTTGGTTATAAGTATGTGACCATTTTGCCTTTTTCAAATTTGGCAAGAAAATGAATTGTTCTGCAGGGAATAATGCATTAAATGTGGCGTGTCAGAAGCACATGCATTAAATGTGGAAAAAGAAACACTAGACAAAAACTATGTTAGTAAATCGAATTGGTAGACAATATTGAATTTCTAGAAATACAAATTTGGCTACTATCTACAAAATTGTGATGGAGAGAGTTGAAATGGAGAAGATAAGGGATTACAAATATGTAATCCTAAGTACATGAAATCTTGGACCCAGAAGACAGGTGAACAAAAGAGCTTCATCAATGCTGTTTTGATAAATAGGAACAAACCTGAGTACTCTTTAACTGGATTTGGGGATGTGAAGATTTCACATCTACGAAAGTATCATGCTCATTTACTGCACCAGGCTTTCGACATGAAGATGAGGATCTTATCGTACTGGAAAATCGTCCTGTGAAGGATTTTGGACAACCTTGCGCTGCATCTGCAATTAACCGTGAGAAATCTCGTGGATATGGAGTTTCAGAAGGAGATCATCGCAGAAATGGTAGATTCTAGAAGCGGGAACGGAGGCAGCGTTCATAGGCTGCTGGAGGAGTCACCTTCAGTGGCGAACAAGAGAGAGAAACTAAACAACAATATCAAGCTTTTGAAGGAGTCAAAGGATGTTGTGGTCGCCATTGTTGATCAGAATTGTGGTAATGGAGAACGTTAGTTTCTCGCCATTTAGGGGTTTTTCCGATGAATTTTCTTTCCTTGGAAGGCAAGGCTTTTGTGATCTCTTAAACTCTGGGTGTTTCCTTATGTTTTCAATCTTTTTGTGGTAATGCATTGTTTTTTTTATGGTGTATAACGTTTCCCGTTTTTAAGAATTAAAATTTATCTTCAAAAAATCATTGTTCTTAGTATAGTAAACAAATGAAAAAAAAGAGTTGGATTGGAATGACGACAAATGCTGTAATGAAAATAGTTATTAAAAAAAATAAAGTAATGGAAACCCATGAACTGAGCTAGAAGTGAGTTTAAGGTTGCTGGGGAAATTTAGAGAAGTCTGGTGGTCGGCGGTGCATGTAAGCAGTTCTCCCTTCGACAGCTTCTTTGGTTCCATAGAATAAGAGTGTCGCATCGCAACCGAGTCCCTGCAACAAGAAAAGTTCGTCAATCTGTTAAAACTGCATGACTATAGGATTTTGCTCCTTTAGAACAAAAAGAGACTAAGCAAGTTGGGTGAAGGAGGTACCTGAACTCCGGCATGGCCATCATCAACAGCGTTGAGTGCTGCCTTAAGCACTCGGATTGCAGTTGGACTGTTCCGCAAGATTTCTCTGCACCATTTCACAGTTCCTTTCTCCAACTTTTCTAGCTGGAACAGAAAACAGGTCTCCTTGAAGGAATAAAACACTTACCAACAAATAGAGTGATTTATTTTGTGAATCTGTGACAACACTATGGGGTTTACTGGTAATCTTTACCGGCACAACTGTATTGATAAGTCCCATTCTCTCTGCTTCAGAAGCTGTGTAGAACTTCGTCATAAACCACATTTCTCGTGCCTTTTTATGACCAACCTGTTTATTTTCAAACAGTTTGATCAACCTATGTTTGTTAGATTTTGGATATTGCAATGCAGTAATAGTGAGTTCAATTACCAAACGAGACATGATAGAACTTCCATAACCAGCATCAAAACTTCCAACCTGCAAACATGAAGCCGATCCACATAATCAATAACTCTGGTTCCTACTTCACTTACATAGTTACACAGTCAATTCAAGGCTGAAACCGAGGCTAGAGGGAAAATCTTAGGACCCGTTTGACCAAAAATAGCATTATCAGCTACAATTGTTAGATCGCAGACCATGTGCAAAATGTGTCCTCCTCCAATAGAATAACCAGCAACCAGACTCAGTCCAAAATCAAACAGATCAACCACAAGAAATGCTCTCTGCCCATGGGCATAGATGCACACTAACAGAACTAGCTAATCCAAGATTAGTAAAAAGATGCATAGAGTAAACTAGCAGTTGTTTGAAAGTGCTTACCATCGCGATAACTGGCTTTGGCAATCTGCGGATTTGAACCTGAGTAGGAACAGAAGAAGGAAGGTGGAAAATATATGAATCTAATAAAGGATAAGGAAACACGTTCTTTTTATTGTCTTGTTGATCAAGGACACATACTGAAGATCAAGAACATTAAGGCGGCCAACATCATTGGGATCAGCATAACCGTCTTGCGTTCTCAATGCGTGATCACCACCACTGCAAAATGCTTTTGTATCCTAAACCATCAATATCACTTTTAACATCATACTCTGCTTTTAGTCCATCTTCAATGTTCATCCTGTTGGAGTAAGCTTGAAGGTTAAGTAACTTGAGCTAGAAGTTAGTTAACTAAAAGGAAATAAAGCTTAATTATTCTAGGAGTTATCTAGAATATTCTAGAAGTTAAATAAGCCCTAATTGAGTTGGGATTAGGTCTTGAGATGAGTTTCATATAAATAGAGGTACCAAGGTGTGGTAACCCTATGAGTTGAGAGAGATTTGAGATTGAGAGATATTGTGTGCTTTAGTTTTTGAGTTAGTTTTCTAAAGCTTAATAAGAGAGTAATTCTTAAACTTTGTCTTCTTAAATCTTTCTCTTTCGATTCTAGACATCCACATTCATGAATGTGCAAACAATAAGAAAGAATGGAGAGATGCATGTGAAGAAGAGATTCTCTCCATAAATAAAAACAAGACTTGGACCTTAATTGATCTTCCCGTCAATGTCAAGCCAATTGGATTGAAGTAGGTCTTTAAGTTGAAGCGTAATTTAGATGGGAGCTTGAACAAACTCAAGGCAAGGTTGGTGGCGAAGGGTTATGTACAAAAACATGGTATAGACTTCGATGAAGTCTTTGCTCCCGTGGCTCGTATTGAGACAGTTCGGTTCATTATTGCTTTAGCGGCTTCAAATGGATGGGAAGTGCATCATCTCGATGTTAAAACGGTGTTTCTCCATGGTGAGTTGAAAGAAGATGTTTACGTCACTCAGCCCGAGGGTTTTGTAGTCAAAGGAAGTGAGAAGAAAGTCTACAAACTTCACAAAGCTCTCTATGGATTAAGACAAGCTCCACGGGCTTGGAACATCAAACTAAATGAAATTCTTAAGGATTTAAGCTTTGAAAAGTGCTCCAAGGAACCTTCACTATACAGGAAACAAGAAGGAGAGAGTCTTCTAATTGTAGCAGTATACGTTGATGATTTACTTGTTACCGGGTCTACCTTGGAGATCATAGTTGACTTTAAGAAAAGAATGGCGGGAAATTCGAGATGAGTGATTTAGGCAAGCTTACTTACTACCTTGGGATTGAGGTTATTCAAGGAGAGGATGTAATCGTTTTAAAACAGGAGAGATATGCAAAGAAGATACTTGAAGAAGCCGGGATGAGTGAATGCAAGGCAGTACACATACCTATGACCGCCGGTTTGGAACTCTCTAAGGCACAAGATGAGAAGATTGTCAATGGACAAGATTATAGAAGAGTTGTTGGTTGCCTTAGATATTTACTCCACACTAGACCGGATCTTTCTTATTGTGTTGGAATTTTGAGTAGATATCTACAAGAACCAAAAGAGTCACATGGGGCTGCGCTAAAACAAATTTTAAGGTATCTTCAAGGAACTCTCTCTCACGGTCTCTACTTTAAGAATGAAGCGGGAACAGGACTGGTAGGCTATAGTGATAGTAGCCATAGTGTAGACGTTGATGATGGTAAGAGTACCGCAGGTCATGTCTTCTACCTTAATGAGTGTCCAATTACATGGTGTTCCCAAAAGCAACAAGTAGTTGCACTCTCTTCATGTGAGGCTGAGTTTATGGCAGCTACGGAGGCAGCCAAGCAAGCCATTTGGCTCCAAGAATTGTTTGCTGAAGTCATTGGAACGGCATGTGAAAGAGTAACCATACGAGTTGATAACAAGTCAGCAATTGCACTCACTAAAAACCCGATGTTTCATGGTAGAAGTAAGCATATCCACCGGAAGTATCATTTTATACGCGAGTGCATTGAGAATGGTCAAATTGAAGTTAAACATGTTCCCGGCGAAGAACTGAAAGCGGACATATTGACTAAGGCGCTTGGAAGAGTCAAGTTTGGAGAGATGAGAAAACTCATTGGAGTTCAAGGTGTGCCAAGAGAAGACTTCAAGCTTAAAGGGGAGAATGTTGGAGTAAGCTTGAAGGTTAAGTAACTTGAGCTAGAAGTTAGTTAACTAAAAGGAAATAAAGCTTAATTATTCTAGGAGTTATCTAGAATATTCTAGAAGTTAAATAAGCCCTAATTGAGTTAGGATTAGGTCTTGAGAGTTTCATATAAATAGAAGTACCAAGGTGTGGTAACCCTATGAGTTGAGAGAGATTTGAGATTGAGAGATATTGTGTGCTTTAGTTTTTGAGTTAGTTTTCTAAAGCTTAATAAGAGAGTAATTCTTAAACTTTGTCTTCTTAAATCTTTCTCTTTCGATTCTGGACATCCACATTCATGAATGTGCTATCTATTTTAAATATATGCTATGAAGCAATAGAAATGTGATAGAACCATATCAAAATTAATCAAAGTTTAAGATTTGGCTCTTTAATTTCGGTTTCCAATCATTAGAAATCTTAAGAGATAGGGACTAGCTAATTGGCTTAATTGAGGTCACATGTTAGACCAAACCCAACCAATCTAAAATTGTTGACAAAATCATCATGGTTAGTCTTAACCAAAAAAATGTCACGTCTTTACTAAACCAAAAATTTAAAATCTTGGTTTAGGTCTTTTGCAGCTCACAATTATGACGTGTACAACGCTGGAATTTAATTATTTTTCTAAAACGGATCTTGTTGCCTTGTGTGATCTTCCTTTTCAAAATTTGGATCTTCTATATAAGAGAAGGAAATAGCCGTTTGAGGAAGAAAAACGTAAACAATCTCTCTGATAACTTCCCTTTTTTTGAAACCCTAAATTCTCCTATTACGTACCGGTGATTTTTCCCGGCGGCTTTGCTTGGACCGCCGACAATCAAACACTAGAAAGGACATTCTCGATTCTAAAGTGAGTCACACGAGAGATCGAACTCCCAGATTTAGGGTTCCGTCGAGGCAATTCCAATCATTCTGATTCCAAGATTGATATGTTTACTTGATTTGATTATCGTTACTACGTCTCTCGTTCTTTGTTACTGTTACCTAATTTATCCCAATTGGTATGTTAATCTTCCTGCTTTCGTGAACCCAGAGGTAGATCGATTCTGTTAATTCATCGATACCATCTCTATGATAGTTTTGTGATTTTGGTTTTGACAGGTCGCGAGAATTAGAAGATAAAGGGGATTCTGATTCGGGATCTTCAAGGACAATAAATCTTACATGGGATGATATCGAAGAGATGATCGGGAAAGAGTTTGATGGCCGTAGCTTCACCGTGAATGGTTTTGTGCTGCTTTGTTTTTGATTTAGATTTGTTCCTGTGTCTCCGATTTGATTCTCGTTCTTATGCTGATGTTATAGATTGTTTCAAGTTCTATGATTAGTTGTTGGCCAATCACCAAAACCGTCTTGATTTGCTACGTTATTTGCCTGGTACTACCACTCTCTAATCCAACTTCTTAATCTGATATGTGGAGACATTGTTATCTTATTTCGTGAGATTATCCTATTGTAGAGAAATAAGTATTATTTGGGTATCAGTATGAAGGAGGGATCAATGCTTCAGTAATGAAAATTGATGAAGGGTAAGTTTATCTACTCTAGGATACTGAGAGTTCCACTTGATCTCAGTGTGTTGTGTTAAAGGTGATAATGGGATATAATCTCCTTATTAATTGATTCTCTTTTTGTTGTTGAACATGGAATTGAAGAGTGCTACAAGACATTTGATCTCCATTTTAAGTATCAGATTAGTTGATACTTTTGGAAATTTAAAATAGGATTTGTAATACCAGGCCATGGTGAGGAAACTGCTACTTTCACTTTCTGAATGTTGTATTATTACGTCAGTTACTATTTTTTTTTAATCACCTGAAGGCAGAAATGACGAATCTATATGGAATGAAAGTTTACTCACCTGAAGCTGTCAAGGTACGCATTAATATACTTATAAATGCTTATGTATTTTGACTCTTCCTTCTTACAGTTGTGATACTTTGGTCAACAACATTATAAAGGGAGCGACTAGAGATTTCTTATTAAAATGCTGACATTTTATAGACTGTGAGCAAGAAGGTAAATTTTTACTCTTCTTTAGAACTTTCCATTTCACAAGGTTTGATAAATTTTTGTAAGAGGAGATACAAGGTCTAGAAGAACTAGACAAGTAAGTGGAAATCTTGGTCTGGTTGTTGTGTGAAGTTCATGTTGTATTATGATGTTAGTTCTATTTTTCTTTTCTTACAGAATTAGTTCTTAGCTCATTTGGCTGATTTTTTCTATCATTTGCAGGCAATAATGAACAAGTTGCAGATATAAAGACACGAGCCTGCTATGAACTGTCCTCTGGTTTGTTAACTTTTCTTTGACTAATTTCATATTAATCTGATCACAATGGTGATTTATGATTTATGGATTCTGTAAGTTCTATTGTTATAGATGGTTTCGACAGTTGATGAGTTGGTGTCTCACTTTTGAAACCCAAGGTTTTGAATATTTCTCTACTTCAAAATTTCCAGCTCTGATTTCCCTGTTTTTACTTAAGTTATTTTCATTATGACAAAGAGATATTTCTGTCCATTCGACAAGATTTGATAGATTTTTGTAAGGATGTTACAGCTCCCACCAGAAATCTTACAATCAAACTTTTGGGTGCTTTACATCAGTTTGTTGGTTCAGGTGGCTAAGAATTCCTTTAAGCTGCTTCAGCTTTTTCTAACTTTTTTAGTTAGAAGAACATATCTTAATAACTAAATTATACTCTGTTGTTTATGTTTGCAGACTACAAAAGGTTTCGTAGTGAAGTCAAACCTGCACTACTAAGACGCTGAATATGAGAAAAATCTTTTAAAGGTACATTTGTGTGGATTGTCTTAATTTTTGGATTTCTTGGTTTTCTTGCTCTACTTATATTTTGTTCATCAGTAGCAAGATTACCCCTAATCTTTTTTAATATTATGTTCATCAGTAGCAAGATTACCCCTAATCTTTTTAATATTCTGTTCATTCGGGGACTGCGGTTCCAAAGACAGTTGTTAAGACGTATGTTTTAAATCTTCTTAAAGGCTTTGAGAGTCCTAATTGGAAGGTGTTGTACAAATTGGAACTTTTCTTTTCTTGTCTAAACCTAACAATTCTTTTGTGGAAATTTATTTAAGCTTTAGAGTTGAAACTGAGTCTTTCAAACTTTAGTAGGAGCGTTTGGAGTTGTGATTAAAATTCAGGAAGAGGCTAATAACCGTAGCCAACCAACTCAAAACTGGTATGAATTCAGAATTTTTTCTACAATTCTTTGTTATTTTAGTTTTTTTCATTCCGAAGGTAGTCATGAATCCTTATTGTTATCTATGCCGTTTTCGTCTACGAGTGTTAGATAGGAAGAAAAATCTTGTTATGCAAAGATTGATTACTATTGGTGTTAAAGTAACCATGGGATCAACTGTCAAGAAGGCGAGCAAGGTTGGTGATACATGTCACGCATAAAAAATATATTTTAGTCTGTACTGTATTACAGTCTACAACTGTTACCAAATATTTTGAGTAATCTACTTCAAGGAATTCTATCAACCAATGTTCCAAAATGTCTCCCAGAAGCACATGAGAGACTGCACCTTGGTTTCTCTTGATTGGTGGCTTGTTATTGTGCATATTGACAAAACGGTTGGTGATAATCTTCCTTATCATCTTGTTTACATAATTACAGCAACTAACCGTCTTTTGTATTCTATTAATGCAGAATCCGAGACTGGTTGATGAAGGGGATTCTGACTCGTGATCTTCAACGACAATAAATTCATGGGATGCTATCAAAGAGATGATCGAGAAAGAGCTTGATGACCGTAGCTTCACCATGAACGAAGCCAGTCAATAGAAAGACACGGTAGAGTTTAATCACCTGGAGGCAAAAATGACGAATCTATATGGAATGAAAGTTTACTCACCTGAAGCTGTCAAGGTACGCATTAATATACTTATAAATGCTTATGTATTTTGACTCTTCCTTCTTACAGCTGTCAACAACATTATATAGGGAATGACTAGAGATTTCTTTTTAAAAATCTGACATTTTATAGACTGTGAGCAAGAAGGTAAATTTTTCTCTTCTTTAGAAATTTCTATTTCACAAGGTTTGATAGATTTTTGTAAGAGGAGATACAAGGTCTAGAAGAAATAGATAAGTAGAAATCTTGGTCTGGTTGTTGTGTGAAGTTCCTGGTTGGGATGAGAAATATATGCAGGTATGGTTGTTATTCCTTCTAAAATCTTCTTATATATATTTTTAGAATCAGTTCCTGGTTTAGGCTTCTATTCTGGACTGAGATTATTTTGCATTTTCTCATTGAAGGTTGTTAGTTGTTACTTACATTTGAAAAAACTTTGATGGATAAAAACTCTGCATGCTTGATCCCATTCCAGATTTGATAAGATTCTATATCCTTACTTAATTTACTCTCTCAATTTGGCTCATTCTTGTTTTTTTGAAGCAAAGTTAACATGCGTTTTTGGGGGATGCAGATTGCAGATGCTTTGCTGGACATTACACTTCCTATATTTTCTGGACATGCCATCCCAAAAACATATGCAGGAATGGTTTTCGCAATAGCTATTAGCTAATTTAGAAGTCTTAAGTTATGACATTTCTACTTGTTTATGGAACTGGTATCTCCTTGCAGGATGCATATTAGGAACTACAATAAGTCTGCTATGTTCGTGGTTGAGAGAGACTATTCAGTAGTGTTGATTTGTTCTACCTGTCTGCGTCGCATTAGTTTAGATATAACCAAATTTTATGTGATTTTTTTTTCTTTTCTGATTATCATCTGTTCTACAGGTTACTTTCTTGTTCCAAAACCATGAAGATCTGCTCGGGAGCAGGTTCATATCCTGCGAAGATGGTGACAAACATTGTTGCTTGCTCTGCTGGTAATTCTCAGGAAAGTGAGTATTTGAATAACCTGTAGCATTTTTATTTATATGTCCTTGCATTTTTATTCATTATGGCTTGGCTGACCGCCTGCTTAATGCATAATAATTATAAATATGTCTATATATTTCCATGATTTTGATATGAAAGGGAAACTAGTATATATGCAAAAACCATTGTAAGATCTCTCAAGGACAGCTTCCATTACAAGAACTCAAGAAGTGTTTCTCTTAAACCTGTAGGAAGTTGAATTTAACGTTTGCAGTATTCTGAAGCTTTACAGGTGTGTCTGATTTTTTCCCTAGAGATTGAGCAATTGCAGTAATTCTGCAAATTTTGGTCAGGTAAATATCTCTCTTTATCTTAGTCATGATACATTTTGTTGGTTCAGGTGGCTAAGAATTCCTTTAAGCTGCTTCTGCTTTGGCTAACTTGTTTTGTTAGAATAACATATCTTAATAACTGAACTAAAATTTTCTGTTTGCAGACTTCAGAAGGTTTATTAATGATGTCAAACCTACACTAATAAATGGGTCTTAAAGCGATTGAAACAGTAGGTTCTCTTGTAAAACCAGAAAATGGAGCTCTCTTCATCACTGGTGCTTATCTCTTTCTATATCTCATTTTTCGTTTTACTTGAGAGGTTAGTTCATTTTAAGTGATTATTTCATCAATTTTCACTACACAAGTTATTGAAATCATTACTCACATATCTTGGACTGCGGCAAAATTTCCTAAGAAATGTGTTGTACTTTGCATTACATGTTAGTATCATACGACGAAATAGCTACCTTTAGTTGATTAATGCTCTATTCTAACGTCAATTCTTTTTTTTTTTTTGCTTACAGAATTTGTTCTTAGCTTATTTGGTTGAGTTTTTCTATCATTTCTAGGCACTAATGAACACGTCGTAGATATAAAGAAACGATCCTCTGCTATGAGTGGCCTACTGCATTCTACGAATCATTTGGTCTTGGATTTGATAACAAGAGGTTATGTGCTGGTTCGTTAACTTTTCATTGACTTTCATATTGATCTTAACACAATGATGATTCATGGCTTTTCTTTGTAGCTTTTAAAAAGCATGTAAGAGCACAAGAATCCCAAGGTTCTTAGTGAAGGCTTGTTATGTATTGGTTACGGTAGTTGATGACTTTGGTGCCACACTTTTCAAACTTAAGGTTTTGAAATTTTCTCAACTTAGAAATTTCCAGCTCCTGATTTCGCTGTTTATTAAACTTCAGTGCAGTATCGAAGTTAATTTTCTGTCCATTTGATAAGCTTTGATAGATGTTTGTAAGGATGTTACAGCTACCCCTAGACATGATACAATTAAACTTTTGGGTGCTTTACACAACATTGTTTGTTCAGGTGACTAACAATTATTTTTAGTGACGTTTGCTCTGTCTAACTTGTTTTGTTTGAAGAACATATCTTAATAAGTGAATTAAACGGTGGTATTTCTGTTTGCAGACTTCAAAGGGTTTCTTAATGATTTCAGACATGCACTACTAAGTGCACTTGAAGCCGAATATAAGAAAGAAAGAAAAGAAAAAAAAACCTTTTTGAGGTACATTTGTGTGGATTGTCTTAATTTTTGGATTACTTACTCTACTTATATCATCAGTAGCAAGATTACCCCTAATCTTCTTAAGGACTACGGCACAAAATCTTCTTAAGGCTTTGAGAGTCCTGATTGAAAGGTGATGTACATTTCTTTTGTGGAAATTTATTTTAAGCTTTAGGATTGAAACTGAGTCTTTCAAAGTTTTGTAGATGCGTTTGGAGTCAGCTGAAGTTGTAACTACTATTCTGAAGAGACTAATAAATCCAACCAACTAGAACTGGTATGAATTCATGTTTTTTTTCTATAATTCTCTTGTTATTTTAGCTTTTTCATTCCAAAATTAGTCATGAATACATTTGAAGGGAGTCGTCTGCAACGGCATAGAAAAAAAACCATAAAAGTTGTAGCCGCTTTTCTCTTAGATAGTTTTTCCAGCTCTTCTTTTAGACTTCTTCGGTAGAAGAGGACTCGGTGGCTGATAATTAAAGGTAAAATGGTTTTGTGCTGCTTTGTTTTCGGTTTATTTGTTCTGTATCACCGTTGTGCAAGCTGATTATTTTGCTTGCTTCACACTCTAAGTCCTTCATTTGCATTCCAATTATTGATTTCACAGCCAATCATCCGAAATCCAATGAATATTTCTGATCCAAGGCTTTCTGCTTATGAAGTACTATATAGACAAGTTATGGCAGGGTATGGATGTGTTGTCCCACTCAAGCTTTTATAAGTGTCATAAGTACCCAAACTAACTTTCATCTGCATATTGATGTCCAAGCAGGGATGATTCAAGGAAAAGTTATACTCGGAAAGAAGTTGCGATATTGAGAAGTAAACCCCATTGGTACAAGCTTTCTTTTACTTGTGGGATGATGTTTAATTAGTTAGTGTGTTGTTTTAGTTGAAATTACTTATTTACAGCTTTCTTATAACAATCAAAACTCTTGGCGGCGACTGAATATGGAGCACTTTGATAACGTCTTGCAAGATGGCCATTGAAGTGTATTCCCATGCCCCTGATGCTCGTGTTTTGACTCCATACTTATTGTGGTACGATTCCCTTTTTCTGGAATTCACATGAGCAAATTGATTCTATGTTTCTCTCTCTTTTACTTCATGTTGAAATGAGCACTTACAGGAGGTGTAATGTATGTAAGCTTGGTTCTGGATTTATTTGAGGTGATGATACTAGAAAGGTAAACTATGGTCGTTAGTTTTTAAAAAAATGTATTTGGTGCTTACGTCAAAATATTGGTAGGGAGGTTGTGTAACTAAGCAAGTGCAATTAGTAAATGTTGCTAATGAAATGTTTCGGTTTCAGGAGAACGGATTCTTATGCTGTAGAGACAAATCATTGGGAGATGATTCGGTAGCTAAGAGAAAACAAAGGCTAAGGTAGAGTCTCTCTCTCTCTCTCTCTCTTTCACACACACACGCACACACAACTTGAAAACAGAACACAAAATACTCAAATGCAATAAAAAACAGAGCACGAAATACTCAAATACAATTAAAAACAGAGCACGAAACACACATACACAAAGTTAAACACAACAATAAAAAGGCAGAAAACAAAACACGCATACACAAAGTCAACACAACAATAAAAGTAACAAAATACAAACATAGACAAAAGGAAACTCAAAATAAAAACAGAAACTCAAGAATTTTCACATACCAAGAACTCAATCAAGAAACCAAACAAAAGAAAGAGAAAACAATTCAGAAACCTAAGAATTGGACATATTCAGTATCTTTTCTCGTATCTATTTTCATATGATCAAGCGACTACAATAGAAAATGGCATCTTGTAGAAAGAGGTAACCTTTTATACAACTTTTTCCTCTCTGTTATAGTGGAAAATATCTTTAGTTTGAATCAGGTCTCATTTAAAATATCTTCAGTTGCTGTAATATGTTCCAAAATGTCTCCCAGAAGCACATGAGAGACTGCACCTTGGTTTCTCTTGATTGGTGGCTTGGTATTGTGCAAATTGACAAAACGGTTGGTGATAATCTTCCTTATCATCTTGTTTATATAATTACAGCAACTAACCGTCTTTTGTATTCTGTTAATGCAGAATCCGAGACTGGATGATGAAGGGGATTCTGACCCGTGATCTTCAACGACAATAAATCCATGGTATGCTATCACCGTGAACTTGATGATCGGGAAAGAGCTTGATGACCGTAGCTTCACCGTGAACGAAGCCAGTCAATAGAAAGAGACGGTAGAGTTTAATCACGTGGAGCCAAAAATGACGGATCTATATGGAATGAAAGTTTATAATAACTTGAAGATGTCAAGGTACATATTAATATACTTATAAATGGTTATGTATTTTGACTCTTCCTTCTTACAGTTGTGGTGTTAATATCTTGTTCTTATTTTCAATTTAGCCTACCGAGATGGGTCTTAAGATTGAAAGCAGTAGGTTCTCTAGTAAAACCAGATACTAGGGCTCTTTGTATGGAAAGAAAAACTTGAAGGTATTTGTTAGCTTGGTTAGTTTTTTTGAATTCTATTGTCGTACAGCAAATTTGGCTTTGAAAGAGGAGATACAAGGTCTAGAAGAACTAGACAAGTAAGTGGAAATCTTGGTCTGGTTGTTGTGTGGAGTTCCTGGTTGGGATGAGAAATATATGCAGGTATTCCATCTAAAATCTTCTTATATATATTTTTGGAATCCGTCCCCCTCCCCCAAGTCATTGAAATCATCACTCACATATATTGGACTGTGGTAAAATTTCCTAAGAAAGGTGTCATACTTTGCATTACAGGTTAGTATCATATGAGGAAAAAGCTACCTTCAATTAAGAAATGTGTCATATTCTGACGTCAGTTCGTTTGTTTTTCGTCTTACAGAATTAGTTCTTAGCTCCCTTGGCTGAGTTTTTCTACATTCGCAGGCACCGCTATGAAGTGCCTTAGTGTCTAGTGTCTACGAAGCTGTTGGTCATGGATTTTTTTTCAAGAGGGTATGTGCTGGTTCGTTAACTTTTCTTTAGCTTTCATATTAATCTGATCACAATGATGATTCATGGCTTTTCTTTGTAACTTTTAAAAAAAACATGAAAGAGCTCAAAAATCCCAAGGTTCATAGTGATTCATGGCTTGTTACGTATTGTTTTGGCAAGAATCCCAAAATGACAGAAACTTAAGGTTTTGAATTTTTCCCTACTTAGAACTTTGCAGCCCAGGTTTCCCTATTTATGAAACTGCAGTTCAGTATCTAAGTTGTTTTCATTACAACAAAGAGCTTTTTATGTCCATTTGACTAGATTTTTGTACAGCTCCCACCAAAAATGTTACCGTCAAACTTTTGGGTGCTTTACACAAGTTTGTTGATTCAGGTGGCTAAGAATTCCTTAAGTTGTTTATGCTTTGGCTAACTTGTTTTGTTAGAATAACATATCTTAATAACTGAAATTAAATTTTTTGTTTGCAGACTTCAGAGGGTTTCTTAATGATGTCAAACCTACACTACTAAGTGCACTTGACGCCGAATATGAGAAGAACAAAAAAAACCTTTTAAGGTACATTTGTGTGGATTGTTTTAATTTTTGGATATCTTGTGTTTCATGCTCTACTTATATTATGTTCATTAGTAGAAAGATTACCCCTAATCTTCTTAATATTCTGTTCATTAGGGGACTACGGTTTGTTAAGACGTCAGTTTCAAATATTCTTAAAGGCTTTGTGAGTTCAAATCAAAGAATTTTTCTTTTGTTGTCTAAACCAAACAATTCTTTTGCAGAAATTTATTTTAAGCTATAGAATTGAAACTGAAGCTGTAAACGTATCCAGCCAACTGGAACTAGTATGAAGTGAGGATATTTTATATAATTCTCTGTGATTTTAGAATTTTTATTCCAAAAATAGTCATGAATATTTATTGTTATCTCTACCTTTTTTGTCTAGACTGTTGGGTAGTAATGATACATTTCTCCATTTTTGTCTACGACTATTGGGTAGTAATGATGCATTTCCTTGGGTTAAATTGTGCATTCTGATTGAAAAGAATATCAAAAATATTCAAGTCCCAACACTAGCTCTTGTGCTTGAAAAAGTAAGACCATGATTTGTCAAAATACCTCTCCATCCTCTGGTTATTTGATTAACATGTCCTCTCCTCTCCGTTCCTTTTTTTTTTTTCTGTTCATACAAACAATGTTTTTTCCAGAACCATTAAAAGCTTTGACGTTTGGAAATGTGTTTCAAAGATTTAGAATGTGACCAAGAAGGTTGGGACTGGGAAACCGAGTGGAGGCAAAAACAAGTGGATCTGTATGAAATGAAAGTTGAACCACCTGAAGATGTCTAGGTACGTATAAATACATTATACACTTTGGTTATGTATTTTGACTATATATCCTTCTTTCAGACCTTTTTGGTGTTAATATCTTATTCATCTTTTCATTTTTAGCATGCGGAAATGGGTCTTAAAGCGATTGAAACAGTAGGTTCTCTTGTAAAACCAGAAAATGGACCTCTCTTCATCACTGGTGCTTATCTCTTTCTATATCTCATTTTTCATTTTACTTGAGAGGTTAGTTCATTTTAAGTGGTTATTCATCAATTTTCACTACACAAGTCATTGGAATCATTACTTACATATCTTGGACTGCGGCTAAGTTTCCTATGAAATGTGATGTACTTTCCATTACAGGTTAGTATCATACGACGAAAAAGCTACCTTTAGTTGATGAATGCTCTATTCTAACGTCAGTTCTATTTTTTTTCTTACACAATTTGTTCTTAGCTTATTTGGCCGTGTTTTTCTATCATTCATAGGCACTAATGAACAAGTTGTAGATATAAAGACACGATCCTCTGCTATGAAGTGGCCTACTGCATTCTACGAATCATTTGGTCCTAAATTTGATATCAAGAAGTTGCGTGTTGGTTCGGTAACTTTTCTTTGACTTTCATATTAGTAAGATCACAATGATGATTCATGGCTTTTGTTTGTAGCTTTTAAAAAACATGAAGGAGCACAAGAATCCCAAGGTTCTTAGTGAAGGCTTGTTATGGATGGTTTCAGCAGTTGATGACTGTGGTGCCTCACTTTTGAATTTTAAAGTTTTGAAGTTTTTTCTACTTAGAAATTTCCAGCTCCTGATTTCCCTGATTATTAAACTGCAGTGCAGTATCGAAGAAAAGAGCTTTTTCTGTCCATTTGACAAGCTTTGATAGATTTTTGTAAGCATGTTACAGCTACCACCAGAAATGTTACAATCAAATTTTTGGGGTGCTTTACACAAGTTTGTTTGTTCAGGTGACTAAGAATTCCTTTAAGATGCTTCTGCTTTGTCTAACTTGTTTATCTTAATAATTGAATTAAACTGTGATATTTCTGTTTGCAGACTTTAAAGGGGTTTCTTAATGATGTCAGACCTACACTACTAAGTGCACTTGACGTATGAAAAAGAAAGAAAAAAAAAAACCTTTTGAGGTACATTTGTGTGGATTGTCTTAAGTTTTGTATTTCTTGCTCTACTTATATTATGTTCATCAGTAGAAATATTACCCCTAATATTCTTAAGGGCTACAGATCAAAAGAGAGTTGTTCAAACGTCAATTTTGTATCTTCTTAAGGCTTTGAGAAGGTGAGCAAGGTTGGTGATACATGTCAAGCACTGAAAATATATGTTACTCTGTACATTATTACTTCCTACCTGTACCAAATACTTGAGTAATCCAATCTATATGATGTTCCAAAGTGTCTCCAAGAAACAAATGAGAGATGCACCTTGGCTGCTCTTGATTCGTGGCTTGGTACTGTACATCTTGACAAAACGGTTGGTGATAATCTTCCTTAATTATCTTCTACTTGTTATTATAATTACAACAACTTACAAACTTTCTTATTCTGTTAATGCCGATTCCGAGACTGGAAGATCAAGGGGATTCCTTTCGTGATCTTCAATGACAAGAAATCCTCAATGGGATGCTATCGAAGGATGATCCGGAAAGAGCTTGATGAATGTAGCTTCACCGTGAAGGAAGCTAAGTCAAGAGAGAGCGACAGTGTAGGAGGACGTGGTGGCTTGTAATCAAAGATAAAAAAAAATTTCTGCTGCCTTGTTTTCGGTTTAGATTTGTTTAGCATCACTTTGTCACCAGTGTGATTCTTGTTCTTGTTCTGATGCTTTACTTTTTCGACGTTACAGATCGTTCAAGTCTCCTTTGCTTGAAGAAATGAGACAGATATGAGACGGCAGATTAGTTGTTGGGCGGTCACTAAAGTTGCGGTAAGTAGTGCCAGATTCCCCTTGATTTGCTTGTTACTCAACTTAGCTTATTTCCAGGGTAATGCCACTCACTAATCCAATTTATTATCTGATATGCGGAGACATTGCTTTGTTATTTGTTAATCTTAATCTGGTATGCTTCCTATTGTAGAGAAGATTTGGGTCTCAATAGACGTTCCTAATAGCCAGTCTCCTAGTCAATATGAAGGAGAGAATTGCTTCTACAATAAAAATTGATGGAGGGTGAGTTTATCTACTCTAGAATGCTGACTCTGTCATTCTTTCTGACCTTTGTGGTGTTAATATCTTATTCTTCTTTCCATTTTTTAGCATGCCGAAATGGGTCTTAAAGCGATTGAAAACAGTAGGTTCTCTTGTAAAACTAGAAACTAAAGCTCTTTGTATGGAAAGAAAGACGTGAAGGTTTGTTCTCTTCATCATTGGTGCTTACCTCTTTCTATTATTTTTTTTGCTAGAGTGGTTAGTCTCTTTTGTAAGTTGTTCTTCATCAATTTCCTGTACACATAGGATTTTTCTGTTGTGCAAGGCTTTTAAATTTGATATCAAAGCTAGTTCATGTTGCATGGTATTTCTTCAGATCCACGCTGCATTAGCCCATATCACAGAAGTTCTTTTTTTGTTAGTATCTTTCTGTTTGGTGAGTTTTTTGGATTATATTGAAAAGAGGAGATACAAGGTCTACAAGAACTAGGCAAGACAATGGAAATCTTGGCTGGTTGTTGTGTGCAGTTCCAGGTTGGGATGAGAAATATGTGCAGGTACGCTTATTAGTCCATCTTATATGTATTTATTGAATTATCCCCCCAAAATATTTAACTTGAAAATGCAGGTTCTGCAATAAATTGAAATCATCCCTCACATATCTTGGATTGCGAATAAGTTTTCTTATAAATGTGTCGTACTTTGCATTACAGGTTGGTACCATATGAAGAAAAAGCTACCTTTAGTTGATGAATGCCTTATTCTATCGTCAGTTCTATTTTTTTTTGTAACAGAATTTGTTCTGAGCTCTTTTGGCTGAGTTTTTCTACCATTCGTAGGCACTAATGAACAAGTTGTAGATATAAAGACAAGATCCTCTACTTTGAAACGAAGCATTTGGTGCTGGATTTGGTTTCAAGAGGTTATGTGCTGGTTCGGTAACTTTTCTTTGACTTTCATATTAATCTGATCACAATGATAATTCATGGCTTTTCTTTGTAGCTTTTAAAAAGCATGAAAGAGCACAAGAATCCCAAGGTTCTTTGTGAAGGCTTGTTATGGATTGGTTTAGGCAGTTGATGATTTTGGTGCCTCACTTTTCAAACTTAAGGTTTTGAAATTTTCTCAACTTAGAAATTTTCTCAACTTAGAAATTTCCAGCTCCTGATTTCCCTGTTTATTAAACTGCATTGCAGTATCGAAGTTATTGTTCTGTCCATTTGATAAGCTTTGATAGACTTTTGTAAGGATTTTGATAGAAATGCTACTATCAAACTTTTGGGTTCTTTACACAAGATTGTTGGTTTAGGTGACTAACAATTATTTTTAGCGACGTTTGCTCTGTCTAACTTGTTTTGTTTGAAGAGCATATCTTAATAAGTGAATAAAATGGTGTTATTTCTGTTTGCTGACTACAAAGGGTTTCTTAATGATGTCAGACCTGCACTACTAAGTCCACTTGAAGCCGGATATAAGAAAGAAAAAAAAAAAAAACTTTTTGAGGTACATTTGTGCGGATTGTCTTAATTTTTGGATTACTTACTCTACTTATATCATCACTTTCAAGATTACCCCTAATCTTCTTAAGGACTATGGCTCAAAAGAGAGTTGTTAAAACGACAATTTCAAATCTTCTTAAGGCTTTGAAAGTCCTGATTGAAAGGTGATTTACAATTCTTTTGTGGAAATTTATTTTAAGCTTTAGAGTTGAAACTGAGTCTTTCAGAGTTTTGTAGATGCGTTTGGAGTCAGCTGAAGTTGTAACTAAAATTCTGGAAGAGACTAATAAATCCAACCAACTAGAACTGGTATGAATTCATGATTTATCTATAATTCTCTTGTTATTTTAGATTTTTCATTCCAAAATTAGTCATGAATATTTATTGTTATCTATACTCATCTAAATTTTTTTATACTACCTTATCAGCCTTAATTAGTGATCACGTCTGTTTGTTTTTAATTTTGTTATGCTTATAAATTCCAGGACAAATGTGTGAACAAGCCAAAGGATGCATTTCCGAGATCTTGAGAGTCAGTGGACAAGAAACAGTTGGTATCCTTGGGTTAACTTGTTCTAATCATGGCTAGAACCCAAATATCTGATTAGTCATGTGCATTTTTTTTAGATTGAAAAGAATATCAAAGATATCCAAGGCCTAGCACTAGCTCTTGTGCTTGAAAAAGTAAGAGCAGGATTTGTTCGAATTACCTCTCGATCATCATGTTATCTGATTAACAGGTTCTCTCCTCTCTGTTCCTTATTTGTTCATGCTAATGATGTTTTTTTCAAGAACCATTTAAACCATCAAAAGCTTTGGTGTTTGGAAAGGCGTTTCAAAGTATTGGCCTCTCCATCACCTGGTTGTCAAGAGGTGTTTCAAAGATTTCAAAATCGACCTCTAGTGGTACCTTGAAGCATAGAAACAGATGAGTAAGTTTATGTCTCTTAACATATTTTCATATGTATTCAATTTTGTGATGTGTTGCCCAAAGATTAAGAACAATGATATTTGGTGGCTTCATTCATATGCACAGGTCTTTGAGTTACAAAAGTGGTAAAGGCAAATTCATAGTCCAGAAAAATTAAGAGTCGGGTAATATCTCTTTGTCCCTCTTCTCATGTTAACTAAAAAAACTCACATCCTGAAATTTATAGTAAAAAAAAAAAGATAAGTTAATGTGTGGACGACTAGAAAAAATTAGTTTCTACTATGTAAAAATGGATATCAACCACCTCGAGCATGCTAAGAATTGTAAAACAAATGAAGCATAAGAGCTCATGGCTTCCACTCACTAATCCAATTTCTTAATCTTATTTCGTGAGTTTAACATAGCCTAGTATACTTCTTATTGTGGAGAAATAAGTGTGATTTGGGTCTAAAGAGACGTTCCTAATAGCCAGCCTCCTCGTCAATATGAAGGGGAGATCAGTGGTTCTACAATGAAAATTGAGGGAGGGTAAGTTTATTTATCTAATCTAAAATGCTGACAGTTCCTCTTGATGTTAGTGTGTTGTGTTAAAATGTGATAATTTGATATAATCTCCATACTAATTGAGTCTCGTTTTGACGTTATACCTGGAATTGAGGAGTGGTAAAAGACATTGGATCTCCATTTTCAGTATCAGATCAGTCCATACTTTTGGAAATGAGTGAAGGCATGTGTTGTCTTGACATACACCTCACCATGGACTGGTATTACGAATCCTCTCTTGAATTGTTTTATATGCAGCATCTGTCTATGTTTTGCATTGTGTAAGCTGATCATTTTGCTTGCTTCACACTCTAAGTCCTTCATTTGCATTCCAATTATTGATTTCACAGCCAATCATCCGAAATCCAAGAAATATTTCTCCGATCCAAGGCTTGCTGCTTATGAAGTACAATATAGACAAGTTATGGCAGGGAATGGATGTGTTGTCCCACTCAAGCTTTTGTAAGTGTCATAAGTACCCAAACTAACTTTCATCTGCATATTGATGTCCAAGCAGGGACGATTCAAGGAAAAGTTATACGCGGAAAGAAGTTGCGATATTGAGAAGTAAACCCCATTGGTACAAGCTTTCTTTTACTTGTGGGATGATGTATAATTAGTTAGTGTGTTGTTTTAGTTGAAATTACTTATTTACAGCTTTCTTATAACAATCAAAACTCTTGGCAGCCACTGAATTTGGAGTACTTTGATAACGTCTTGCAAGATGGCCAGTGAAGTGTATCCCTATGCCACGAATGCTCGTGTTTTGACTCCATACTATTGTGGTACGATTCCCTTTTACTTCATGTTGAAATGAACTCTTAAATTTCTTAACTATAATTTACAGGAGGTGTAATGTATGTAAGCTTGGTTCTGAATTTGAAGGTGATGATTATAGAAAGGTAAACTATGGTCGTTAGTATTAAATATATCTATTTGGTGCTTACGTCAAAATGTTTGTAGGGATGTTGTGTAACTAAGCAAGTGCAACTAGTAAATGTTGCTAATTAAATGTTTCGTTTCAGGAGAACGAATTCTTATGCTGTAGAGACAAACATTGGGAGATGATTGGGTAGCTAAGAGAAAACAAAGACTAAGGTAGAGTCTCTCTCTCTCTCTCTCTCTCACACACAACGTGAAAAGCAGAACACAAAATACTCAAATGCAATAAAAAAAACAGAGCACGAAAACAAAACACGCATAAACAAAGTCAACACAACAATAATATATACAACACTCAAAAGTAACAAAATTCAAACACACACAAAAGGAAACTCAAAATAAAAACACAAACTCAAGAATTTTCACATACCAAGACCTCAATCAAGAAACCAAACAAAAGAAAGAGAAAGCAATTTAGAAACCCTAGAATTGGATGTATTCAATATATTTTCTATCTATTTTCATATGATCAAGCGACTACAATAGAAAATGGCATCTTGCAGAAAGAGGAAACTTTTTTTACAACTTTTCTTCTCTGTGATAGTTGAAAATATCTTCAGTTTGAATCCAATATGACTCAAACGTCAACCCTTGGTCAACAACACTATAAAGGGAGCCACTAGAGAATTCGTATTAAAAAGCTGACATTTTATAGACTGTGAGCAAGAAGGTAAATTTTTCTCCACAGAGAAATTTTCAGCCCCTGATTTCTCTACTTTAGTAATTTCCATTTCACAAGGTTTGATAGATTTTTGTAAGGATGTTACAGCTGCCACCAGAAATGTAACAATATCAATCTTTTGGGTTAATGAAAAACAGCGGAAGGATGCATTTCTGATATCTTGAGAGTCAGTGGACAAGAGTACGGTTGGTATCCTTGTGTTAACTTAACATATTCATAGCTAGAACCCAAATATTTGATTACTCGTGTGAATTTTTCTCAGGTTGAAAAGAATATCAAAGATATCCAAGTCCCAGCACTAGCTCTTGTGCTTGAAAATGTAAGGACCAGGTTTTGTTCAAAGTATTTCTCCATCATCTCGTTATTTGGTTAACATGTTTTCTCATCTTCGTTCCCTTTTTATGTTCATGCTAACGACGTTTTCTCCAGAAGACCAGAACCATTTGAATCATCAAAAGATTTGGCGTTTGGAAAAGGTGTTTCAAAGTACCTCTCCATCATTTGGTTGTGAAAAGGTGTTCCAAATATTTCAAAATCAACCTTCAAGCAAAGAAACAGATCAGTAAGTTTCTGTCTCTCAACATATTTTCTTCTGTGTTCAATTATGTAATGTGTTGCCCAAAGATTAAAAAGAATGATAATAGGTTGTTTCATGACATATGCATAGGTCTTTGAGTTGTAAAAGTCCTAAAGGGAAATCAGTAGTCCAGAACAAATGAAGAAAGAGTCAGGTAATCTCTTTGTCTCTCTTCTCATCATGGTAACTAAAAAACTCACACCAATGACCAAACCCACAAACACGACCAAAACAAAAACAAAACTTCACAAATACTCAACACAATTAAAAAACAGAACAAAATAATATCAAACAAAACAAAAACTCTAGACAATCACTTATGACTAGAAAAACAACACAAAAAACTCTACACTCAAAACAAAAACTGCACATGCCACGAAACACAACACAAAAATCAACAAAAATGAACAAACCTCAACAAATTTAGACACACCTGAAACAAGAATTCACATTGGTATTTTTCTTTCTAATTTAGTAGAGTTTCGTGCTTTCTATTTATTAAGTGAAGAACAATTCGTAGAAATTTATGCACCATTTGTAATAATTATTTAATATAAATTTTGTTTTTCTATAAAAACAGTTTTCATTTCTTATGTTTATACGCAGCAAATCTTGTAGCAATTCATTTTTTTTTTACCTTTCTCAATTTATCGCATTGTAAATGAGATTATTATTTTATTAGTGCATCTCTTCTGTCGTAACTATGTATCACGATCATTTCAATACATATTTTGTTTCCTTCTACATACTATACAAATTTTCACAATACATTACTTTCTTTTGGATGGCATGAAGTTAAATGATAGCCCCCTGAGAAAGATTAGCGGTGGTTCAGGTTTTCGAGATTTATTCGAGTTTAGTCATGCACTTTGGCAAACTATGGAGAGCAAAAAAAAAAAAAAACGAAATGAAGACGTGCGATACAATCTAAACTGTTCTAGTAAGAAATTTACCGAAACTGAAACTGATAGTACCATCCTATTCATTAAGTATCTCCTCCACCAGCTTGAAAGCTAAGGAATTAAAAGGATAACTTTTTACGTTGAAAAAAATTGACTTGTGTATTGGATTGGACTGTGAATTAATCATGGTCCATGGATCATAAGACTAGTTAAATGGTTAAAACCTCTGTCCGATGACAACTTTGTTTTCTCCCTCTGTTTACATTCCCTAGTTTTTTCTCTATAGTCTCATCTCTTGCATCTTCAGAATTTCACATACAATCATCAAACCGAATCCAGTTGCAAGCGTACACAGAAACTTCTTTCTAAAGCTTTAAAAACTTCAACACAATGTGTTTAAATTATTCAAGCCAAAAACTATTGCCAACTTAAAATTTCCAAAACCAAAAGCCAAAAACTAAAAATAAAAGTTCCATTGAAAAATGGGAATCTAACGAGCAGTGTCATATTTCAAACAAATCTTTTAAGAAATGCCATATTATTTTTCTTTTTCTAAAAATTCCATGATCCAGCTTTTTGGTTATAAGTATGTGACCATTTTGCCTTTCTCGAATTTGGCAAGAAAATGAATTGTTCTGCAGGGAATAATGCATTAAATGTGGCTTGTCAGAAGCACATGCATTAAATGTGGAAAAAGAAACACTAGACAAAAACTATGTTAGTAAATCGGTAGACAATATTGAATTCCTAGAAATACAAATTTGGCTACTATCTACAAAATTGTGATGGAGATAGTTGAAATGGAGAAGATAAGGGATTACAAATATGTAATCCTAAGTACATGAAATCTTGGACCCAGAAGACAGGTGAACAAAAGAGCTTCATCAATGCTGTTTTGATAAATGGGAACAAACCTGAGTACTCTTTAACTGGATTTGGGGATGTGAAGATTTCACATCTACGAAAGTATCATGCTCATTTACTGCAACAGGCTTTCAACATGAAGATGAGGATCTTATCGTACTGGAAAATCGTCCTGCGAAGGATTGTGGACAACCTTGCGCTGCATCTGCAATTAACTGTGAGAAATCTCGTGGATAAGGAGTTTCAGAAGGAGATCATCGCAGAAACGGTAGATTCTAGAAGCGGGAACGGAGGCAGCGTTCATAGGTTGCTGGAGGAGTCACCTTCTGTGGCGAACAAGAGAGAGAAACTAAACAACAATATCAAGTTTTTGAAGGAGTCAAAGGATGTTGTGGTCGCCATTGTTGATCAGAATTGTGGTAATGGAGAACGTTAGTTTCTCGCCATTTAGGGGTTTTTCTGATGAATTTTCTTTCCTTGGAAGGCAAGGCTTTTGTGATCTCTTGAACTCTGGGTGTTTCCTTATGTTTTCAATCTTTTTGTGGTAATGCATTGTTTTTTTTATGGTGTATAACGTTTCCCGTTTTTATGAATTAAAATTTATCTTCAAAAAATCATTGTTCTTAGTATAGTAAACAAATGAAAAAAAAAAGTTGGATTGGAATGACGACTAATGTTGTAATGAAAATAGTTATTAAAAAAAATAATGTAATGGAAACCCATGAACTGAGCTAGAAGTGAGTTTAAGGTCGCCGGGGAAATTTAGAGAAGTCTGGTGGTCGGCGGTGCATGTAAGCAGTTCTCCCTTCGACAGCTTCTTCGGTTCCATAGAATAAGAGTGTCGCATCGCAACCGAGTCCCTGCAACAAGAAAAGTTCGTCAATCCGTTAAAAACTGCATGACTATAGGATTTTGCTCCTTTAGAACAAAAAGAGACTAAGCAAGTTGGGTGAAGGAGGTATCTGAACTCCGGCATGGCCATCATCAACAGCGTTGAGTGCTGCCTTAAGCACTCGGATTGCAGTTGGACTGTTCCGCAAGATTTCTCTGCACTATTTCACAGTTTCTTTCACTGTTCCGCAAAAAACAGGTCTCAGTGAAGGAATAAAACACTTACCAACAAATAGAGTGATTTATTTTGTGAATCTGTGACAACACTATGGGGTTTACTGGTAATCTTTACCGGCACAACTGTATTGATAAGTCCCATTCTCTCTGCTTCAGAAGCTGTGTAGAACTTCGTCATAAACCACATTTCTCGTGCCTTTTTATGACCAACCTGTTTATTTTCAGACAGTTTGATCAGCCTATGTTTGTTAGATTTTGGATATATTGCAATGCAGTAATAGTGAGTTCAATTACCAAACGAGACATGATAGAACTTCCATAACCAGCATCAAAACTTCCAACCTGCAGACATCAAGCCGATCCACATAATCAATAACTCTGGTTCCTACTTCACTTACATAGTTACACAGTCAATTCAAGGCTGAAACCGAGGCTAGAGGGAAAAACTTAGGACCCGTTTGACCAAAAATAGCATTATCAGCTGCAATTGTTAGATCGCAGACCATGTGCAAAATGTGTCCTCCTCCAATAGAATAACCAGCAACCAGACTCAGTCCAAAATCAAACAGATCAACCACAAGAAATGCTCTCTTCCCATGGGCATAGATGCAAACTAACAGAACTAGCTAATCCAGGATTAGTAAAAAGATGCATAGAGTAAACTAGCAGTTGTTTGAAAGTGCTTACCATCGCGATAACTTGCTTTGGCAATCTGTGGATTTGAACCTTAGTAGGAACAGAAGAAGGAAGGAGGAAAATACATGAATCCGATAAGGATGAGGAAACCCGATCTTTTTATTGTCTTGTTGATCAAGGACATACCTGAAGATCAAGAACATTAAGGCGGCCAACATCATTGGGATCAACATAACCGTCTTGTGTTCTCAACGCCTGATCACCACCAATGCAAAATGCTTTTGTTCTCTAAACCATCAAAATCACTTTTTACATCATACTCTGCTTTTACTCCATCTTCAATGTTCATCCACATTCATAAATTAACTTTGATATGGTTCTATTACATTTATATTGCTTCATAACATATATCTAATTCATATAAAATCAGATACTAACCATTATCGAAAAACCATTTACCTTGCCGGTGAGTATGATGACTCCTACAGAGCTGTCATCACTAGCATTGTTAAACGCACGCATAAGCTCCTTTACACTCTGAGGCCGGAACGCATTTTTTCTCTCTGGTCGGTTTATAGTAATCTACAAAAACCCCAAAAACAAAAACTATGCTACTCAAAACCCACTTCACCAAATACATAACTCTCTCAGGATTTTCATCAAACACTACAAGCACAAACCTTTGCAATGCCTTCATCAAGGGCTTTCTCATAAATAATGTCAACAAACTCCTTATTATCCCCGTCACCAAAGAAATTAGCTTTTTTCCAAACGACTTCGTGGGTCAGAACTTCACCGTGAACCTTATGGAAACTATCATCCATTGACGAAACACTACAGAGTTCCACTGAGCCAACACGAGTTGAACTGAATCTGATAGGGATAAGATGATTTGTGACAACGGAGATTCGCCGTAACGAGTTCCTTGGAATCCGCCATTGAAGAGGAAGAAGCGAGACAGGGAAAGATGATGAAAACGACCAAAGATTCTAGAGCATGGACTATGACAATGGAAGTGATAATTCATTTTTTAAAATTGAAAAAAAACAAAAGTTAATTAAAATTTCCTAAAAAAAAGCTTTCAAGCTTTGCTTTGCAGAATCAGAGGAAGTGATTCTGCAGAAGAAAAAAAAAAGATTCACAGGAAGTCTTCATGAGGAAGTGAACAGAATTACTTCGCGGTCTGTTTCTCTTTCTATAAAAACGTTTTTGACGATGAAATAAGATAAAACAAAACGCAAGAAAACATGCGTTTCACTTTGTCACTTGGAGTTATTTCCATAAATGCCGTTTTATGCGCATAATCAATACAATAATAACACCTTGTTTCTCTCCTGGGTTGACACATAAGATTTTTCAGATGTTCTCAGCTTGACACATCAGTAAAAACTTTTATCCAATCAAATTATAACAATTAATACAGCTCATCATTTTCTTCCAATCAAAATACTCTCTTCTAACACATCATTTGTTAACATCATCATCTTGGGCTTCTTACACTTATTCATGGCCCATTTTTATGTTTATAAATATTGATTATAGCCCCAAACGTGATGGGCTGTGTTGAAATAGACTTTTATGTAAATATACTTTTATGTTTTCGTTATATTTCTGACCTGAGCATTCGCTGGTCTTTTTGGGAGATCAATCCGTCGGAAATACCAGTATCATCACTTGGCTCATGTACGACATATTCGACAATACAAACCAATCTTAGCTACTCTTTTATCATGCTTACTTTAGTTCTCGTGTCAGACATGGATTGTGTAATAGCCAAGGCAAAGTGAATGAAAAGCTCTTAGTCCATGTGTTTTGCAATAAATCACTATTAAAAAAATGAATAAAAAAATATAATAAAAATTGAAATAATTGCACACCTTGCATACAATAGTCTGAAAGAAGAAAAATGATCATTTTCGTTTTTTTATTAAAAAGGACTAGTTGTTAACCCGCGGTACACCGCGGGCATATATATTATTTGAAATTTTTTGTTGAATTATTAATTTCAATATTTTAGTTGATATTATGTATTTTTTTATTAATGTAAATGTATATATTGATATAGAGAGTTGTATATATCTATAAATGGTAGAATTAGTAAATTTCAATATCATTTCTTAATAATAATATTTTAAATTTATATTAATGTTTACTCAAACCCGTTCCGCAAAACCCGTCCCGTGTTATTTTAAATTTTTGTATATGTTTAGATATTCATTATATTTAAAACTTTTTAAGAGTTTAAAATTAACTATATTCGACAAAATTTAAACAGTTTAACTAAAAACCCGACGTAAACCCTATACAAACTTTTAAATATGGATGCTTGATAAGTTAAATTTTCTGTTCATTCGGATTTGGATTGTAAATTAATTGTGGTTATGAAAAATAAACAAAAACTATAAATATTAAGAATATATTTAAACTATAAAAAAATTTAAAATAACATTTGAAACTTCTTATAAATTTTTAAATATTTATAATGTTTATACTTCTTATAAATTCTTATAAAGATCAAATATATATAATATTTGAAACTTCATAAAAGATTTAATATCGACTCAAAATACATATTTGTATTTTAATTATTCTATCTAGGATTTCACCCGTAGTATACTATCCCGTATTAATATCGACCCAAACCCGTCCCACCATATAACTCCGTCCCGTGAAATTAAACATCATTTTGTTAATTTTCTTTTTATTAATATTTTTTTAAAAAGATATATAATTTAGTTAGTTTAAAAGTTTGCTTTAAATGGTTTCCATATTATATATATTTTTAATTTTTATAAATTCAAATATTATTAATATTATAAACTTTTTATAAAATTTAAATATTATAACTACTTTAAACTATTTTTTGGTAAGGATATAGACCCTAGTATTGAAATAGGCCGATGCATATTTATTTTCTTTAGAACGTGAACGCCTAAAGTTGGTTCACAAATTCACAAATCACAAATTATATCGATCTAGTCAACAAAACCACGTAAACCACACAAGAAACCAATTTGGTCAACATCAACAATTTCCTTTCTTCTCCAATAATTTTGACTCATCAGAGAATCAATAAATAATTTGGTCTGTCTTTTTGTTTGTGTATATTTTAGATATTTACTATTGAATGGAAAAAGCGTAATGATGCTGCAATTAAATGAATCTTGAAGGGTATAAAGATTAACCTTCACAGTACAATGCAGGATAGGCCATCTAGTGAAATGACCACAGGGCCATTTGGTAGAGCTTTTCCGTCCTGCAGCCAGTAAGAAAACATGATTCCATAAGTAGCAGAGGGATATCATAACAACAGGCTATAGTAGCCTCACACATCATCATTTCAGCTCCCTAAGCTTCTGTTATTAATTACGATTATATATGGATTAAGTGCCAATTCACAAGTAAAATGATATCACTCTTACCTGCTTCAGATTATTTAAGAAACTTCTCGTTAGATATGCCTGAACGATGGCACGAGCGCTCAGAAACAGCAACTGATATCCATTCTCCTGAAAAATCCAAAGCAATGTACAGCATAAAGTTAGATCCATACTTACAGAGTACAAATTTAAGATATACAAATCACGTAAACCACACAAGAAACCAGTAGATTTTTGTTTGTGTTTAGAGATTGGAGAAATTAGTGAGTATTTATAGTGTTTTGATAGTTAGTAGGGTTTTAGGTCAGAGAATATTCAAAATCTTGATGAGCAAGAATTTGATATCTTTGAAAATCTTTAAATCGTCACAAAAAAAAATATGCTACGTATATGCTTGATCAAATAAGGATAAAATCGTTTAGTGATGTGACATTTCCAATTTGTTTATTTGAGATTGATATTCAATTAATATTTTTCAACTTTTTTAGGAAACAAATGTTAAATACAATAAAATCTCTAGCATTAAAATAGGAAACTATTTGCTTTGTAAATATATGTTTGTTATGTAAATATATATGATTTCTATATTTACTAAATCAATCATTTAATTTCGATTTATATAATACTAATTTAGATTTGATTTTGATTTTATTGTTTTAGTAGTTTATATTTAGTAGATATGATCGATATTTTGATTATCAATAGCATTTAAAATTAAATATTTGATTTCTATATATTTTAAACTCAAATCGAGGTTACGAAAAATTAGGAATGTTTAGTGAGTTAATTTATTGTCTTGTAAAATTTGCTTAATACAATATTTTTGTCAGATTATTTTTGTAGGGACTAAATGTACAAATACAAAATTGTAAAAGGATTTTTTGAACCAAATCTTCTCCAAAAATGTATATATATAGATATATATATATATATATATATATATTGTTAAAAAATAAATACATTTTTTCTTTAAAATATATATATATATATATATATATATATATATATATATATATATATTGTTAAAATCTAGACATTTATTATGAGCATAAATATGAAAAACGATTTTCCATTAAAATCGGCTATTTATTAGGGTCATTAATATGAAAGATTATTTACCATTAAAATAGGTAACTTATTTGTAATTAAAGAAACATTAAACGGAATTGTTATAGCAATTATACTCAAAATATTTGTTTGTTTTTATTACAACATGCCTAAAATTGCTTATCCAAGATCCGGATAGAGTTAAACCCGGGTAAAACCCGGATCCAAATGAATTAATGCAAAAAAACCCTGTAAAAATGTATATGTAGATAATTACACTTTCAATAGAATTAACAATAGTCAATATAGAAATATTTAAACTGCCATATGCAAATTTTAACTTGTTTATTGGTTAACGTATTCAATACATATCACAATAATCTATAATAATAAAAATAAATATAAACAACTCATACAAATTTGCAAGTAGAAAAAAAAAATATATAAAAAGATTATAAAATTATATTTTTTTGTAAACAATGTATAAATGGTATCAATCAAATACGAAAATGTCAGTTACTTTGGTGATCTAACAAGATTGGATTGGATAAAGATACATGGTGCTTGCATGCCAGAGAACAAAGATTAATACTCAATTTCAAGCCACCTAAAAAGGACTAATTGGACATAGGATACGTAGAATAAATAGAAAAATTTCATGCTCATTTTGTATATATATATATTTTTAAAAAAATACAGAATAGGGATTGTATAAAATTAGAGAATGGGGAATGTACAAAGGATAAGTGGAAGAACAATATAAAAGAGTCAACGTGCATGGAGTCGTAGTTCACTTTGCTTCATAAAAATATAGAATTCTTAGGTTCATCTGTACAAACTTCACCAAATTTCATATTAAACATAGTTCATGAACACAATTCTTTACTTAAAATACATAATTAAAGTCTTCAGATACATAATTATAGTATGTTGAAAAATCAAAGCATTTGGTGGAAAATGAAACATCATGTTTACCTTTCAACTTCATAATCCAAATCTAAATAGAACGGATCCTCAACATCATCGATATTATTGAAGCTGTAATGTCTCCATTGGTAAAAATCTTTTATCTTTGTTACAACTTCTTTTTATATACAACCTGAACTTAGATAGAAAATTGTTAATACACCTTTAATTTTACAATTGTCTTCTCTTTACAAAATTTCCAGCTTTTAGAGAAAAAACTTTCAATGGCACCGCGTAAGAGAAAACCAGAAGCACCAATACAAGACACATCAAAGTTAAACAGGATCAAAAGACTACAAATACGAAAAGAGACCATGTATGCTCAGCACATATTGCCAAAACATAATAAACATCTTTTTGTGAAACTAACAACACTATTTTTTTAATCTAACAGAGAAATCAAAAGTCAATGTTGATCCCATAGGTATATTCATATGATTACTAGAATTATTAGAAAATGTGTATATCATTCTATAACTACGAATCATTGTTTAGTAATACATATATAATGCAGAGATTTCAAGAGAAACAAGAAAAAGAAGATATGAAATAAGAAAAGCTACAAGAAAATACACAACCACAAAAGGTGACCATTAATATAATATTTCTCTCCTCCACGAATAGGGATACACCAAAGACGTAACCGGAGTTGCCGGAGCCGCCGTGCCGTATACCTGAAACATTTTTGCCTCAACGATGTTAATATTTTAAATCACAGTTTTTAAAATTCAGCTTCACAATAGCAAGAGCTCTGTTTGAATACCTCCATCTTTTTGAATTCATCTCATATTTGTATTTTACTTTGTTTCTTTTTTGTTTATGTTGATTATGACTTTGCTATTTAACTAAAAGGGACTACCTTTTGCGTAGTATTGGGATCAAAAAGTTGAAAATTTATTGGTAGTTCTAGGCCTGGGCATTCGGATTTCGGATCGGATTCGGATCGGATATATTCGGATTCGGATAATTCGGGTATGAGAGTTTATTATCCGTTCGGATTTTATGATTTTTCGGTTCGGTTTCGGTTCGGATATATTCGGATTCGGATAATTTTGGTAGGAGAATTTATTATCCGTTCGGATTTTATGAGTCATCGGTTCGGTTTCGGTTCGGATAGGTATCGGATTCGGATCGGTTTTCGGGAAAAAAGAACTAAAAAATTGTTCAATTTAAATAAAAACTAGTTTAATCTTACTAAAATTTGGTTAAATTTTACAAAATATGCATAATTTTAACAAATATAACTAAAAAATTTCCAAAATCTAGGATATTTAAGATATTTTTGTTATTTGCTATAAAATTACAACTAAATATAACTAATATTTTTGGATATATAATTTCTATTTCCGGTTTTCGGATATCCTTTCGGTTTTCGGTTCGGATCGGGTTCGGTTCGGATAATTCGGATAGGAGAATTCATTATCCGTTCGGATTTTGTGACTATTCGGTTCGGGTTCGGTTCCGGATTTTCCGGATCGGTTTCGGATCGGTTTTCGGATTTCGGATTTTATGCCCAGGCCTAGGTAGTTCTATCATCTTATAAACAATCCAATAAGACTTAATACTATACATGGCATTGACACTTAAAACTATCTATACACTATACCCAACTAATTAATCATAACTTCATTAATCCATGACAATTTCTACATGCAAATTTTCAATGATAATGGAACATAACACAGACTATGACAAATAAGAGGATAAGACTGATACCATGGGAGCAGTAACTCAAGGAATCATATGTGAATCAACCAACCTGAGAATTCCAGAACAGATCGAAGAAAACTCAGTCTCAACTTAATTTAGATCAAACACCCTCAAAACAGAATTAAAAATTGAGATCTGTAATCTCTGAAATTACATAGCTTCTTATTTCTATTATTGATTTGATTACGGTTATTGAAATTGAAATTGGTTGCGTTCCGGTTTTCGGGAACCAATATATAAGATGTTTGATTGGAAGATCAATTACTGAAAATATAATTGTGGTGATTTACTCAAATTAAACACTAATGAAGGGACTAGAAAATATTTTACCAAAAAAAAAAACTTAATTTAGATCTGTAATCTTTGACAAGCGACACGTGTTCTTCGTTCTTTGCCGTGGAGTAAAACCACTCTTAAATCACCACAGTTAGAAATTAGAAACAGATCTGCGGATATTTTCTTTGACTTCATCATAGATTTGAAATTCTGAGGACTCTAAGAGGAGGAAATGGCTTTGTGGTCTGAAATTCAGTTGACTCGCAGAGATAGAGTTAAAGAATTTGGTGAGAGACGACGGCGATGAGAGTAGAAGAGTGGCTCTGGTCTACAACGTTTCATTAAGATTGAGCCTTTAAGTTTGGCTTCAATGTTAGTACTATGTTTAAGGCCCAATATGAGCACTACGTGTTTTGAACATTGGGCCTATAACTTTGGCATCCCTTATTGTTTATATTTGGTGGTGTTCATTAAGATTTATGCATACACGATGATTAGTTTTATAGATTTTTGTACTGTAAAAATCCAAAATTTTACAAAATCAAAAAACAAAGAGGCATAGCATAACTGGAAGAATTATTTTATATACAAAAATAATATCAAATAAATTATTAAATTATCGTTTTAACAAACTAATAATGTGATCTAATAGTTTAAAAATAATTTTACAAAATGAAAGACTATGGTAAATATTTTTAATGCAATCCATACATAAATATTAACAAAAAATGCTACTTAAAATAGCTTCATATAAACTCTAATACTCTATAATAGATCCACTAATCCTCTTGCTTATTTAAAAGAAGAATAACTAATAGACCATGACTCTAGACTAAACAAGATTAGTTTCTTAATTGTTAGAGATTGAAACATAATTTAAGAAAAATATCCCGCGGCATAGCGCGGGTTTCGTCCTATTACTTTTTAATTAAAGTTTAAGATTTTACTCTGTAATATCGGTTACCAATCATTTGAAATATTAAGAGGTAGGGGATTAATTGGGTTAATTGAGATCACATGTTAGACCAAACCGAACCATTCTAAAATCGTTCATAAGATCAGGGTGGTTACATCATGGTTAGTCTTAAACCAAAAAAATGTCACGCCTTTACTAAACCAAAAATTTAAAATCCTGGTTTAGGTCTTTTTTCAGCTCACAATTATGACGTGTACAATGCTGGAATTTAATTATTTATTTTCTAAAACGGATCTTGTTGCCTTGTGTGATCTTCCTTTTCAAATTTTGGATCTTCTATATAACAGAAGGAAATAGCCGTTTGAGGAAGAAAAACGAAAACAATCTCTCTCTCGCTAAAAACTTCCCTCTTTTTGAAACCCTAAATTCTTCTATTACGTACCGGTGCTTTTTCCCAGCGGCTTTGCTTGGGCCACCGATGATCAAACACCAGAAAGGACGTTCTCGATTCTAAAGTGAGTCACACGAGAGATCAAACTCCCAGATTTAGGGTTTCGTCGAGGCAATTCCAATCATTCTGATTCCAAGATTGATATGTCTACTTGATTCGATTATCATTACTCTGTCTCTCGTCTTTGTTACTTTTACCTAATTTATCCCAATTGGTATGTTAATCTTCCTGCTTTCGTGAACCCAGAGGTAGATCGATTTTGTTATTTCATCGACACATTCCCTATGATAGTTTTGTGATTTTGGGTTTGACAGATCGCGAGAATTAGAAGATCAAGGGGATTCTGATTCGGGATCTTCAAGGACAATAAATCTTCTATGGGATGCTATCAAAGAGATGATCGGGAAAGAGTTTGATGGCCGTAGCTTCACTGTGAATGGTTTTGTGATGCTCTGTTTTTGGTTTAGATTTGTTCCTGTGTCTCCGGTTTAATTCTTGTTCTTATGATGATGTTACAGATTGTTTACCTTTGTTCTATGATTACTTGTTGGCCAGTCACCAAAACCGTCTTGATTTGCTACGTTACTTGACTGGTAATACCACTCACTAATCCAATTTCTTAATCTGATATGTGGAGAAATTGCTGTCTTATTTCGTGTGATTAACGTACTCTGGTATGCTTCCTATTGTAGAGAAATAAGTGTTATTTGGGTCTCAATAGACGTTCCTAATAGCCAACCTCCTGGTTAATATGAAGGAGAGATCATTGCTTCAGTAATGAAAATTGATGGAGGGTAAGTTTATCTACTCTAGAATGCTGACAGTTCCACTTGATGTTAGTGTGTTGTGTTAAAAGTGATATAATCTTCTTATTAACTGAGTCTCGTTTTGATGTTGAACATGGAATTGAAGAATGCTAAAAGACATTTGATCTCCATTTTAAGTGGCTTCTTCAGTAGGTATGCTTATTAAAATCATTCCTCACATATCTTGGATTGCGGCAAAGTTTCCTAAGAAATGTGTCATACTTTGCATTTCAGGTTAGTATCATATGAGGAAACTCCTACTTTGAATTTTGTATTATGATGTTAGTTCTATTTTTCTTTTCTTACAGAATTAGTTCTTAGCTCATTTGGCTGATTTTTTCTATCATTTGCAGGCAATAATGAACAAGTTGCAGATATAAAGACACGAGTCTGCTATGAACTGTCCTCTGGTTTGTTAACTTTTCTTTGACTAATTTCATATTAATCTGATCACAATGGTGATTCTTGATTTATGGATATAGTCAATTCTATTGTTGTAGATGGTTTCGACAGTTGATGAGTTGGTGTCTCACTTTTGAAACCCAAGGTTTTGAATATTTCTCTACTTCAAAATTTCCAGCTCTGATTTCCTGTTTTT
Source organism: Arabidopsis arenosa (assembly GCA_905216605.1). Taxonomy (NCBI): domain Eukaryota; kingdom Viridiplantae; phylum Streptophyta; class Magnoliopsida; order Brassicales; family Brassicaceae; genus Arabidopsis; species Arabidopsis arenosa. The sequence goes on from LR999458.1 coordinate 5,910,157, forward strand.
ACTTGAGTTATTTTCATTATGACAAAGAGATATTTCTGTCCATTCGACAAGATTTGACAGATTTTTGTAAGGATGTTACAGCTCCCACCAGAATTGTTACCATCAAACTTTTGGGTGCTTTACACAAGTTTGTTGGTTCAGGTGGCTAAGAATTCCTTTAAGCTGCTTCTGCTTTGGCTAACTTGTTTTGTTAGAATAACATATCTTAATAACTAAACTAAAATTTTCTGTTTGCAGACTTCAGAAGGTTTCTTAATGATGTCAAACCTACACTAATAAATGGGTCTTAAAGCGATTGAAACAGTAGGTTCTCTTGTAAAACCAGAAAATGGAGCTCTCTTCATCACTGGTGCTTATCTCTTTCTATATCTCATTTTTCGTTTTACTTGAGAGGTTAGTTCATTTTAAGTGATTATTCATCTATTTTCACTACACAAGTCATTGAAATCATTACTCACATATCTTGGACTGCGGCAAAATTTCCTAAGAAATGTGTTGTACTTTGCATTACATGTTAGTATCATACGACGAAATAGCTACCTTTAGTTGATTAATGCTCTATTCTAACGTCAATTCTTTTTTTTTTTCTTACAGAATTTGTTCTTAGCTTATTTGGTTGAGTTTTTCTATCATTTCTAGGCACTAATGAACAAGCTGTAGATATAGAGACAAGATCCACTGCTTTGAAGCGAAGCATTTGGTGCTGGATTTGGTTTCAAGAGGTTATGTGCTGGTTCAGTAACTTTTCTTTGACTTTCATATTAATCTGATCACAATGATGATTCATGGCTTTTCTTTGTAGCTTTTAAAAAGCATGAAAGAGCACAAGAATCCCAAGGTTCTTAGTGAAGGCTTGTTATGGATTGGTTCCGGCAGTTGATGACTTTGGTGCCTCACTTTCCAGCTTAGAAATTTCCGGCAGTTCCGGCAGGTTTTGAAAATTTCTCAACTTAGAAATTTCCAGCTCCTTTTGATTTGGCTAACTTGTTTTGTTAGAATAACTGAACTAAAATTTTCTGTTTGCAGACTTTAGAAGGTTTCTTAATGATGTCAAACCTTCACTACTAAGTGCACTTGATGCCGAATATGAGAAGAACAAAAAAAACCCTTTTAAGGTACATTTGTGTGGATTGTCTTAATTTTTGGATATCTTGTGTTTCATGCTCTACTTAAATTATGTTTATCAGTAGCAAAATTACCCTAATCTTCTTAATATTCTGTTCATTAGGGGACTACAACTTCAAAGTGATTTGTTAAGACTTCAGTTTCAAATCTTCTTGAAGGATTTTTGAGTTCAATCAAAGAATTTTTCTTTTGTTGTCTAAACCTAACAATTCTTTCGCCGAAATTTATTTTAAGCTTTAGAATTAAAACTGAGTCTTTCAAAATTTGTAGATGCGTTTGGAGTCAACTGAAGCTGTAAATAAAATTCTGGAAGTGACGAGTAAACGTATCCAGCCAACTGAAGCTGGTATGAAGTCAGGATATTTATATAATTCTCTGTTATTTTAGAATTTTCATTCCAAAAATAGTCATGAATATTTATTGTTATCTCTACCTTTTTTGTCTAGACTGTTGGGTAGTAATGATACATTTCTCCATTTTTGTCTACGACTGTTGGGTAGTAATGATGCATTTCCTTGGGTTAAATTGTGCATTCTGATTGAAAAGAATATAAAAAATATTCAAGTCCCAACACTAGCTCTTGTGCTTGAAAAAGTAAGACCATGATTTGTCAAAGTACCTCTCCATGCTCTGGTTATTTGATTAACATGTCCTCTCCTCTCCGTTCCTTTTTTTTTTCTGTTCATACAAACGATATTTTTTCAAGAACCATGAAAATCTTTGGCGTTTGGAAAGGTGTTTCAAAGATTTCGAGTGTGAGCAAGAAGGTTGGGACTGGGAAAACGAGTGGAGGCAAAAAAAGCTGGATCTGTATGAAATGAAAGTTGAACCACCTGAAGACGTCGTGGTACGTATAAATACATTATACACTTCGGTTATCTAGTTTGACTATATATGTCCTTCTTTCAGACCTTTTTGGTGATAATATCTTATTCATCTTTTCATTTTTAGCTTGCGGAAATGGGTGTTAAAGCGATTGAAAACAGTAGGTTCTCTTGTAAAACCAGAAACTGGAGCTCTCCTCATCACTGGTACTTATCTCTTTCTATATCTCATTTTTTCTTTTACTTGAGACGTTAGTTCATTTTAAGTGGTTATTCATCAATTTTCACTACCTGAATATGATATCAAAACTCTAGTTCATGTTGCATGGTATTTCTTCAGATCCAAGCTGAATTAGCCCATGTCATAGAAGCTTTATTTTTGTAAGTATTTTTTATTTTGGTGAATTTCTTGGATTATATTGTCGTGCAATAACTTAACTTTGGCTGTGTGGATTGTCTTAACTTTTGGATTTCTTGCTCTACTTATATTATGTTCATCAGTAGAAAGATTACCCCTAATATTCTTAAGGGCTACGAATCAAAAGAGAGTTGTTAAAACGTTAATTTCAAATCTTCTTTAGGATTTGAGAGTCCTAATTAAAAGGTGATGTACAATTCTTTTGTGGAAATTTATTTTAAGCTTTAGAGTTGAAACTGAGTCTTTCAGAGTTTTGTAGATGCGTTTGGAGTCAACAGAAGTTGTAATAAAATTCAGGAAGAGGTGCAAACAGTGATGACTACAATGAGACCAGCTGTTGAGAAGGCGAGCAAGGTTGGTGATACATGTCAAGCACTGAAAATATATTTTAGTCTGTACATTATTACTTCCTACCTGTACCAAATACTTGAGTAATCCAATCTATATGATGTTCCAAAGTGTCTCCAAGAAACGCATGAGAGAATGCACCTTGGCTGCTCTTGATTCGTGGCTTGGTACTGTACATCTTGACAAAACGGTTGGTGATAATCTTCCTTAATTATCTTCTACCTGTTAATATAATTACAGTAACTTACAAACTTTCTTATTCTGTTAATGATGATTCATGGCTTTTCTTTGTAGCTTTTGAAAAGCATGAAAGAGCACAAGAATCCCAAGGTTCTTAGTGAAGGCTTGTTATGGATTGGTTCCGGCAGTTGATGACTTTGGTGCCTCACTTTTCAAACTTGTATTGCGACAAAGTTTTCTAAGAAATGTTTCATACTTTGCATTACATGTTGGTATCAGATGAAGAAAAAGCTACCTTCGGTTGATGAATGAGTTATTCTATCGTCACTTCTATTTTCTTTTTCTAACAGAATTTGTTCTGAGCTCTTATGGCTGAGTTTTTTTATCATTCGTAGATATAAAGAAGAGATCCTCTGCTATGAAACGAATCATTTGGTGCTGGATTTGGTTTCAAGAGGTTATGTGCTGGTTCAGTAACTTTTCTTTAAATTTCATATTCATCTTATCACGATGATGATTCATGGCTTTTGTTTGTAGCTTTTAAATAGCATGAAAGAGCTCAAAAATCCCAAGGTTTTTAAGTAACTTTGGTGCGTCACTTTTGAAACTTAAGGTTTTGAATTTTCTGTACTTAGAAATTTCCAGCTCCTGATTTCCCTGTTATTAAACTGCAGTGCAGTATCGAAGTTATTTTCATTACGACAAAGAGCTTTTTCTGTCCATTTGACAAGCCTTGATAGATTTTAGTAAGGATGTTACAGCTCCCACCAGAAATGTTACAATTAAACTTTTGGGGTGCTTTACACAAGTTTGTTGGTTCAGGTGACTAAGAATTCTTTTAAGATGCTTTTGCTTTGTCTAACTTGTTTTATCTTAATAATTGAATTAAACTGTGATATTTCTGTTTGCAGACTTTAAAGGGGGTTTTTAATGATGTCAGACCTACACTACTAAGTGCACTTGACGTATGAAAAAGAAAGAAAAAAACCCCTTTTGAGGTACATTTGTGTGGATTGTCTTAAGTTTTGTATTTCTTGCTCTACTTATATTATGTTCATCAGTAGAAATATTACCCCTAATATTCTTAAGGGCTACAGATCAAAAGAGAGTTGTTCAAACGTCAATTTTGTATCTTCTTAAGGCTTTGAGAAGGTGAGCAAGGTTGGTGATACATGTCAAGCACTGAAAATATTTGTTACTCTGTACATTATTACTTCCTACCTGTACCAAATACTTGAGTAATCCAATCTATATGATGTTCCAAAGTGTCTCCAAGAAACAAATGAGAGAATGCACCTTGGCTGCTCTTGATTCGTGGCTTGGTACTGTACATCTTGACAAAACGGTTGGTGATAATCTTCCTTAATTATCTTCTACTTGTTATTATAATTACAACAACTTACAAACTTTCTTATTCTGTTAATGCCGATTCCGAGACTGGAAGATCAAGGGGATTCCTTTCGTGATCTTCAATGACAAGAAATCCTCAATGGGATGCTATCGAAGGATGATCCGGAAAGAGCTTGATGAATGTAGCTTCACCGTGAAGGAAGCTAAGTCAAGAGAGAGCGACAGTGTAGGAGGACGTGGTGGCTTGTAATCAAAGATAAAAAAAAATTTCTGCTGCCTTGTTTTCGGTTTAGATTTGTTTAGCATCACTTTGTCACCAGTGTGATTCTTGTTCTTGTTCTGATGCTTTACTTTTTCGACGTTACAGATCGTTCAAGTCTCCTTTGCTTGAAGAAATGAGACAGATATGAGACGGCAGATTAGTTGTTGGGCGGTCACTAAAGTTGCGGTAAGTAGTGCCAGATTCCCCTTGATTTGCTTGTTACTCAACTTAGCTTATTTCCAGGGTAATGCCACTCACTAATCCAATTTATTATCTGATATGCGGAGACATTGCTTTGTTATTTGTTAATCTTAATCTGGTATGCTTCCTATTGTAGAGAAGATTTGGGTCTCAATAGACGTTCCTAATAGCCAGTCTCCTAGTCAATATGAAGGAGAGAATTGCTTCTACAATAAAAATTGATGGAGGGTGAGTTTATCTACTCTAGAATGCTGACTCTGTCATTCTTTCTGACCTTTGTGGTGTTAATATCTTTGTTGTGCCGCTTTTCTCTTAGATGGTTTTTCAGCTCTTATTTTAGACTTCTTCGGTAGAACAGGACTTGGTGGCTGATAATCAAAGGTAAAATGGTTTTGTGCTGCTTTGTTTTCGGTTTATTTGTTCTGTATCACCGTGTCTCCGGTATGATTCTTGTTATTGTTCTTATGCTTTACTTTTTTTTGGATGTTACAGATCGTTCAAGTCTTCTTTGCTTGAAGAAAATAGACAGATAGGAATGAAAAACTTTCCACTCACTAATCCAATTTCTTAATCTGATATGTGTAGACATTGCTATCTTATTTCGTGAGATTAACGTAGCCTAGTATACTTCTTATTGTGGAGAAATAAGTGGGATTTGGGTCTCAAGAGACGTTCCTAATAGCCAGCCTCTTGGTCAATATGAAGGGGAGATCATTTCTTCTGCAATGAAAATTGAGGGAGGGTAAGTTTATTTATCTAATCTAGAATGCTGACAGTTCCACTTGATGTTAGTGTGTTGTGTTAAAGAGTGATAATTTGATATAATCTCCATACTAATTGAGTCTCGTTTTGACGTTGAACTTGGAATCGAGGAGTGGTAAAAGACATTGGATCTCCATTTTAAGTGGCTTCTTCAGTATCGGATCAGTCCATACTTTTGAAAATCAGTGAATGCATGTGTTGTCTTGACATACACCTCAAAATGGCCTGGTTTACAAATCCTCTTTTGAATTGTTTATATGCAGCATTTGTCTATGTTTTGCGTTGTGCAAGCTGATTATTTTGCTTGCTTCACACTCTAAGTCCTTCATTTGCATTCCAATTATTGATTTCACAGCCAATCATCCGAAATCCAATGAATATTTCTCCGATCCAAGGCTTTCTGCTTATGAAGTACTATATAGACAAGTTATGGCAGTGTATGGATTTGTTGTCCCACTCAAGCTTTTGTAAGTGTCATAAGTACCCAAACTAACTTGAATCTGCGTATTGATGTCCAAGCAGGGATGATTCAAGGAAAAGTTATACGCGGAAAGAAGTTGAGATATTGAGAAGCAGACCCCCATTGGTACAAGCTTTCTTTTACTTGTGGGATGATGTATAATTAGTTAGTGTGTTGTTTTAGTTGAAATTACTTATTTACAGCTTTCTTATAACAATCAAAACTCTTGGCAGCGACTGAATATGGAGCACTTTGATAACGTCTTGCAAGATGGCGATTGAAGTGCATTCCTATGCCCTGGATGCTCGTGTTTTGACTCCATACTATTGTGGTACGATTCACTTTTTCTGGATTTCACATGAGCAAATTTATTCTTTGTTTCTCTCTCTTTTACTTCATGTTGAAATGAGCTCTTAAATTTCTCAACTGTAATTTACAGGAGGTGTAATGTATGTAAGCTTGGTTCTTGATTTATTTGAGGAGATGATACTGGAAAGGTAAATTATGGTCATTAGTATTAAATATATGTATTTGGTGCTTACGTCAAAATAGTTGTGTAACTAAGCAAGTGCAATTAGTAAATGTTGCTAATTAAATGTTTCGCTTTCAGGAGAACGGATCCTTATTTTGCAGAGACAAATAATTGGGAGATGATTGGGTAGCTAAGAGAAAAAAAAAAGGCTAAGGTAGAGTCTCTCTCTCTCTCTCTCTCTCTCGCACACACAACGTGAAAAGCAGAACACAAAATACGCAAGAAGCTACATTTATAGACTGTGAGCAAGAAGGTAAATTTTTCTCCACAGAGAAATTTTCAGCCCCTGATTTCTCTACTTTAGTAATTTCCATTTCACAAGGTTTGATAGATTTTTGTAAGGATGTTATACAGCTGCCACCAGAAATGTAACAATATCAATCTTTTGGGTTTAGGTGGCTACGAATTCCTTCTAAGTTGTTGCTTCTGCATTTTCTAACTTGTTTTGATAGAAGAACTTATCTGAACAACTTAATCAAACTGTGTTATTTATGTTTTTGCAGACTTCAAAGTTTTTCTTAATGATCTCAAACCTGCATTACTAAGTGCATTTGACGCCGAATATGAGAAAAAAACTTTTGAGGTACATTTTTGTGGATTGTCTTAATATCTGCCTTTTTGGATTTCTTGTTTTTCTTGCTCTACTTATATTATATTTATGTTCATCAATAGCAAGATTATTCTGAATATTATGTTCATCAGGGGACTGCGGATCGAAAGAGAGTTTTTAAGATTTGAGTTTCAAATCTTCTTAAAAGAGTGTCCAGATTGCAAGGTGTTGTACATTGGAACTTTTCTTTTCTTGTCTAAACCTAACAATTTGTTTGTGGAAATTTACTCTATAGATTTCCCCTGATGGTAATTTTGGAAAACGTATCGAACCACATTGAACTGGTATGAATTGAGGATTTACTCTATAGTTCTCTGTTATTTTAGTTTTTTTTTTCATTCCAAAAGTATTCATGAATCCTTATTGTTATTATACCATTTTTGTTTATGACTGTTGGATATCAACAAAAATCTTGTTATACAAACAGTGATGACTACTATTGGTGTTACAGTGGCCATGGGACCAGCTGTAGACAAGGTGAGCAAGGTTAATTGATGATACATGTCAAGCATTGAAAATATGTTTTATACTGTAAAGTGTAATTCAAACCCAAATATTTGATTACTCGTGTGAATTTTTCTCAGGTTGAAAAGAATATCAAAGATATCCAAGTCTGAGCACAAGCTCAAAAAGTAAAGACCAGGTTTTGTTCAAAGTATTTCTCCATCATCTCGTTATTTGGTTAACATGTTTTCTCATCTTCGTTCCCTTTTTATGTTCATGCTAACGACGTTTTCTCCAGAAGACCAGAACCATTTGAATCATCAAAAGATTTGGCGTTTGGAAAAGGTGTTTCAAAGTACCTCTCCATCATTTGGTTGGCAAAAGGTGTTCCAAATATTTCAAAATCAAACTTCAAGCAAAGAAACATATAAGTAAGTTTCTGTCTCTGAACATATTTTCTTCTGTGTTCAATTTTGTAATGTGTTGCCCAAAGATTAAAAAGAATTATATGCTTCATGGCATATGCACAGGTCTTTGAATTATAAAAGTCCTAAAGGGAAATCAGTAGTCAACACAATTGAAGAGTCAGGTATTCTCTTTGTCTCTCTTCTCATCATGGTAACTAAAAAACTCACACCAATGACCAAACCCACAAACACGACAAAAACAAAAACAAAACTTCACAAATACTCAACACAATTGAAAAACAGAACAAAATAATATCAAACAAAACAAAAACTCTAGACAATCACTTATGACTAGAAAAACAACACAAAAAACTCCACACTCAAAACAAAAACTTCACATGCCACGAAAAACAACACAAAAATCAACAAAAATTAACAAACCTCAACAAATTTAGACACACCTGAAACAAGAATTCACATTGGTATTTTTCTTTCTAATTTAGTAGAGTTTCGTGCTTTCTATTTATTATGTGAAGAACAATTCGTAGAAATTTATGCACCATTTGTAATAATATCTATTGGTTAATTATTTAATATAAATTTTGTTTTTCTATAAAAACTATTTCAGTTTTCATTTCTTATGTTTATACGCAGCAAATCTTGTAGCAATTCATTTTTTTTTACCTTTCTCAATTTATCGCATTGTAAATGAGATTATTATTTTATTAGTGCATCTCTTCTGTCGTAACTATGTATCACGATCATTTCAATACAGATTTTGTTTCCTTCTTCTACATACTATACAAATTTTCACAATACATTACTTTCTTTTGGATGGCATGAAGTTAAATGATAGCCCCTTGAGAAAGATTAGCAGTGGTTCAGGTTTTCGAGATTTATTCGAGTTTAGTCATGCACTTTGGCAAACTATGGAGAGCAAAAAAAAAAAAAAACCCGAGTCCAATTTATTGTTTTTAAAAAAAAGCCAAATTAAGACGTGCGATACAATCTAAACTATTCTAATAAAAAAATTTAACGAAACTAAAATGGATACTACCATCCTATTCATTAAGTATCTCCTCCGCCAGCTTGAAAGCTAAGGAATTGAAAGGAAAGCTTTTTACGTTGAAAAAATTTGACTTGTGTATTGGATTGTGAATTTATCATGGTCCATGGATCATAAGACTAGTTAAATGGTTAAAACCTCTATCCGATAACAACTCTATTTTGTCCCTCTTTTTACATTCCCTAGTTTTTTCTCTATAGTCTCATCTCTTGCATCTTCAGAATTTCACATACAATCATCAAACCGAATCCAGTTGCAAGCGTAAACATAAACTTCTTTCTAAAGCTTAAAAAACTGCAAACACAATGTGTTTAAATTATTCAAGCCTTTATACACTGAAATCTATTGCCAACTTAAAATTTCCAAAACCAAAAACCAAAATCTAAAAATAAAAGTTCCATTGAAAAAGGGAATTTAACGAGCATTGTCATATTTCAAACAAATCTATTAAAAAATGCCATATTATTATATTTTTTTCTAAAAATTCCATGATCCAGCTTTTTGGTTATAAGTATGTGACCATTTTTCCTTTCGCGAATTTGACAAGAAAATGAATTCTTGTGCAGGGAATAATGCATCAAATGTGGCGTGTGAGAAGCACATGCATTAAATATGGAAAAGGAAACACTAGACAAAAACTATGTTAGTAAATATGTCCACAATAGACAATATTGAATTTCTAGAAATAAAAATTTATCTACTATCTACAAAATTGTGATGGAGATAGTTGAAATGGAGAAGATAAGGGATTACAAATATGTAATCCTAAGTACATGAAATCTTGGACCCAGCAGACAGGTCAAGAGAGTGATGGAGAAGATAGCGGATTACACATGTAATCCTGAGTACATGACATCTTGGACCGAAAAGACAGGCGAACAAAAGAGCTTCATCAATGCTGTTTTGAAAAGTGGGAACAAACCTGAGCACTCTTTGACTGGATTTGGGGATGTGAAGATTTCACATCTACGAAAGTATCATGCTCATTTACTGCAATAGGCTTTCAATATGAAGATGAGGATGATGAGGTATCTGTCACTATTTAGGGGTTTTTTTTGATGAATTTTATTTCCTTGGGAGGCAAGGCTTTTGTGATCTCATGAACTTTGGGTGTTTCTTATGTTTTTCAATCTTTTTGTGGTAATTCTGACGTTGAACGTTTCCCGCTTTTATGAATTAAAATTTATTTTCATAAAATCATTTATAGTAAACAAAAGATAACAAATGAAAAAGGACTTGGATTGGAATGAGGACAAATGCTGTAATGAAAATAGTTATTAGAAAAAATGTGTAATGACTATAGGACTTTGCTCCTTTAGAACAGAATGAGACTAAGCAAGTTGGTTGAAGGAGGTACCTGAAGTCCGGCATGGCCAACATCAACAGCATTCAGCGCTGCCTTAAGCACTCGGATTGCAGTTGGACTGTTCCGTAAGATTTCTCTGCACCATTTCATAGTTTCTTTCTCCAACTTTTCTAGCTGGAACGTATCAGAAAACAGGTCCCAATGAAGGACTAAAACAATTACCAACAAATAGAGTGATTTAATTTGTGAATCTGTGACAACACTACGGGGTTTAATGGTAAACTTTACCGGCACAACTGTATTGATAAGTCCCATTTCCTCTGCTTCAGAAGCTGTGTAGAACCTCATCATAAACCACATTTCTCCTGTCTTTTTATGACCAACCTGTATATTTTAAGACAGTTTGATCAGCCTATGTTTGTTAGATTTTGGATATTGCAATGCAGTAATAGTGAGTCCAATCACCAAACGAGACATGATAGAACTTCCATAACCAGCATCAAAACTTCCAACCTGCAGACATCAAGCCGATCCACATAATCAACAACTCTGGTTCCCAGTTACATAGTTACACAGTCAATTCAAGGCTGAAACAGAGGCTAGAAGGAAAACCTTAGGACCCGTTTGACCAAATATAGCATTATATGCTGCCACTGTTACTTGGCAGACCATGTGCAAAATGTGTCTTCCTCCAACAGCATAACAAACAACTTGACTCAGTCCAAAATCAATCAGATCAACCACAAGAAATGCTCTCTGGCCATGGGAAAAGATGCACACTAACAGAACTAGCTAATCCAGGATTAGTACAAAGATGCATAGGGTGAAGTAGCAGTAGTTTGAAAGTTCTTACCATCCCGATAACTAGCTTTGGCAATATACGGATTTGAACATGAGTAGGAACAGAAGAAGGAAGGTGGAAAATAAATGAATCCGATAAGGATGAGGTAAACCGATCTTTTATTTTCTTGTTAATCAAGGACATACCTGAAGATCAAGAACATTAAGGCGGCCAACATCATAAGATAAGATAAGGCAAAACGCAAGAAAACGTGCGTTTCACTTTGTCACTTGGAGTTATTTCCATAAATGAATTTTTATGCGCATAATACTCAAAATTAATCAAAGTTTAAGATTTTGACTGTAATTTCGGTTACTAATCATTTGAAATCTTAAGAGGTAGGGGACTAATTTGGTTAATTGAGGTCACATGTTAGACCAAACCGAACCAATCTAAAAATCGTTCATATGATCAGGGATTCAGGGTGGTTACATCTTGGTTTAGTTTAGGTCTTTTGCAGCCCACAATTATGACATGTATAAAGCTGGAATTTATTTATTTATTTTCTAAAACGGATCATTTTTTTTTTTTTTTTTGGTCAAAGGATCATTTTTTCTTGTGATCTTCCTTTTCAAATTTCGGATCTTCTATATAACAGAAGCAAATAGCCGTTTGAGGAAGAAAAACGTATACAATCTCTCTCTCTCCCTCTCTCTGATAACTTCCCTTTGAAACCCTAAATACTCCTATTACGTGCCGTGCCGGTGCTTTTTCCCAGTGGCTTTGCTTGAGCCGCCGACGATCAAACACTAGAAAGGACGTTCTCGATTCTAAAGGGAGTCACACGAGAGATCAAACTCCCAGATTTAGGGTTCCGTCGAGGCAATTCCGATCATTCTGATTCTCTTGTGATTGATATGTTTACTTGATTGATTATCGTTACTTTGTCTCTCGTCTTTGTTACTTTTACCTAATTTATCCCAATTGGTATGTTAATCTTCATGCTTTCGTGAACCCAGAGGTAGATCGATTTTGTTATTTCATCGATACCATCTCTATGATAGTTTTGTGATTTTGGGTTTGACAAATCGCGAGAATTAGAAGATCAAGGGGATTCTGATTCGGGATCTCTGAGGACAATAAATCTTCTATGGGATGATATCGAAGAGATGATCGGGAAAGAGTTTGATGGTCGTAGCTTCACCGTGAATGGTTTTGTGATGCTCTGTTTTTGGTTTAGATTTGTTCCTGTGTCTCCGGTTTAATTCTTGTTCTTATGATGATGTTACAGATTGTTTACCTTTGTTCTATGATTAGTTATTGGCCAGTCACCAAAACCGTCTTGATTTGCTACGTTACTTGACTGGTAATACCACTCACTAATCCAATTTCTTAATCTGATATGTGGAGACATTGCTGTCTTATTTCGTGAGATTAACGTACTCTGGTATGCTTCCTATTGTAGAGAAATAAGTGTTATTTGGGTCTCAATAGACGTTCCTAATAGCCAACCTCCTGGTTAATATGAAGGAGAGATCATTGCTTCAGCAATGAAAATTGATGGAGGGTAAGTTTATCTACTCTAGAATGCTGACAGTTCCACTTGATGTTAGTGTGTTGTGTTAAAAGTGATATAATCTTCTTATTAACTGAGTCTCGTTTTGATGTTGAACATGGAATTGAAGAGTGCTAAAAGACATTTGATCTCCATTTTAAGTGGCTTCTTCACATATCTTATTAAAATCATTCCTCACATATCTTGGATTGCGGCAAAGTTTCCTAAGAAATGTGTCATACTTTGCATTTCAGGTTAGTATCATATGAGGAAACTGCTACTTTCAGTTTCAGAATGTTGTATTATGATGTCAGTTCTATTTTTCTTTTCTTACAGAATTAGTTCTTAGCTCATTTGGCTGATTTTTTCTATCATTTGCAGGCACTAATGAACAAGTTGTAGATATAAAGACACGAGCCTGCTATGAACTGTCCTCAGGTTTGTTAACTGTCCTCAGGTTTGTCCTCACGAGACACGAGCCTAATCTGATCACAATGGTGATTTATGATTTATGGATTCTGTCAGTTCTATTGTTATAGATGGTTTTGACAGTTGATGAATTTGGTGTCTCACTTTTGAAACCCAAGGTTTTGAATTTTTCTCTACTTCGAAATTTCCAGCTCTGATTTCCCTGTTTTTATTTAAGTTATTTTCATTTTGACAAAGAGGGTTTTCTATCCATTCGACAAGATTTGATGATCGTAGCTTCACCGTGAACGATGCCAGTCAATAGAAAAAGAGACGGTTGAGTTTAATCACCTAGAGGCAAAAATGACGGATCTATATGGAATGAAAGTTTAATCACCTGAAGATGTCAAGGTACATATTAATATACTTATAATGGTTATGTATTTTGACTCTTCCTTCTTACAATTGTGGTGTTAATATCTTGTTATTCTTTTCAATTTAACCTACTGAGATGGGTCTTAAAGGATTGAAAGCAGTAGAGCTCTCTGAATGGGAAGAAAAACTTGAAGGTTTGTTGAAGGCATTGAAGACTCTTTTATTCTCAAATAAGGTTGGTTCAGGTGGCTAAGAATTCCTTTAAGCTGCTTCTGCTTTGGCTAACTTGTTTTGTTAGAATAACATATCTTAATAACTGAACTAAAATTTTCTGTTTGAAGACTTCAGAAGGTTTCTTAATGATGTCAAACCTACATTAATAAATGGGTCTTAAAGCGATTGAAACAGTAGGTTCTCTTGTAAAACCAGAAAATGGAGCTCTCTTTATCACTGGTGCTTATCTCTTTCTATATCTCATTTTTCGTTTTACTTGAGAGGTTAGTTCATTTTAAGTGATTATTCATCTATTTTCACTACACAAGTCATTGAAATCATTACTCACATATCTTGGACTGCGGCAAAATTTCCTAAGAAATGTGTTGTACTTTGCATTACATGTTAGAATCATACGACGAAATAGCTACCTTTAGTTGATTAATGCTCTATTCTAACGTCAATTCTTTTTTTTTTTCTTACAGAATTTGTTCTTAGCTTATTTGGTTGAGTTTTTCTATCATTTCTAGGCACTAATGAACACGTCGTAGATATAAAGAAACGATCCTCTGCTATGAGTGGCCTACTGCATTCTACAAATCATTTGGTCTTGGATTTGATGTTAAGAGGTTATGTGTTGGTTCGTTAACTTTTCTTTGACTTTCATATTAATAATATCAAAATGATGATTCATGGCTTTTGTTTGTAGCCATTTGACAAGCTTTGATAGATTTTTGTAAGGATGTTACAGCTACCACCAGAAATGTTACAATCAAATTTTTGGGGTGCTTGACACAAGTTTGTTTGTTCAGGTGACTAAGAATTCCTTTAAGATGCTTCTGCTTTGTCTAACTTGTTTTATCTTAATAATTGAATTAAACTGTGATATTTCTATTTGCAGACTTTAAAGGGGTTTTTTAATGATGTCAGACCTACTCTACTAAGTGCACTTGACGTATGAAAAAGAAAGAAAAAAACCCCTTTTGAGGTACATTTGTGTGGATTGTCTTAAGTTTTGTATTTCTTGCTCTACTTATATTATGTTCATCAGTAGAAATATTACCCCTAATATTCTTAAGGGCTACAGATCAAAAGAGAGTTGTTCAAACGTCAATTTTGTATCTTCTTAAGGCTTTGAGAAGGTGAGCAAGGTTGGTTATACATGTCAAGCACTGAAAATATTTGTTACTCTGTACATTATTACTTCCTACCTGTACCAAATACTTGAGTAATCCAATCTATATGATGTTCCAAAGTGTCTCCAAGAAACAAATGAGAGAATGCACCTTGGCTGCTCTTGATTCGTGGCTTGGTACTGTACATCTTGACAAAACGGTTGGTGATAATCTTCCTTAATTATCTTCTACTTGTTATTATAATTACAGCAACTTACAAACTTTCTTATTCTGTTAATGCCGATTCCGAGACTGGAAGATCAAGGGGATTCCTTTCGTGATCTTCAACGACAAGAAATCCTCAATGGGATGCTATCGAAGGATGATCCGGAAAGAGCTTGATGAATGTAGCTTCACCGTGAAGGAAGCTAAGTCAAGAGAGAGCGACAGAGTAGGAGGACGTGGTGGCTTGTAATCAAAGATAAAAAAAAAACTTCTGCTGCCTTGTTTTCGGTTTAGATTTGTTTAGCATCACTTTGTCTCCGGTTTGATTCTTGTTCTTGTTGTGATGATTTACTTTTTTGATGTTACAGGTCGTTCAAGTCTCCTTTGCTTGAAGAAATGAGACAGACAAGTTGCGGTAAGTAGTGTTAGATGCCCCTTGATTTGCCTGTTACTCAACTTATCTTATTTCTGGGGTAATGCCAGTCACTAATACAATTTCTTAATCTGCTATTCGGAGACATTGCTGTCTTATTTCTTAATCTTAATCTGGTAAGCCGTGGTTGGAGTTTACGCACAGGGACGTCGAGACGGGGTTGATAGGTTATCAATCTTGAGTTGTCAATCTTTGTATCTAGATCTGATCTTAACATATGTTAATTTCTCATGTGCTCTGTTTTTGTTTTGCAGGTTTTATGTGTGCAGGGAAAGAAAGTAAAATGGACAGAGAGATATACGGTAAGCATGGATTACTCAGAGCTCTATGTTGTTTATGTACATTTTCACGATAAAAAATATTTAGTTTGACTTGAACTGATTATCTCATATATATTCTCCGTTTGATTGAATTTTCTGACGAAAAACTGATTTAGAGGCATATATGTATGTGACGGTATAATTTTCTTCGTTTGTTTTCTTTAGGATACAGTTTAGAAGCCCTTTAGATGATTGATTTTTTTTTAAGCTTCTTTAAGAAGTTTATGTTGTTGAGCTAACATATAACTCTATTCATGTTGTTTTAGATAGTACGAAGCATAGGTTTAGGCTTTTATTCTGGACTGAGATTATTTTGCATTTTCTCATTGAAGGTTGTTACTTACATTTGAAAAAACTTTGATGGATAAAAACACTGCATGCTTGATCCCATTCCAGATTTGATAAGATTCTATATCCTTACTTAATTTACTCTCTCAATTTGGCTCATTCTTGTTTTTTTGAAGCAAAGTTAACATGCGTTTTTGGGGGATGCAGATTGCAGATGCTTTGCTGGACATTACACTTCCTATATTTTCTGGACATGCCATCCCAAAAACATATGCAGGAATGGTTTTCGCAATAGCTATTAGCTAATTTAGAAGTCTTAAGTTATGACATTTCTACTTGTTTATGGAACTGGTATCTCCTTGCAGGATGCATATTAGGAACTACAATAAGTCTGCTATGTTCGTGGTTGAGAGAGACTATTCAGTAGTGTTGATTTGTTCTACCTGTCTGCGTCGCATTAGTTTAGATATAACCAAATTTTATGTGATTTTTTTTTCTTTTCTGATTATCATCTGTTCTACAGGTTACTTTCTTGTTCCAAAACCATGAAGATCTGCTCGGGAGCAGGTTCATATCCTGCGAAGATGGTGACAAACATTGTTGCTTGCTCTGCTGGTAATTCTCAGGAAAGTGAGTATTTGAATAACCTGTAGCATTTTTATTTATATGTCCTTGCATTTTTATTCATTATGGCTTGGCTGACCGCCTGCTTAATGCATAATAATTATAAATATGTCTATATATTTCCATGATTTTGATATGAAAGGGAAACTAGTATATATGCAAAAACCATTGTAAGATCTCTCAAGGACAGCTTCCATTACAAGAACTCAAGAAGTGTTTCTCTTAAACCTGTAGGAAGTTGAATTTAACGTTTGCAGTATTCTGAAGCTTTACAGGTGTGTCTGATTTTTTCCCTAGAGATTGAGCAATTGCAGTAATTCTGCAAATTTTGGTCAGGTAAATATCTCTCTTTATCTTAGTCATGATACATTTTGTTGGTTCAGGTGGCTAAGAATTCCTTTAAGCTGCTTCTGCTTTGGCTAACTTGTTTTGTTAGAATAACATATCTTAATAACTGAACTAAAATTTTCTGTTTGCAGACTTCAGAAGGTTTATTAATGATGTCAAACCTACACTAATAAATGGGTCTTAAAGCGATTGAAACAGTAGGTTCTCTTGTAAAACCAGAAAATGGAGCTCTCTTCATCACTGGTGCTTATCTCTTTCTATATCTCATTTTTCGTTTTACTTGAGAGGTTAGTTCATTTTAAGTGATTATTTCATCAATTTTCACTACACAAGTTATTGAAATCATTACTCACATATCTTGGACTGCGGCAAAATTTCCTAAGAAATGTGTTGTACTTTGCATTACATGTTAGTATCATACGACGAAATAGCTACCTTTAGTTGATTAATGCTCTATTCTAACGTCAATTCTTTTTTTTTTTCTTACAGAATTTGTTCTTAGCTTATTTGGTTGAGTTTTTCTATCATTTCTAGGCACTAATGAACACGTCGTAGATATAAAGAAACGATCCTCTGCTATGAGTGGCCTACTGCATTCTACGAATCATTTGGTCTTGGATTTGATAACAAGAGGTTATGTGCTGGTTCGTTAACTTTTCATTGACTTTCATATTGATCTTAACACAATGATGATTCATGGCTTTTCTTTGTAGCTTTTAAAAAGCATGTAAGAGCACAAGAATCCCAAGGTTCTTAGTGAAGGCTTGTTATGTATTGGTTACGGTAGTTGATGACTTTGGTGCCACACTTTTCAAACTTAAGGTTTTGAAATTTTCTCAACTTAGAAATTTCCAGCTCCTGATTTCCCTGTTTATTAAACTTCAGTGCAGTATCGAAGTTAATTTTCTGTCCATTTGATAAGCTTTGATAGATTTTTGTAAGGATGTTACAGCTACCCCTAGACATGATACAATTAAACTTTTGTGTGCTTTACACAACATTGTTTGTTCAGGTGACTAACAATTATTTTTAGCGACGTTTGTTCTGTCTAACTTGTTTTGTTTGAAGAACATATCTTAATAAGTGAATTAAACGGTGATATTTCTGTTTGCAGACTTCAAAGGGTTTCTTAATAATGTATTCAGACCTGCACTACTAAGTGCACTTGAAGCCGAATATAAGAAAGAAAGAAAAAAAAAACCTTTTTGAGGTACATTTGTGTGGATTGTCTTAATTTTTGGATTACTTACTCTACTTTTATCATCAGTAGCAAGATTACCCCTAATCTTCTTCAGGACTACGGCACAAAATCTTCTTAAGGCTTTGAGAGTCTTGATTGAAAGGTGATGTACATTTCTTTTGTGGAAATTTATTTTAAGCTTTAGGATTGAAACTGAGTCTTTCAAAGTTTTGTAGATGCGTTTGGAGTCAGCTGAAGTTGTAACTAAAATTCTGAAGAGACTAATAAATCCAACCAACTAGAACTGGTATGAATTCATGTTTTTTTCTATAATTCTCTTGTTATTTTAGATTTTTCATTCCAAAATTAGTCATGAATACATTTGAAGGGAGTCGTCTGCAACGGCATAGAAAAAAAACCATAAAAGTTGTAGCCGCTTTTCTCTTAGATGGTTTTTCCAGCTCTTCTTTTAGACTTCTTCGGTAGATAATCAAAGGTAAAATGGTTTTGTGCTGCTTTGTTTTCGGTTTATTTGTTCTGTATCACCGTGTCTCCGGTATGATTCTTGTTATTGTTCTTATGCTTTACTTTTTTTTGGATGTTACAGATCGTTCAAGTCTAATTTTTCCACTCACTAATCCAATTTCTTAATCTGATATGTGTAGACATTGCTATCTTATTTCGTGAGATTAACGTAGCCTAGTATACTTATTGTGGAGAAATAAGTGGGATTTGGGTCTCAAGAGACGTTCCTAATAGCCAGCCTCTTGGTCAATATGAAGGGGAGATCATTTCTTCTGCAATGAAAATTGAGGGAGGGTAAGTTTATTTATCTAATCTAGAATGCTGACAGTTCCACTTGATGTTAGTGTGTTGTGTTAAAGAGTGGTAATTTGATATAATCTCCATACTAATTGAGTCTCGTTTTGACGTTGAACTTGGAATCGAGGAGTGGTAAAAGACATTGGATCTCCATTTTAAGTGGCTTCTTCAGTATCGGATCAGTCCATACTTTTGAAAATCAGTGAATGCATGTGTTGTCTTGACATACACCTACCTCAAAATGGCCTGGTATTACAAATCCTCTTTTGAATTGTTTATATGCAGCATTTGTCTATGTTTTGCGTTGTGCAAGCTGATTATTTTGCTTGCTTCACACTCTAAGTCCTTCATTTGCATTCCAATTATTGATTTCACAGCCAATCATCCGAAATCCAATGAATATTTCTCTGATCCAAGGCTTTCTGCTTATGAAGTACTATATAGACAAGTTATGGCAGGGTATGGATGTGTTGTCCCACTCAAGCTTTTATAAGTGTCATAAGTACCCAAACTAACTTTCATCTGCATATTGATGTCCAAGCAGGGATGATTCAAGGAAAAGTTATACTCGGAAAGAAGTTGCGATATTGAGAAGTAAACCCCATTGGTACAAGCTTTCTTTTACTTGTGGGATGATGTATAATTAGTTAGTGTGTTGTTTTAGTTGAAATTACTTATTTACAGCTTTCTTATAACAATCAAAACTCTTGGCAGCCACTGAATATGGAGCACTTTGATAACGTCCTGCAAGATGGCCAGTGAAGTGTATCCCTATGCCCCGGATGCTCGTGTTTTGACTCCATACTATTGTGGTACGATTCCCTTTTTCTGGAATTCACATGAGCAAATTGATTCTCTGTTTCTCTCTTAAATTTCTTAACTATAATTTACAGGAGGTGTAATGTATGTAAGCTTGGTTCTGGATTTATTTGAGGTGATGATTATAGAAAGGTAAACTATGGTCGTTAGTATTAAATATATGTATTTGGTGCTTACGTCAAAATATTTGTAGGAATGTTGTGTAACTAAGCAAGTGCAACTAGTAAATGTTGCTAATTAAATGTTTTGTTTCAGGAGAACGAATTCTTATGCTGTAGAGACAAACATTGGGTAGCTAAGAGAAAACAAAGACTAAGGTAGAGTCTCTCTCTCTCTCTCTTTCTCTCTCTCACACACACACAACGTGAAAAACTAAACACAAAATACTCAAATGCAATAAAAAAACAGAGCACGAAACACGCATACACAAAGTTAAACACAACAAAAAAAAGGCAGAAAACAAAACACGCATACACAAAGTCAACACAACAATAATATATACAACACTCAAAAGTAACAAAATTCAAACACACACAAAAGGAAAAAAAAAAAAAAAAAAAACAGAAATTCAAGAATTTTCACATACCAAGAACTCAATCAAACAAAAGAAAGAGAAAGCAATTCTGAAACCCAAGAATTGGACATATTCAATATCTTTTCTCGAATCTATTTTCATATGATCAAGCGACTACAATAGAATATGGTATCTTGGAGGAAGAGGTAACTTTTTTTACAACCTTTTCTTCTTGGTGATAGTTGAAAATATCTTCAGTTTGAATCAGTTATCTTTTATAAGGGAGCGACCGGAGATTTCTTTTTAAATCCAATATGACTCTAACGTCAAACCTTGGTCAACAACATTATAAAGGGAGCGACTAGAGATTTCTTTTTAAAAAGCTGACATTTTATAGACTGTGAGCTCTTATGCTTGAAAAAGTAAGGACCAGATTTTGTTCAAAGTATTTCTCCATTATCTGGTTATTTGGTTAACTTGTTCTCTCATCTTCGTTCCCTTTTTCTGTTCATGCTAACGATGTATTCTCCAGAAGACCAGAACCATTTGAATCATCAAAAGATTTGGCGTTTGGAAAGGTGTTTCAAAGTACCTCTCCATCATCTAGTTGTCAAAGGTGTTCCTAATATTTCAACATCAACCTTCATGCAAAGAAACATATAAGTAAGTTTCTGTCTCTAAACATATTTTCTTCTGTGTTCAATTTTGTAATGTGTTACCGAAAGATTAAAAAGAATTATATGCTTCATGGCATATGCACAGGTCTTTGAATTATAAAAGTCCTAAAGGGAAATCAGTAGTCTAGAACAAATGAAGAGTCAGGTAATCTCTTTGTCTCTCTTCTCATCATGGTAACTAAAAAACTCACACCAATGACCAAACCCACAAACACGACAAAAACAAAAACAAAACTTCACAAATACTCAACACAATTAAAAAACAGAACAAAATAATATCCAAACAAAACAAAAACTCTAGACAATCACTTATGACTAGAAAAACAACACAAAAAACTCTACACTCAAAACAAAAACTTCACATGCCACGAAACACAACACAAAAATCAACAAAAATTAACAAACCTCAACAAATTTAGACACACCTGAAACAAGAATTCACATTGGTATTTATTTTTCTTTCTAATTTAGTAGAGTTTCGTGCTTTCTATTTATTATGTGAAGAACAATTCGTAGAAATTTATGCACCATTTGTAATAATATCTATTGGTTCATTATTTAATATAAATTTTGTTTTTCTATAAAAACTATTTCAGTTTTCATTTCTTATGTTTATACGCAGCAAATCTTGTAGCAATTCATTTTTTTTTTACCTTTCTCAATTTATCGCATTGTAAATGAGATTATTATTTTATTAGTGCATCTCTTCTGTCGTAACTATGTATCACGATCATTTCAATACAGATTTTGTTTCCTTCTACATACTATACAAATTTTCACAATACATTACTTTCTTTTGGATGGCATGAAGTTAAATGATAGCCCCTTGAGGAAGATTAGCGGTGGTTCAGGTTTTCGAGATTTATTCGAGTTTAGTCATTCACTTTGGCAAACTATGGAGAGCAAAAAAAATACCCCGAGTCCAATTTATTTTTTTTAAAAAAAAGCCAAATTAAGACGTGCGATACAAACTAAACTATTCTAATAAAAAATTTACCAAAACTAAAATGGATACTACCATCCTATTCATTCAGTATCTCCTCCGCCAGCTTGAAAGCTATGGAATTAAAAGGATAGCTTTTTACGTTGAAAAAAATTGACTTGTGTATTGGACTGTGAATTTATCATGGTCCATGGATCATAAGACTAGTTAAATGGTTAAAACCTCTATCCGATAACAACTCTATTTTATCCCTCTTTTTACATTCCCTAGTTTTTTTTCTCTATAGTCTCATCTCTTGCATCTTAAGAATTTCACATACAATCATCAAACCGAATCCAGTTGCAAGCGTAAACATAAACTTCTTTCTCAAGCTTTAAAAACTGCAAACACAATGTTTATTAAAGCCTTAACACACTGAAATCTATTGCCAACTTAAAAATTCCAAAACCAAAAGCCAAAAACTAAAAATAAAAGTTCCATTGAAAAATGGGAATTTAACGAGCAGTGTCATATTTCAAACAAATCTATTAAGAAATGCCATATTATTATTTTTTTTTCTAAAAATTCCATGATCCAGCTTTTTTGTTATAAGTATGTGACCATTTTTCCTTTCTCGAATTTGGCAAGAAAATAAATTGTTGTGCAGGGAATAATGCATTAAATGTGGCGTGTCAGAAGCACATGCATTAAATGTGGAAAAAGAAACACTAGACAAAAACTATGTTAGTAAATATGTCCACAATAGACGATATATATTGAATTTCTAGAAATACAAATTTATCTACTATCTACAAAATTGTGATGGAGATAGTTGAAATGGAGAAGATAAGGGATTACAAATATGTAATCCTAAGTACATGAAATCTTGGACCCAGCAGACACGTCAAGAGAGTGATGGAGAAGATAATGGATTACACATGTAATCTTGAGGACATGTCATCTTGGACCGAGAAGCAGGCCCGGCCCTGCACCAACTTTTATGATACCTTTGTATTGGGCCTCATATTTTCGAGGCCCAATTATGTAGAATTTTTTTTTTTTAAAGGCCTCAAAATGAATAAAATAGGCCTCAAAATGATTACAATAGGCCTCAAAATAAACATAAAAGCCCCTTCCTTAATATAAAGGCCTCATAATTATGAAAAACTCCTACAAAATAGAAAACAATATCCAAAAATTAAGAAAAATTGTTAAATAAAAATGAGTGAATTTGGAAAAATGCCCTATTTATAAGTTTTTGTTTGAAAAATACCCTATCCTTGTTTTTCTTATAAAATCTATATTTTAATATATTAAATTACTAAAACAGCTTCAGTAAATGATGATTAAAAATAATTTACACGTAAACCAGAAAATCCATTAATTTAGTTTTTAAATTAATATTTGAGTTAACTAACAATTTTAAAGCTAATTCTTATCTTAAAATTTCTTTTAAACAATATAAAATAATTGTGAATTCACCTATCAAGTGATTCTATATTTGACTAAAATTTAATAGTTCATTCTAACTTACAAAATCTCTTGACCAAATTACTTTTGATTAGATTTCCATTGGTTTTTGGGTACTCCATCTCTAATAAATAACACATATAAATAAAACAAGGGCAAAAAGCTATAAGTCGTACGTTGATCTAGTTAATAACACATGTATACATCATTCAACCGATATTAAATAGTAATCTACGTTAATCTTACAATTGGTGCAAACTTTGGAGTTGAAGAATTGGCTTGTTAATTTGAGATTTTTTTTTTTATATAACATGACAATATTAAGGGATAGACTTTATTATATTTTTAGATTTGATATTGTTAAATTTCATATAGAAAATAAATAGATTATCTTATCTCAAAAAATAAATATTAGAATAACTAATAGTATTTCGAATTTATTTTATTATTTTCTCTCAATTTTTTAATTTAGTTTTGATTTTACTTAAATGCACCTTTCAATTTAAATATTGGAAAAATTATTATTTTACATAAAATAATTATAATTTTCATTAGAAATAGAAAAGGGGTATATTTCAAAGGAAAACTAAAAAGTACGGTAGTTCTCAAAATGACCCAATAAAAATTATAAATACTTTATAATTAGCAAAAAAAAAAAATTTTAGCAGTTTTTTAGGGGTTTTTCTGATGAATTTTCTTTCCTTGGGAGGCAAGGCTTTTGTGATCTCTTGAACTCTGGGTGTTTCCTTATGTTTTCAATCTTTTTGTGGTAATGTTGAGTTTTTTTATGGTGAACGTTTCCCGTTTTTATGAATTAAAATTTATTTTCAAAAAATCATTGTTCAGAGTATAGTAAACAAATGAAAAAAAGAGTTGGATTGAAATGAGGACAAATGCTGTAATGAAAATAGTTATTAAAAAAATGATGTAATGAAAACACATGAACTGAGCTAGAAGTGAGTTTAAGGTCGCCGAGAAATTTAGAGAAGTCCAGTGGTCGGCGGTGCATATAAGCAGTTCTCCCTTCGATAGCTTCTTCGGTTCCATAGAGTAAGAGTGTCGCATCGCAACCGAGTCCCTGCGACAAGAAAAGTTCGTCAATCCGTTAAAAACTGCATGGACTATATATAGGATTTTGCTCCTTTAGAACAAAAAGAGACTAAGCAAGTTGGTTGAAGGAGGTACCCGAAGTCCGGCATGGCCATCATCAACAGCATTCATTGCTGCCTTAAGCACTCAGATTGCAGTTGGACTGTTCCGTAAGATTTCTCTGCACCATTTCATAGTTTCTTTCTCCAACCTTTCTAGCTGGAACAGAAAACAGGTCCCAGTGAAGGAATAAAACAATTACCAACAAATAGAGTGATTTATTTTGTGAATATGTGACAACACTTCAGGGTTTAATGGTAAACTTTACCGGCGCAACTGTATTGATAAGTCCCATTTTCTCTGCTTCAGAAGCTGTGTAGAACCTCGTCATAAACCACATTTCTCGTGCCTTTTTATGACCAACCTGTTTATTTTCAGACAGTTTAGATATTGCAATGCAGTAATAGTGAGTTCAATTACCAAACGAGACATGATAGAACTTCCATAACCAGCATCAAAACTTCCAACCTGCAGACATCAAGTCGATCCACATAATCAATAGCTCTGGTTCCTACTTCACTTACATAGTTACACAGTCAATTCAAGGCTGAAACAGAGGCTAGAGGGAAAATCTTAGGACCCGTTTGACAAAAACTAGCATTATGAGCTGCAATTGTTAGATTGCAGACCACGTGCAAAATGTGTCCTCCTCCAACAGCATAACCATCACAATAACTGGCTTTGGCAATCAACGGATTTGAACCTGAGTAGGAACAGAAGAAGGAAGGTGGAAAATACATGAATCTAATAAAGGATAAGGAAACCCGATCTTTTGATTGTCTTGTTGATCAAGGACATACCTGAAGATCAAGAACATTAAGGTGGCAAAATATCATTGGGATTAGCATAACTGTCTTGTGTTCTCAATGCCTGATCACCACCACTGCAAAATGCTTTTGTTCCCTAAACCATCATTATCACTTTTTACATCATACTCTGCTTTCACTCAATCTTCAATGTTCATCCACGTTCATGAATTAACTTTGATATAGTTCTATTTTTTTCTACTGCTTCATAACATATATTTAATACTTATCAACTCAAATACTAACCAAATGCCTTCATCAAGGGCTTTCTCATAATAATGTCAACAAACTTCTTATTATCCTCTTCACCAAAGAAACCAGCCTTTTTCCAAACAACTTCGTGGGTCGGAACTTCACCGTGAACACTATCATCCATTGACGAAGCACTACAAAGATAATATACGGCAAAACGCAAGAAAACGTGCGTTTCACTTTGTCACTTGGAGTTATTTCCATATATGCCGTTTTATGCGCATAATACTCAAAATTAATTAAAGTTTAAGATTTGACTCTGTAATTTCGCTTACCAATCATTGAAATCTTAAAAGGTAGGGGACTAATTGGGTTAATTGAGGTCTTATGTTAGACCAAACCGAACCAATCTAAAATCGTTCATAAGATCAGAGTGGTTACATTTATGGTTAGTCTTAACCAAAAAAATGTCTCGCTTTTACTAAACCAAAAATTTAAAATCCTGGTTAAGGTCTTTTGCAGCTCACAATTATGACGTGTACAACGCTGGAATTTAATTATTTATTTTCTAAAACGGATGTTGTTGCCTTGTGTGATCTTCCTTTTCAAATTTTGGATCTTCTATATAACAGAAGGAAATAGCCGTTTGAGGAAGAAAAACGTAAGCAATCTCTCTGATAACTTCCCTTTTTTTGAAACCCTAAATTCCCCTATTACGTACCGGAGCTTTTTCCCGACGGCTTTGCTTGAACCGCCGACAATCAAACACTAGAAAGAACGTTCTCGACTCTAAAGTGAGTCACACGAGAGATCAAACTCCCAGATTTAGGGTTCCGTCGAGGCAATTCCAATCATTCTGATTCCAAGATTGATATGTTTACTTATTCGATCGATTATCGTTACTATGTCTCTCGTTCTTTGTTACTGTTACCTAATTTATCCCAATTGATATGATAATCTTCATGCTTTCGTGAACCCAGAGGTAGATCGATTTTGTTATTTCATCGATACCATCTCTATGATAGTTTTGTGATTTTGGGTTTGACAAATCGCGAGAATTAGAAGATCAAGGGGATTCTGATTCGGGATCTCTGAGGACAATAAATCTTCTATGGGATGATATCGAAGAGATGATCGGGAAAGAGTTTGATGGTCGTAGCTTCACCGTGAATGGTTTTGTGATGCTCTGTTTTTGGTTTAGATTTGTTCCTGTGTCTCCGGTTTAATTCTTGTTCTTATGATGATGTTACAGATTGTTTACCTTTGTTCTATGATTACTTGTTGGCCAGTCACCAAAACCGTCTTGATTTGCTACGTTACTTGACTGGTAATACCACTCACTAATCCAATTTCTTAATCTGATATGTGGAGAAATTGCTGTCTTATTTCGTGTGATTAACGTACTCTGGTATGCTTCCTATTGTAGAGAAATAAGTGTTATTTGGGTCTCAATAGACGTTCCTAATAGCCAACCTCCTGGTTAATATGAAGGAGAGATCATTGCTTCAGTAATGAAAATTGATGGAGGGTAAGTTTATCTACTCTAGAATGCTGACAGTTCCACTTGATGTTAGTGTGTTGTGTTAAAAGTGATATAATCTTCTTATAAACTGAGTCTCGTTTTGATGTTGAACATGGAATTGAAGAGTGCTAAAAGACATTTGATCTCCATTTTAAGTGGCTTCTTCAGTATCGGATCAATCCACACTTGTAGGTATGCTTATTAAAATCATTCCTCACATATCTTGAACTGTGGCAAAGTTTCCTAAGAAATGTGTCATACTTTGCGTTTCAGGTTAGTATCATATGAGGAAACTGCTACTTTCAGTTTCAGAATTTTGTATTATGATGTCAGTTCTATTTTTCTTTTCTTACAGATTTAGTTCTTAGCTCATTTGGCTGATTTTTTCTATCATTTGCAGGCAATAATGAACAAGTTGCAGATATAAAGACACGAGTCTGCTATGAACTGTCCTCTGGTTTGTTAACTTTTCTTTGACTAATTTCATATTAATCTGATCACAATGGTGATTCTTGATTTATGGATATAGTCAATTCTATTGTTGTAGATGGTTTTGACAGTTGATGAGTTGGTGTCTCACTTTTGAAACCCAAGGTTTTGAATATTTCTCTACTTCAAAATTTCCAGCTCTGATTTCCCTGTTTTTACTTCTGCTTATTCTAACTTGTTTTGTTAGAAGAACATATTTTAATAACTGATTTATACTCTGTTATTTATGTTTGCAGACTACAAAAGGTTTCGTAGTGAAGTCAAACCTGCACTACTAAGACGACTGAATATGAGAAAAATCTTTTAAAGGTACATTGGTGTGGATTGTCTTCATTTTTGGATTTCTTGGTTTTCTTGCTCTACTTATATTCTGTTCATCAGTAGCAAGATTACCCCTAATCTTCTTTATATTCTGTTCCTCAGGGGACTACGGTTTCAAATCTTCTTAAAGGCTTTGGGAGTCGAGATTGGAAGGTGTTGTAAATATTGGAACTTTTCTTTCTTGTCTAAACCTAACAATTCTTTTGTGGAAATATATTTAAGCTTTTGAAACTGAGTCTTTCAAACTTTTGTAGGTGCGTTAGGAGTCAACTGAAGCTGTGACTAAAATTTTGAAAGAGGCTAATAAACGTAGCCAACCAACTGAAACTGGTATGAACTCTTTGTTATTCTATAATTCTTTGTTATTTAAGTTTTTCTCATTCCGAAGGTAGTCGTGAATCCTAATTTTTGTCTAAGACTGTTGGATAGGAAGAAAAATCTTGTTATGCAAAGATTGATTACTATTGGTTTTGCAGTAGCCATGAAACCTGTTGTCGAGAAGGCGAGCAAGGTTGGTGATACATGTCATGTATTGAAAATATATATTACTCTGTACAGTATTACAGCTTACAACTGTTACCAAATATTTTGAGTAATCTACTTCAAGGAATTCTATAAACCAATGTTCCAAAATGTCTCCAGAAGCACATGAGAGACTGCACCTTGATTTCTCTTGATTGGTGGCTTCGTATTGTGCATATTGACAAAACGGTTGGTGATAATCTTCCTTATCATCTTGTTTATATAATTACAGCAACTAACCGTCTTTTGTATTCTGTTAATGCAGAATCTGAGACTGGATGATGAAGGGGATTCTGACTCGTGATCTTCAACTACAATAAATCCATGGGATGCTATCAAGGAGATGATCGGGAAGGAGCTTGATGACCGTAGCTTCACTGTGAATGAAGCCAGTCAATAGAAAGTGACGGTAGAGTTTAATCACCTGGAGGCAAAAATGACGGATCTATATGGAATGAAAGTTTAATCACCTGAAGATGTCAAGGTACATATTAGTATACTTATAAATGTTATGTATTTTGACTCTTCCTTCTTACAGTTGTCGAGTTAATATCCTGTTCTTATTTTGAATTTAGCCTACCGAGATGGGCCTTAAAGGATTGAAAGTAGTAGGTTCTCTAGTAAAACCAGATACTAGAGCTCTCTGTATGGAATGAAAAACTTGAAGGTTTGTTGAAGGCATTGAAGACTCTTTTATTCTCAAATATTGTTTTCTTCATCATCAGTGATTGCCTCTTTTTGTTTATATCTAATTTTGCATTTTGCTTGGGTGGGTAGTCTTTTTTAAAAGTGGCTCTTCATCAATTTTCACTACACATAGGATTATTCTGTTGCGAAAGGCTCTTGAATTTGATATCAAAGCTTTATTTCAGGTTGCCTGGTATTTCTTTAGATCAAAGATGCATCAACCCATGTCACAGAAGCTCCTTTTTATAAGTATTTGTTAGCTTGGTGAGTTTTTTTTTTAATTATATTGCCGTGCAACAAATTTGGCTTTGAAAGAGGAGATACAAGCTCACATATCTTGGACTGTGGTAAGATTTCCTAAGAAATGTGTCATACTTTGCATTACAGGTTAGTATCATATGAGGAAAAAGCTACCTTCAATTAAGAAATGTGTCATATTCTGACGTCAGTTCGTTTGTTTTTCGTCTTACAGAATTAGTTCTTAGCTCCCTTGGCTGAGTTTTTCTACATTCGCAGGCACCGCTATGAAGTGCCCTAGTGTCTACGAAGCTGTTGGTCATAGCTAGATTTGTTTTCAATAGGGTATGTGCTAGTTCAGTAACTTTTCTTTAACTTTCATATTAATCTGATCACAATGATGATTCATAGCTTTTGTTTTTAACTTTTAAAAAAACATGAAAGAGCTCCAAGAATTCCAAGGTTCATAGTGAAGGTTTGTTATGTATTGTTTTGGCAAAAATCCCAAAATGACAGAAACTTAAGGTTTTGAATTTTTCCCTCCTTAGAACTTTGCATCCCTAAACTGTAGTTCAATACCTAAGTTATTTTCATTACGACAAAGAGCTTTTCATAACCATTTGACTAGATTTTTTTGTTTGCAGACTTCAGAGGGTTTCTTAATAATGTCAAACCTACACTACTAAGTGCACTTGACGCCGAATATGAGAAGAACAAAAAATCCCTTTTAAGGTACATTTGTGTGGATTAATTGTCTTAGTTTTTGGATATCTTGTGTCTTATATTATGTTAACTTCTTAATATTTTGATCGTTAAGGGACTACAGCTTCAAAGAGATTTGTTAAGACGATAGTTTCAAATATTCTTAAAGGCTTTGTGAGTTCAAATCAAAGAATTTTTCTTTTGTTGTCTAAACCTAACAATTCTTTTGTGGAAATTTATTTAAGCTTTAGAATTAAAACTGAGTCTTTTAAAAATTGTAGATACGTTTGGAGTCAACTGAAGCTGTAAATAAAATTCGAAGTGGCCAGTAAACGTATCCAGCTAACTGGAACTGGTATGAAGTCAAGATATTTTATATAATTCTCTATTATTTTAGAATTTTCTTTCCAAAAATAGTCATGAATATTTTTTGTTATCTCTACCTTTTTTGTCTAGACTGTTGGGTAGTAATATAATGATGCATTTCTGAGATCTTGAGAGTCAGTGGACAAGAAACGGTTGGTATCCTTGGGTTATATTGGTCTATTCATGGCTAGAACCCAAATATCTGTGCATTCAGATTGAAAAGAATATCGAAGATATTCAAGTCCCAACACTAGCTCTTGTGCTTGAAAAAGTAAGACCATGATTTGTCAAAGTACCTCTCCATCCTCTGGTTATTTGATTAACATGTCCTCTCCTCTCCGTTCCTTTTTTTTCTATTCATACAAACGATGTTTTTTCAAGAACCTTGACAATCTTTGGCTTTTGGAAAGGTGTTTCAAATATTTCGACTGTGAGCAAGAAGGTTGGGACGGGAAAACGAGTGGAGGCAAAAACAGCTGGATTTGTATGAAATGAAAGTTGAACCACCTGAAGATGTCGAGGTACGTATACACTTCGGTTATCTAGTTTGACTATATATGTCCTTCTTTCAGACTTTTTTGGTGTTAATATCTTATTCATCTTTTCATTTTTAGCATGCAGAATTTGGTCTTAAAGCGATTGAAAACAGTAGGTTCTCTTGTAAAACCAGAAACTGGAGCTCTGTTCATCACTGGTGCTTATCTCTTTCTATATCTCATTTTGTTTCATTTGAGAGGTTAGTTCATTTTAAGTGGTTATTCATCAATTTTCACTACACATAGGATCATTATGTTGTGAAAGGCTCCTGAATTTGATATCAAAACTCTAGTTCATGTTGCATGGTATTTCTTCAGATTCAAGCTGCATTAACCCATGTCATAGAAGTTTTATTTTTGTATGTTGGTGAATTTCTTGGATTATATTGCCGTGCAGTAACTTTGGCTTTGTAAAAATTATGCATGACAGTGGAAATCTTGGTCTTGTTGTTGTATTCAGTTTATGGGAATGGGATGTGAAATAATTTAACTTGGTTTAGCAACAAGTTATTGAAATCATTACTCACATATCTCGGACTGCAGAAATGTGTTGTACCTTTAGTTGATGAATGCTCTACTCTAACGTCAGTTCTATTTTTTTCTTATAGAATTTGTTCTTAGCTCATTTGGCTGAGTTTTTCTGTCATTCGTAGGCACTAATGAACAAGTTGTAGATACAAAGACACGATCCTCTGCTATGAAGTGGCCTACTGCATTCTACGAATCATTTGGTCCTGGATTTGGTATCAAGAGGTTATGTGCTGGTTCGGTAACTTTTCTTTGACTTTCATATTTATAATATCACAATGATGATTCATGGCTTTTGTTTATAGCTTTTAAAAAACATGAAAGAGCACAAGAATCACAAAGAAGGCTTGTTATGGATGGTTTTGGTAGTTGATGACTTTGGGGCCTCAGTTTTGAAACTTAAAGTTTTGAATTTTTCTCTACTTAGAAATTTGCAGCTCATGATTTCCCTTTTACAGCAGTGCAGTATCGAAGTCATTTGCATTACCAGAAAGAGCTTTTTCTGTCCATTTGACAAGCTTTGATAGATTTTAGTAAGGATGTTACAGCTACCACCAGAAATGTTACAATTAAACTTTTGGGGTGCTTTACACAAGTTTGTTGGTTCAGGTGACTAAAAATTCCTTTAAGATGCTTCTGCTTTGTCTAACTTGTTTTATCTTAATAATTGAATTAAACTGTGATATTTCTGTTTGCAGGCTTCAAAGGGGTTTTTATTGATGTCAGACCTACACTACTAAGTGCACTTGACGTATGAAAAAGAAAGAAAAAACCCCTTTTGAGGTACATTTGTGTGGATTGTCTTAATTTTTGTATTTCTTGCTCTACCTATATTATGTTCATCAGTAGAAAGATTACCCCTAATATTCGTAAGGGCTACGGATCAAAAGAGAGTTGTTAAAACGTCAATTTCAAATCTTCTCAAGGCTTTGAGAAGGCGAGCAAGGTTGGTGATACATGTCAAGCACTGAAAATATATATTACTTTGTACATTATTACTTCCTACCTGTACCAAATACTTGAGTAATCCAATCTATATGATGTTCCAAAGTGTCTCCAAGAAACAGATGAGAGAATGCACCTTGGCTGCTCTTGATTCGTGGCTTGGTACTGTACATCTTGACAAAACGGTTGGTGATAATCTTCCTTAATTATCTTCTACTTGTTATTATAATTACAGGAACTTACAAACTTTCTTATTCTGTTAATGCCGATTCCGAGACTGGAAGATCAAGGGGATTCCTTTCGTGATCTTCAACGACAAGAAATCCTCAATGGGATGCTATCGAAGGATGATCCAGAAAGAGCTTGATGAATGTAGCTTCACCGTGAAGGAAGCTAAGTCAAGAGAGAGCGACAGTGTAGGAGGACGTGGTGGCTTGTAATCAAAGATAAAAAAAAACTTCTGCTGCCTTGTTTTCGGTTTAGATTTGTTTAACATCACTTTGTCTCCGGTTTGATTCTTGTTCTTGTTGTGATGATTTACTCTTTTGATGTTACAGGTCGTTCAAGTCTCCTTTGCTTGAAGAAATGAGACAGACAAAAAGGGAAAATTTTCATTTTTGAGACGGCAGATTACTTGTTGGGGTGTCACTAAAGTTGCGGTAAGTAGTGTTAGATGCCCCTTGATTTGCCTGTTACTCAACTTAGCTTATTTCTGGGGTAATGCCAGTCACTAATACAATTTCTTAATCTGCTATTCGGAGACATTGCTGTCTTATTTCTTAATCTTAATCTGGTAAGCCGTGGTTGGAGTTTACGCACAGGGACGTCGAGACGGGGTTGATAGGTTATCAATCTTGAGTTGTCAATCTTTGTATCTAGATCTGATCTTAACATATGTTAGTTTCTCATGTGCTCTGTTTTTGTTTTGCAGGTTTTATGTGTGCAGAGAAAGAAAGTAAAATGGACAGAGAGATATACGGTAAGCATGGATTACTCAGAGCTCTATGTTGTTTATGTACATTTTCACGATAAAAAATATTTAGTTTGACTTGAACTGATTATCTCATAAATATTCTCCGTTTGATTGAATTTTCTGACGAAAAACTGATTTAGAGGCATATATGTATGTGACGGTATAATTTTCTTCGTTTGTTTTCTTTAGGATACAGTTTAGAAGCCCTTTAGATGATTGATTTTTTTTTAAGCTTCTTTTAAGAAGTTTATGTTGTTGAGCTAACATATAACTCTATTCATGTTGTTTTCGATAGTACGAAGCATAGGTTTAGGCTTCTATTCTGGACTGAGATTATTTTGCATTTTCTCATTGAAGGTTGTTACTTACATTTGAAAAAACTTTGATGGATAAAAACACTGCATGCTTGATCCCATTCCAGATTTGATAAGATTCTATATCCTTACTTAATTTACTCTCTCAATTTGGCTCATTCTTGTTTTTTTGAAGCAAAGTTAACATGCGTTTTTGGGGGATGCAGATTGCAGATGCTTTGCTGGACATTACACTTCCTATATTTTCTGGACATGCCATCCCAGAAACATTTGCAGGAATGGTTTTCGCAACAGCTATTAGCTAATTTGGAAGTCTTAAGTTATGACATTTCTACTTGTTTATGGAACTGGTATTTCCTTGCAGGATGCATATTAGGAACTACAATAAGTCTGCTATGTTCGTGGTTGAGAGAGACTATTCAGTAGTGTTGATTTGTTCTACCTGTCTGCGTCACATTAGTTTAGATATAACCAAATTTTATGTGATTTTTTTTTCTTTTCTGATTATCATCTGTTCTACAGGTTACTTTCTTGTTCCAAAACCATGAAGATCTGCTCGGGAGCAGGTTCATATCCTGCGAAGATGGTGACAAACATTGTTGCTTGCTCTGCTGGTAATTCTCAGGAAAGTGAGTATTTGAATAACCTGTAGCATTTTTATTTATATGTCCTTGCATTCTGCTTAATGCATAATAATTATAAATATGTCTATATATTTCAATGATTTTGATATGAAAGGGAAACTAGTATATATGCAAAAACCAGTATGAAGAAAGCTTATTTCATTTGTGGATGATAGGTATGAAGAAAGTTTGTTTCATGTGTGAATGATAGGTAATATATATAGATTATATAAGGTTCTTGTATATTGATAACAAATGAGAGGATGACTGCTTTAGGAGAAGATAAAATTTTTTTGAGGTAAGTAATGTAAAATGCAATTAATACTGTTATTTGAACTGTTGAAGCTAAGTTGTGCGGATGAATTATTATGTTCAGCTATATAGTTCTGAAGCTCTTTAGATGATTGATTTTGTTTAAGCTTCTTATAAGAAAATTTTGACGAATGATGATTTTGCAGATGAATAAAACTGCTGTTTGCTTGCAAGGGAGCGATCCTAGTCTAGTTTAGATAAGTTTCTATATCTTTTACTTTTACTCTCTTAATTTGAAGCAAAGTTAAATTGTGTTTTTGAGGTATGCAGGTGATCAAGGGACTGGCTTCCAAAGCATTGTAAGATCTCTCAAGGACAGCTTCCATTACAAGAACTCAAGAAGTGTTTCTCTTAAACCTGTAGGAAGTTGAATTTAACGTTTGCAGTATTCTGAAGCTTTACAGGTGTGTCTGATTATTTCCCTAGAGATTGAGCAATTGCAGTAATTCTGCAAATTTTGGTCAGGTAAATATCTCTCTTTATCTTAGTCATGATACATTTTGTTGGTTCAGGTTGCTAAGAATTCCTTTAAGCTGCTTCTACTTTGGCTAACTTGATTTGTTAGAATAACTGAACTAAAATTTTCTGTTTGCAGACTTCAGAAGGTTTCTTAATGATGTCAAACCTACACTAATAAATGGGTCTTAAAGCGATTGAAACAGTAGGTTCTCTTGTAAAACCATAAAATGGAGCTCTCTTCATCACTGGTTCTTATCTCTTTCTATATCTCATTTTTCGTTTTACTTGAGAGGTTAGTTCATTTTAAACGATTATTCATCTATTTTCACTACACAAGTCATTGAAATCATTACTCACATATCTTGGACTGCGGCAAAATTTCCTAAGAAATGTGTTGTACTTTGCATTACATGTTAGTATCATACGACGAAATAGCTACCTTTAGTTGATTAATGCTCTATTCTAACGTCAATTCTTTTTTTTTTCCTTACAGAATTTGTTCTTAGCTTATTTGGTTGAGTTTTTCTATCATTTCTAGGCACTAATGAACACGTCGTAGATATAAAGAAACGATCCTCTGCTATGAGTGGCCTACTGCATTCTACGAATCATTTGGTCTTGGATTTGATATCAAGAGGTTATGTGCTGGTTCGTTAACTTTTCTTTGACTTTCATATTAATAAGATCAAAATGATGATTCATGGCTTTTGTTTGTAGCTTTTAAAAAACATGGAAGAGCACAAGAATCCCAATGTTTTTAGTGAAGGCTTGTTTGTAGCTTTCCAGCTCATGTTTTCCCTGTTTATCGAAGTTATTTTCATTACGACAAAGAGCTTTTTCTGTCCATTTGACAAGCTCTGATAAATTTTTGTAAGGATTTTTCTGTGCAGGTATGCTTATTAGTCCATCTTATATGTATTTATAGAATTATTCCCCCAAATATTTAACTTGAAAATGCAGGTTCAGCAACAAATTGAAATCATCCCTCACATATCTTGGATTGCGACAAAGTTTTCTAAGAAATGTGTCGTACTTTGCATTACAGGTTGGTATCATATGAAGAAAAAATTACCTTCAGTTGATGAATGCGTTATTCTATTCTTTGCATTACAGAATTTGTTCTGAACTCTTTTGGCTGAGTTTTTCTACCATTCGTAGGCACTAATGAACAAGCTGTAGATATAAAGACAAGATCCTCTGCTTTGAAACGAAGCATTTGGTGCTGGATTCGGTTTCAAGAGGTTATGTGCTCGTTCGGTAACTTTTCATTGACTTTCATATTAATCTGATCACAATGATGATTCATGGCTTTTCTTTGTAGCTTTTAGAAGCATGAAAGAGCACAAGAATCCCAAGGTTCTTTGTGAAGGCTTGTTATGTATTGGTTACGGTAGTTGATGACTTTGGTGCCACACTTTTCAAACTTAAGGTTTTTGGATTACTTACTCTACTTATATCATCAGTAGCAAGATTACCCCTAATCTTCTTAAGGACTACGGCACAAAATCTTCTTAAGGCTTTGAGAGTACATTTCTTTTGTGGAAATTTATTTTAAGCTTTAGGATTGAAACTGAGTCTTTCAAAGTTTTGTAGATGCGTTTGGAGTCAGCTGAAGTTGTAACTAAAATTCTGAAGAGACTAATAAATCCAACCAACTAGAACTGGTATGAATTCATGTTTTTTTCTATAATTCTCTTGTTATTTTAGATTTTTCATTCCAAAATTAGTCATGAATACATTTGAAGGAAGTCGTCTGCAACGGCATAGAAAAAAAACCATAAAAGTTGTAGCCCCTTTTCTCTTAGATGGTTTTTCCAGCTCTTCTTTTAGACTTCTTCGGTAGAAGAGGACTTGGTGGCATATAATCAAAGGTAAAATGGTTTTGTGCTGCTTTGTTTTCGGTTTATTTGTTCTGTATCACCGTGTCTCCGGTATGATTCTTGTTATTGTTCTTATGCTTTACTTTTTTTTGGATGTTACAGATCGTTCAAGTCTTCTTTGCTTGAAGAAAATAGACAGATAGGAATGAAAAACTTTCCACTCACTAATCCAATTTCTTAATCTGATATGTGTAGACATTGCTATCTTATTTCGTGAGATTAACGTAGCCTAGTATACTTCTTATTGTGGAGAAATAAGTGGGAAGCCTCTTGGTCATTATGAAGGGGAGATCATTTCTTCTGCAATGAAAATTGAGGGAGGGTAAGTTTATTTATCTAATCTAGAATGCTGACAGTTCCACTTGATGTTAGTGTGTTGTGTTAAAGAGTGATAATTTGATATAATCTCCATACTAATTGAGTCTCGTTTTGACGTCGAACTTGGAATCGAGGAGTGGTAAAAGACATTGGATCTCCATTTTAAGGGGCTTCTTCAGTATCGGATGCATGTGTTGTCTTGACATACACCTCAAAATGGCCTGGTATTACAAATCCTCTTTTGAATTGTTTATATGCAGCATTTGTCTATGTTTTGCGTTGTGCAAGCTGATTATTTTGCTTGCTTCACACTCTAAGTCCTTCATTTGCATTCCAATTATTGATTTCACAGCCAATCATCCGAAATCCAATGAATATTTCTCCGTTCCAAGGCTTGCTGCTTAGGAAGTACTATATAGACAA
The DNA here is from genome assembly GCA_905216605.1 of Arabidopsis arenosa. Taxonomy (NCBI): domain Eukaryota; kingdom Viridiplantae; phylum Streptophyta; class Magnoliopsida; order Brassicales; family Brassicaceae; genus Arabidopsis; species Arabidopsis arenosa. Next base: position 5,947,845 of record LR999458.1, read on the forward strand.
GTTATGGATGTGTTGTCCCACTCAAGCTTTTGCAAGTGTCGTAAGTACCCAACTAACTTTCATCTGCCTATTGGTGTCCAAGCAGGGATGATTTAAGGAAAAGTTATACTCGGAAAGAAGTTGCAATATTGAGAAGTAAACCCCATTGGTACAAGCTTTCTTTTACTTGTGGGATGATGTTTAATTAGTTAGTGTGTTGTTTTAGTTGAAATCACTTATTTACAGCTTTCTTATAACAATCAAAACTTTTGGCAGCGACTGAATATGGAGCACTTTGATAACGTCTTGCAAGATGGCCATTGAAGTGTATTCCAATGCCCCTGATGCTCGTGTTTTGACTCCATACTTATTGTGGTACGATTCCGTTTTTCTGGAATTCACATGAGCAAATTGATTCTCTGTTTCTCTCTCTTTTACTTCATGTTGAAATGAGCACTTACAGGAGGTGTAATGTATGAGGTGATGATACTAGAAAGGTAAACTATGGTCGTTAGTTTTTTAAAAAATGTATTTGGTGCTTACGTCAAAATATTGGTAGGGAGGTTGTGTAACTAAGCAAGTGCAATTAGTAAATGTTGCTAATGAAATGTTTCGGTTTCAGGATTCTTATGCTGTAGAGACAAATCATTGGGAGATGATTCGGTAGCTAAGAGAAAACAAAGGCTAAGGTAGAGTCTCTCTCTCTCCCTCTCTCTTTCACACACAACGTGAAAACAGAACACAAAATACTCAAATGCAATAAAAAAACAGAGCACGAAACACACATACACAAAGTTAAACACAACAAAAAAAAGGCAGAAAACGAAACACGCATACACAAAGTCAACACAACAATAATATATACAACACTCAAAAGTAACAAAATTCAAACATAGACAAAAGGAAACTCAAAATAAAAACAGAAACTCAAGAATTTTCACATACCAAGAACTCAATCAAGAAACCAAACAAAAGAAAGAGAAAACAATTCAGAAACCTAAGAATTGGACATATTCACTATCTTTTCTCGTATCTATTTTCATATGATCAAGCGACTACAATAGAAAATGGCATCTTGTAGAAAGAGGTAACCTTTTTTACAACTTTTTCCTCTCTGTTATAGTGGAAAATATCTTTAGTTTGAATCAGGTCTCTTTTAAAATATCTTCAGTTGCTGTAATATGTTCCAAAATGTCTCCAAGAAGCACATGAGAGAGTGCACCTTGGTTTCTCTTGATTGGTGGCTTGGTATTGTGCATATTGACAAAACGGTTGGTGATAATCTTCCTTATCATCTTGTTTATATAATTACAGCAACTAACCGTATTTTGTATTCTGTTAATGCATATTTCGAGACTGGATGATGAAGGGGATTCTGACTCGTGATCTTCAACGACAATAAATCCATGGGATGCAATCAAAGAGATGATCGGGAAAGAGCTTGATGACCGTAGCTTCACCGTGAACGAAGCCAGTCAATAGAAAGAGACGGTAGAGTTTAATCACCTAGAGGCAAAAATGACGGATCTTTATGGAATGAAAGTTTAATCACCTGAAGATGTCAAGGTACATATTAATATACTTATAAATGGTTATGTATTTTGACTCTTCCTTCTTACAGTTGTGGTGTTAATATCTTGTTCTTATTTTCAATTTAGCCTACTGAGATGGGTCTTAAGATTGAAAGCAGTAGGTTCTCTAGTAAAACCAGATACTAGGGCTCTCTGTTTGGAAAGAAAAACTTGAAGGTATTTGTTAGCTTGGTTAGTTTTTTTGAATTCTATTGTCGTACAGCAAATTTGGCTTTGAAAGAGGAGATACAAGGTCTAGAAGAACTAGACAAGTAAGTGGAAATCTTGGTCTGGTTGTTGTGTGGAGTTCCTGGTTGGGATGAGAAATATATGCAGGTATTCCATCTAAAATCTTCTTATATATAATTTTGGAATCCGTCCCCCTCCCCCAAGTCATTGAAATCATCACTAACATATATTGGACTGTGGTAAAATTTCCTAAGAAATGTGTCATACTTTGCATTACAGGTTAGTATCATAGGAGGAAAAAGCTACCTTCAATTAAAAAATGTGTCATATTCTGACGTCAGTTCGATTGTGTTTCCTCTTACAGAATTAGGTTTTAGCTCCCTTGGCTGAGTTTTTCTATCATTTGCAGGCACTACTATGAAGTGCCCTAGTGTCTACGAAGCTATTGGTCATGGATTTGTTTTCAAGAGGGTATGTGCTGATTCGGTAACTTTTCTTTAACTTTCATATTAATCTGATCACAATGATGATTCATGGCTTTTGTTTGTAACTTTTAAAAAAACATGAAAGAGCTCAAAAATCCCAAGGTTCTTAGTGATTCATGGCTTGTTACGTATTGTTTTGGCAAGAATCCCAAAATGACAGAAACTTAAGGTTTTGAATTTTTCCCTACTTAGAACTTTGCAGCCCAGGTTTCCCTATTTATGAAACTGCAGTTCAGTATCTAAGTTGTTTTCATTACAACAAAGAGCTTTTTATGTCCATTTGACTAGATTTTTGTACAGCTCCCACCAAAAATGTTACCGTCAAACTTTTGGGTGCTTTACACAAGTTTGTTGATTCAGGTGGCTAAGAATTCCTTAAGTTGTTTATGCTTTGGCTAACTTGTTTTGTTAGAATAACATATCTTAATAACTGAAATTAAATTTTTTGTTTGCAGACTTCAGAGGGTTTCTTAATGATGTCAAACCTACACTACTAACTGCACTTGACGCCGAATATGAGAAGAACAAAAAAAAAACCTTTTAAGGTATATTTGTGTGGATTGTCTTAATTTTTGGATATCTTGTGTTTCATGCTCTACTTATATTATGTTCATTAGTAGAAAGATTACCCCTAATCTTCTTAATATTCTGTTCATTAGAGGACTACGGCTTCGAAGAGGTTTTCAAATCTTCTTAAAGGCTTTGTGAGTTCAAATCAAAGAATTTTTATTTTGTTGTCTAAACCTAAAAATTCTTGCGCGGAAATTTATTTTAAGCTTTAGAGTTAAAACTGAGTCTTTCAAAATTTGTAGATGCGTTTGGAGTCAACCGAAGCTGTACATAAAATTCTGGAAGAGGCGAGTAAACGTATCCAGCCAACTGGAACTGGTATGAAGTCAGGATATTATATAATTCTCTGTTATTTTAGAATTTTCATTCCAAAAATAGTCATGAATATTTATTGTTATCTCTACCTTTTTTGTCTAGACTGTTGGGTAGTAATGATGCATTTCTGAGATCTTGAGAGTCAGTAGACAAGAAACGGTTGGTATCCTTGGCTTAACTTGTTCTATTCATTGAGAGAACCCAAATATATGTGCGTTAAGATTGAAAAGAATATCAAAGATATCCAAGGCCCAGCACTAGCTCTTGTGCTTGAAAAAGTAAGACCATGATTTGTTCGGAGTACTTCTCCATCATGTGGTTATCTGATTAACATGTTCTCTCCTCTCCGTTTCTTTTTTTTCTGTTCATACAAACGATGTTTTTTCCAGAACCATTAAAAGCTTTGACATTTGGAAACGTGTTTCAAAGATTTAGACTGTGACCAAGAAGGTTGGTACTGGGAAACCGAGTGGAGGCAAAAACAAGTGGATCTTTGTGAAATGAAAGTTGAACCACCTGAAGATGTCGAGGTACGTATAAATACATTATACACTTCGGTTATGTAGTTTGACTATATATGTCCTTCTTTCTGACCTTTTTGGTATTAATATCTTATTCATCTTTTCATTTTTAGCATGCGGAAATGGGTCTTAAAGCGATTGAAACAGTAGGTTCTCTTGTAAAACCAGAAAATGGACCTTTCTTCGTCACTAGTGCTTATCTCTTTCTATATCTCATTTTTCGTTTTACTTGAGAGGTTAGTTCATTTTAAGTGGTTATTCATCAATTTCACTACACAAGTCATTGAAATCATTACTCACATATCTTGGACTGCGGCTAAATTTCCTAAGAAATGTGTTGTACTTTCCATTACAGGTTAGTATCATACGTCGAAAAAGCTACTTTTTGTTGATGAATGCTCTATTCTAATGTCAGTTCCATTTTTTTCTTACAGAATGTGTTCTTAACTTATTTGGCCGAGTTTTTCTATCATTCGTAGGCACTAATGAACAAGTTGTAGATATAAAGACACGATCCTCTGCTATGAAGTGGCCTACTGCATTCTATGAATCATTTGGTCCTGGATTTGATGTCAAGAAGGTATGTGCTGGTTCGGTAACTTTTCTTTGACTTTCATATTAATAAGATCACAATGATGATTCAAGGCTTTTGTGATGATTCAAGGAAAAGTTATACACGGAGAGTAGTTGTGATTTTGAGGAAACCATTGGTACAAATCTTTCTTTTTACTTGTGAGATGATTTATATGTTGTTAGTGTGTTGTTTTAGTTGAAATTACTTATTTACAGCTTTCTTATAACAATCAAAACTCTTGGACGCAGCCACTAAATATGGAGCACTGTGATAACGTCTAACAAGATGGCCAGTGAAATGTATCCCAATGCCCCGGATGCTCGTGTTTTGACTACATTCTATTGTGGTATGGTTCCCTTTTTCTGAAATTCACATGAGCTAATTGATTCTCTCTCTCTCTTTTACTTCATGTTTTTGCGGCTTAGTCTTCCTGTTGAAATGAGCTCTTAAATTGCTCAACTGTAAGTTACAGGCGGTGTAATGTAATGTAAGGTTGTTTATGAATCTATTTGAGGAGATGATACTAGAAAGTAAACTTTGGTCGTTAGTGTTAAACATATGTATTTGGTGCTAACATCAAAATATCTGTAGGGATTTTGTCTAACTAAGCAAGTGCATTTAGTGTCCATAAGGCATGTATTTGGAGACAAAATGTAGATAATTAAATGTTTCGTTTCAGGAGAACGGATTCTTAAGCTGCAGAGACATTGGGAGATGATTGGGCAGCTAAGTTAAAACGAAGGTTAAGGTAGAGTCTCTCTCTCACGCACACACACACAACCTCAAAAACAGAACACAAAATACTCAAACACAATAAAAACTCAAGTGCAACAAAAAAACAGAGCACGAAACACGCATACACAAAGTTTAACACACAAAAAAAACAAAAACAAAAAAACACACGCATACACGAAGTCAAGTTCAAAGGAAAAAAAAACATAATACAAAACACTCAATAGTAACAAAATTCAAACACACACAAAAGGAAGCTCAAAACAAAAATAAAAACTCAAGAATTCTCATACCAAGAACTCAAACAAGAAACCAAACAAAAGAAAGAGAAAGCAATGCAGAAATGGCATCTTGTAGAAAGAGGTAGCTTTTCTTACGTAAGGAATGGTGTGTGGAGATTTTGTGACAACAAGGAGTGGAGATTTATTGTTGATGAATAAAATCGTGGGAGATTACTGAATTTGGAATCAACTACAACTTTCGAGGAGTTAAAGGTGTTGGTTAGAGAAGACTATGGAATAGAATAGAGTACTGGTGATGTGGAGTTAAGTTACTTACCCACAAATCTTAGCGTTGATTGTCTTCCTTTTGTTATGATGACTAATAGACAGGTTAGTTATTTCCTTTCATACTGTAAAAAGAAAAATACGATCAAGTTATGTGTGACGTTTAATGGTGGAGTTAAAAATACTGGGAGTAGAGAAAATTTACGTACGTAACGTGTGGGTTTACTATATATATATTGTGTTTCTACTATCATCACCGAACGTTGAAGAGTAATATTTGATGGTTACGAAACAATTTGTCTTCCCAACTTCTATTGTTTGCTTCTTTCTCTAAGTTCAAGTTTTGATTGTTATCGATTAACTATAATTCCAAAATTTAATGGTCTAGGTTATAAAAGTTATCACATCTTCATGAAGAGTTTCATAAAAACAGAGTAAAAATAAATAAGGTTGCACATGTTCAAAGTAGTTATGGCCAAGTAGATCAAATCATACACAATAATTATTCTCTCTAAATGCATCGCATGTCATGTGTCTGCTCGTCATTATTCATTTTTTCATGTTAACAGAATGTTTAATTCATATCATTGTTACTTGGGTTTAAATTATTCACGTAAGTGTTTTCCATGTCCATTGTTTATAGGTTTGTAAAATATATTTTTTTTTTAAAAGGGAAAGACTCATTGTGAGTTCGAGGTTTTGAAATAGGTACATAATAATTTTTTTTTTTTTTTTTTCACGTCTTTGTTTATGGGTTTGTAAAAATTTTGAGGGTATAATCGAGTTTCTCGCTATTATAAAGCTTATTACACCAAACTTTACAAAAACAGGCATAAATGGACAAAATCAAAAGAAAATATCATTTATAATCAAATTCCCCAGCTCACCAAAAAAAATCAAGAGTAAATTTGGAAAAATACCCTCTTTTTGTTTACACTTTTGAAAAATACCTTTTTCTTCATTTTTACTTTTAAATATGTAAAATCAAACTAAATAACGATTAATAATATCTATATTTCAAATATCAAATCAATTTACTTGTAATAATCAAATATTTAATTTTTACAAAGTCTTAATATAACTAGAAATTCCAAAAAAATATTATCTTAAATATTCTTTTAAAAAAATAATGAATAACAACATTCTACCAATGTTAAGTTATGATTTTTGTTAAGTCATGTGTGATTGTTATGGTACAACAGAATTTGATGATTCATTATTATTGAAAACACATAATATAGTTTACTTTCCAAAAATATTCAAAGAGAATTATTGAATAGAAGCAAAGTTTGGGAGCGTTTAATTTAAGCTGTTGACAAAAAAAAAAAAAAGCAAAGTTTGGGATATGTTGAGCTAAAACATTTGCTTGGATTGTTGGAGATTATTTTATTTTATATAATATAACAAATATAAAGGGATAGACTTTATAATATATTTAGATATTATTTTGTTGATTTTTTTATATATAAAACTAATAAATCAGCTTTGTGTTAAAAGTATATATATATATATATATATATAGAATTAATTAATATTATTTCAAATTTAGTTAATTTTTTTCTCTAAATTCAAGTTTAGTTTTGATTTAATAAAATATAGCTTTAAATTTAAATTAATACAAATTGTCATTTTACATATAAAAGATTGTAGTTTTCATTAGAAATAATAAAAAAGGTATTTTTCAAAGCATAACTCAAAAACAGGGTAATTTTCAAAATGACCCAAAAATCAAAGTCCCCATATTAAATTTTGTGTTTAATTATAAATAGCATAAGTATGCACTAAATGAATGTTTAAAATTTATTTTAATGTAAAAATAGTAATGTTTAGGCGGATGCTTAGGTAGACATCCTAAATGTAGAGAAAACTCCTAATTATGTATATAGATTATTAATATCTGGAACATTATATGATCACCAGAAAGAAAAAAACATCACAAGATAGAACACATAGATTATCATTCATTTATTAGCTTCTTATTCATGTGTCTCTCATGAGCTAATAATGGGATAGTTTTCTACATCCTATGTTTCCCTTGTTGCTCCAAAAGGCAAGAGAATGCTCTGCGTGAACAAAGAAGAACCATTGTTTGGAGCTGGTCGGAGTCCCAGAATCTCTACAACAACATTGTAGACCTGAACATTCTCAAACGATGGCACTTTCTTTCCCCTCCTGAACCTTGGACCATGTCCAATAAAGATAGATCTCATGGAGAAAAACATGTTGTCGTATCCATGATTTCCAAAACATTCTTGAACGTTTGTTCTGTTTTGTTTAACCATTAGACCTTCTCCGACCATTCCTATGATCGGCGGAATCCTGGAACTCTCGGAATAATGCAGCCTTTTCGGTAACTTCTCCTTAAAGTAAACCTTCAAAAACTCTCCGTTCTCCACTTTTCCTGAGCTCAAAGCTTCGTTCATCTTCGCCACGAGTTCCATGTTCTTCTCGTCTGGATTCTCAACATCTTTGCCCCAACGTGGATTGATTGCCAGTACTGGAAAATAAGCCTGGATCCAATCTACGGGTACCTTAATCCAATCCGCTAAATCATCAATGTAAATCACTTTCTTGTCACAATTAGTAACCATTCCGTGATCACCAAGCAATATCACATGAACATCACTAAACACCTTCCTTTTCTTCAATCCCTTGATGACCCTACCGATCATTTTATCAACCTTCGCGACTGCTTCTGTGATCCGAGGATCATCAGGGCCATATTTATGACCCTGTATATCCGGTTCATCGAGATACAGAGTCATGAAATCCGGGATTTCGCTCTCGGGAAGATCGAAATAGCTCAAGATCGTATCGACTCTTTCTTCGAGAGGAAATGAAACATTGTAAGGCGCTTTACAAAATCCTGTTGGGCAGGTCCAAGAGCCTTTGGGAACTTCAGAGCCTGGCCAATAGACAGTAGCAGCCTTGAGCCCTTGGTTCACTGCAGTTACCCACAACGGCTCACCTAACCACCATTTAGGATCGAGGTTTTTGTTGTAGAATTCTCCAGTTATCGGATCGGTAAATTTGTTCATGATTATACCGTGGTAAGCCGGGTAGAGTCCGGTAGCGATTGAGTAATGGTTTGGGAACGTCATGGTGGGAAAAACCGGGATTAAACCGGTCTGAGCTTCGGTTCCTCTCGATATGAGCAAATCAATGTTTGGTGTTTCCGTCTTGAATTGGTAACCGAACCGGAAACCATCGCTGGAAATTAATAGAACCACCGGTTTGTTGAGCTTCTTGGAGGCGTGAGATGGCCAGGCATAGGGTGATGGAGAGTCTGAACCGCTGACCGTGACGGCTTCGACAAGGACGATGAGATAAATAAGGATTAGAAATAACTTGTACACGGGGTAACCGGAGAAAGGGGACTGGCTCGGTTTACTTTTCACCATGGAAAAAGAAAGTTTTGATGGTGGTTGAGCTCAACAATGCTAATGTCATTTTTATAGAATATTCATTTGTACTATCATATATTAATAATCTCTCGTTTCTTTCGTTATTTATTTAATTGCGTAAACCTTTGCAATTATATATTGTTTCTTTCTGTCAGCAGATCTGGTTATATATATATAATTATATCTTTTTTTAATAACTCCATACATCTTTTCAAATTTGGGATCAGAGCATTTTATATGATCTCCTATTTAAACCGACAATTTCTAAACTTTGTCAAAGAATCTTTACCAGTTAAACTATTGAGATTTTGTACACATATCTTATTTCAAACTATTATCTACAATAACAGTAGTTTAATTAGTGACTAAGTCGTGCAAAATCGTTGATATTTTTAACCAACGGTGGGATGGACTAGTAGTTTAAGTGCATAAATTGGATCCATATGTTTCCTAGTTCGATTCTCGGTGGGAGAGATGCTTTAAGCCATTTTATAAGATATTAGCAAAGACCGGTCCTAAATCACTAGAGAAATTAGGGTCTAGATCCAAACCCCATCTAAAAAAAAAAAATCGTTGATATATCTCCCACGTTATTTAGAATCCTTCACGGATCTAGAGACTTGTTTTAATGCATAGGGATTCAGGCAGACTCGAGATTAAGTATTTTTAAACAATACGGAGATTCTTGAAGTGATAAAATTAAATTCATTAAAAACAGATCATGGATATGGTGAAAAAGCTAACATCTATATATGTCATTTTAAATGTTGCTAAGAGAACTTGTTCCGGGGTTAACATGTGACTTACGAATAAGAAATGCGAGAGAAGATAATACAATACAGTAATGTATATATTTTTTTTTGTCACCACAGTAATATACATAATTAGATTTCATGTTTTGGATAAAAATATAATTAAATAATTATTAACTAAATATAATTTATATTATTTTTTAATATATCGTAATATGTATATAGAAATATTAACTATTAGTAAATATTATTTAGTTTGTCCGATGAAAATATTTTGATGTGGAAATTCATGTATTTTCGTAGTATTATATATTTGGTTTGGTTTCACGTTAGCAAATTTGTGTGATCGAACCAAATAAACATTATTAACATAAACTCATATTCGGTTCAATATAAGAGTTTATATATTATTCGTAACAAAATCTATTTGGTTTCACGTATGAATTTTTATAACACAACCGAATATAATTAAAATTTTTACATCATGACTTATAAAGTTTCAATTTAGAAAAAGATTGTAAATTAGAATTTTAGAAGAAAAATCCTAAATCAAATTGTTTATATTTATGTTTTAATATAACGATTTGTTTGAATTTAAATTCAGTTTATTAATAATAGGGTTTATTTTATCATTTATGAAAAGGTGAGGATTTGAAAACACACAAAAAAATGTGAGGGTTTTTATACCCATTTTTCAGAATTAGATACATATATATGATATTACTAACACCATAATGTTGCATTACCCTGCTTTTGGTAAAACATAACATGTTTTGATTGTAGTATTAAACGCTTCTTTCTGTTTGGTAAGCATGTTAAAATCAATAGTTCGATAACCTGTAATTTTATTTGAATTTCCAAATCAATTTAAAACTCGCTAACCAATAAACTCTTCTAAAGACTACTCAAGTATAAGTGTCACTGTATCACAAATGTGTCGGTAACGCATTTACATGTCTCACTCTCAGAGTCAGGAAACCAACTCTAAAAAAATTCAAGTACAAATACTGCATTGCTTCGAAGAAGATTACTTGGCTTCGTTAATCTCTAAATATAACTTCAGGGTGGGTTACTTGTGGATGTGATTGATGCCCTGATTTTGTCAATGATCAGAACAATTTCACAGGATATTGATTAAAAGCCGCAATTACGAGTCATAAAAAGACTACTCATCAGTTTTATGTGACTAACCAAGCCTGTCTGCATCTAATCGCTTCTTCCCGAACTCTCCGTTTCGGATCATCGAGTGACTTTGCTATTGCTTGTAAAACCTTAAAGTGAAATTCCAAAGTCGTGATGAGACACATTTCTTACTCTACATACTAAAAACATGTGCTTTAGATCTTTTAACTAACCTCTCTTCTGAAAGGATAAATCCTTCTATGAGGCAATTCCAACAGTGCAACGAGACACTGAATCGCTGTTTCTCTAACAACCTGCGTACCATTTACCATGGAAATATTTCATTAGAAGATCCAAGAATCAATTCCATTGGAAAAAAAAAGATTGTACTGCAGAGAAAATGATTTGTCACCATTAGATGCGGATATGAAGTAAGCTTGATCAGGCATTCGATGATTATATGTGCATTATCACTGGCAGATTGTTTTCCTGCAAACACAGCATATTATTAGTATGCAATATAAAAAGAAAATGTTGTTTCTCGGAAAATTTGAATATGAAATGTCTTTTTGAGGCACAACAACCATTTAATCACAATCCCTATTATAGTGGGCGCAAACGAATTCAAATCCTATAAGAATTGTTTGATCTTCAAGAAATGAAGCGAGATTTTATATTAATGCAATAAGCTTCCGTATTCCAGCATCTAACTTTTCTTACCTTTGGTATCAGTAAGGGTTCCTGATAAAACCAGTAATAGACTAAAAAGAGTTTCTTTCTCCACAGAGTCTAAGCTTAAGACAGACAAGCCTTCCAGTATCAACGGTTGTAGCTGCACAGACCAATTCTTATAAGAAACAGTTTATAAAGGTAAAATATACAAAGTATATATCGGGGCTCACCTTTTTGGTATTGTCCAATATGACCGTTACTGGAACATTGGAAATAACATGAGCGAGAGCTACATGTAACATTGTTCTGAAACCATGAAGAAACCAGTCAGCTGGAAATCAAATTTGTTGGTCACAATAAACTGTCACTTGCCTATTTATGATGCGTCCATGAAACTTGGTGCAACAAAGAAGCCTAAACTAGTATGATTTTATGTGCTAGCTACACCTAACCAAAATTAAACTAGCAATCTTCAAGAGGTCTTCTTATTTTTCCAGAAAGGAACACTAAAAAGTTTTTTGTGGGTGCAGTTGCATTCTACGGAAATGACATAGAAGGACTTCATGGTGAAGGCAGAGTACAACACAAGAGCACCAAAGATGCTAATGACCAAACTTTTTTTTTATGAAAGAGCAGTAGAACTATAAAGGAGTAACAATTAATATACTTAAAGATATATTTACCTCGATAGTGGAGTCTGGGAATTCATAATCAAAGACTCCAAAATGGGAACTATCGTAGAGAAAAACCGCTGCTTATAGAGTGGTCGTATAACTGCATGAAATTTTCTGTTCAGACACACTTCCGAATCAGACATTAGCGTGGAGAATGCATCTGCTGCATGTTTCATGGCAGAAGGATGCAAAGCATGCCCAGAACAGTTAGTGGATTTTAAGCACTCCACTAGTACCAGCGCTATTTCATTAACTCTTTCATAACCCCGCATGAGTAAACCTTTCCCAATCCATGCTAGTCCTGTTATTGTACGGGTTTGAAGGTCCAGGGAACCACAGTAGCCTAAACATATCTTTGACAAGGTAGTCTCACTTCCAAACATAATTTTAGTAGATCCATTAGAAGAAATCTTTTTTCCCGATGCAAAATCTGCTTGAAATATTACAGCACATGCTTCTTCCAAGGAACAATCCCTTGACGTATTTGTTCCACCAGAACCCGAGCCCAATTTGTTAATCATTGAACCCAAAGCTTGAGCAGCTGGGATATAACCCTTAAGAAGTGATACCAAAAGCAGATGTACAAGTGATTTTGCATCTGGAATGGATGCTGCAGGGGACGCAGCTATGATAACTGATGCAAATAGTGAAAGTATCAATTCATCCCTAGAGGAAAGGTCACGCTGTAGACCCTCTAATGCAACAAAGGTCAAAGGAATAGACTCCATAGCTGGAAGCGTGCTTGATGATACCACACTATAAGCTTTTTGGATTATACTGTTCTGTGAATCTACCGAAGCAATTCCTACAACTTGCCTCATCGTTGTCATCGCTGCCTCAACAAACTCCTGTTGTAGAAGAGGAATTAAATTCATAACATCAACAATAGATAAACCAAATCTACTTCAAAAACAAAGGGTATAAAGTTCATCCAAGCACTTACCCTTCCATTAAAATCACAACTGAAAACTCCAGAGGTTTCAATTTGATTCCACATACTGATAGCGAAATGCACCAAGAGTTTCTCGAGACCATCTATCTCAGCCACACTATTTGAGATCAAAACAAAAATACCAACGAGTCAAAAGGACTGTTACAAACTGACATGAAAAAAAGGAAAGAAGAATATTGGTCTTGGCAGAAAAAAGGTATAGAGAGAAAGAATCTCCAATCAGATGAAAAACAGTGAAGCCATACACAGCACCACAAATGTTTTTAAGTTTACATCTTCTGAACGATAAAATTTGTAAATGGACAAAAATGGACACAAAGACGTCAAGATCACATCTTTGTTAAGTAATAATGTTTATCATCTCTTCTCCTCACACAAAGTAATCATAGTTATCATCAATATTTTGTAAAGGAATAATAGAAAAGACACTCGTGTTATTGCATTGCTTGTTGGTTTCCATGTGTTTATTATAACTCACTGTTAGGTGAATGAATTCTACTGAGTTAGAAGGGGTTGAGGTAGGGGAATAACACATTGAACCTTAACAGAGAGAACCTAAATACTCAACCGAAGTATGGTAGAGATTAACATGGATACCAACAAGCAAGGCTATTGACGAGTTGTATCATCCAGAATAGTTGGCTGTAAACAACTAAAGGTCTAGATACACACGCTGGCAAAGCTAGTTTATCTATGAGATAAACGAAATTCAAGAAAATTTTGGGTACCTTGGAAGCAATTTGTTGGTCAAACACCCTAGGAGCTGAGAGCAATTGTCAATTGACTTGAAGTTTCCATTGACCTGACAAGTGTTTTCCAAATAGTAGTTAGATACAAGGAAGCTCTCGATCCCTTTCTTGTTGGAGATAGAAACCAGTTAGCTATAATAGCAAGTTCTCAGCATCGAGCAGGAGAGAGAAACTGTTAGCTCAAATAGAAGTGAAAACTTTCTGATCTAGAGTCATGGAGGTAAAACATACATAAAATTCAGACAAACTGGAACAAAAAGCTTCTTCCAATCCTTGAACCATTTTCTCCACATACGTTGGCCCAGTGGAGCAAACTTCTGAAGTTGCTTCTAATATCATCTGATATGGAAGACCACAATGACTAGAACAGGCCAATGAGACCAAATTGTCGACAACTATACTCATGTAGCTCATAGCCTTGTCACTCTCATTATACCGATCAATAAATGAGCCGATGCAGACCAGTGCTTTCAATGCCAATTCCCAGACCACTGTTTTGCCACTCTTGGCTGTGATGATTGATGTTAAGGTCATCAAAATCTTCTCGAATTCGGATCTCGAAATAGGAGAAGAGCCGCCCCAAAACATACCCATAGTCAGCAAACCCTTTACTGTATTGATTCAGAAGAAAAAAAACATTTAGATAATAAGAATAAGAACACCGCAACCTAGAAAGAATTGTAGTGCAAGTTCAGTATTACATTAAAGTAGAGGCAATAAAAGAGGGCAAGAACAATAAGATGGTAATTTATCTATTAAGTAACCACAAGCATTCACCTCCAAAATATACATCCGTAACAGAATCATCATTAGAGCTGAGTACTGCAGAAGTGAACACCTGGATCAATGGAACTGAGAAGCTTTTCACCATAGAGAACCATGATTCCTGTGCATATCCAGGTGTTGGAGAAGATTCCTCGAAACCCAGGATAAGATCTTTTGAGGCTGCAAGAAGTTCAATGCAAAGATGAAGACCTCCATGGTAGAGTCTGGTAGAGACCGTAGAGTTTCCGTTTTGAACAACATCGCCAGTAGAAGTTTTCTCTACAATCCCTAGAGTATTCATAAGGCGGAAGAAAATGGCTTGAAAGATTATGTTGCATGACTGAACCGAAGATTTGGCAGAAACAGACAGTATCTGACTGATAACAAGAACCTCCAGTTTGCTTGTGTCAGGCATTTCTTTATACTGAGAGTATCTAGAGATGGTATCAAAGACCATGTTTATGCCTATATCATCAACAACAAAACCTAAAAACGAGATATCTTGCTTAACAAGCCTCTGAAGAAGACTAACAGCTTCTCTGTGGATCTCATTCATTTCAAACCCTGGACTAGTGAGGGATTCTGGAGCAAATGACAAATGTGTCCCAGTGGAAGAATAAAATGTATCTTTCAAAGCAGACCAAAGACCTCCATAGTGCTTCTTCATTCTGTCTACTCCATATTTCATAGCGCAATCTTTCAAACATTTCAAAGAATCAACCTAGACAGATTTGAGTGGAACAAAAATAACTACACTTGTCCAACATCCGGAGTGGCATATAATCTAGATGTATTTGAACAGAAAACTACATGTTAACACACACCTTTGCGACTGGTAGAGAAGAAGAAAGCTTTTCAAGAAGCAAAGGAATAGCATACGGTTCAAAAAAAGGTGTTGAAGAGATCGCCAGCTGCAAAATTGAGTAAAGTACATCAGTGAATTCAACATAATGTTATACATTTATCTATATAAACCTAATACCTTTTCCCCCATGCTTGAAACTGTAAGCCATAGTTTAGAAAACTAAAATTAATATTTCCATCTTCAAACCAGCATAGTTTGGAAAAGGAGACAGATTTTTACGATCCAGATTTACAGAAAATCAAGGCATCTATACCCTCGAAGCAGAGAAGCATATAAATACCAGAGAGACAGGACAAGTCACTGTACTTTGCCTTACAGCTTTCAAAGAATGGACATGGGATGCAAAATAGCTTCTTCTGTCAAATCTTCATACGATTTTCTAAGGGTCTAAAACATTTCTTTTTAAAGAACTCCTAACCAAAATGATCAACTGATATTTAACCTTCAGAACCTAAACTGTTGAGCCACAATAAGACCGTAAGAACTTTATGCAAATCAGGAATATTGACAAAATACTCACCAATAGTCCCCTTGAGAGGTCCTCTCTTCTAATATTAGCTTCATCATCTTTTGTCTAAGAAACCCAAAAAGAGCACACTAAACTGTTTAGTGAAAGAAAGAGAAACCCATCTATATAGCACATCATAAAAATGACAGGCTTTAAACTCACATGCGTAAAATGAAGTGGGAAGTAGCAACCAATAACTTCAAAAAGATCAGATGCATCAGAAGCGAGTGGACCAGAAGGACTGGGGAACAACTGAGCCAAAAGCTCTATTAGATGAAAAACTATCATTAAACACTGAGGGTCTTTTTCTCCATCGATGGCTTCACATGTAGCATAAACAAGTAGATTGCCCTAGGAAATGGTCATTTAGTCAATAGGATGAGAAGAAAGTGAGGAAAGGCACCGAGTAGATATAAACAAGGAATAGGACAAAAACAGAAAACTAAAAGGACGTTGTGTGCATTTTGTTTGTTATACTAATCAAATTAAGAGAACTAGGATAACCTGAACATGAATCTTTTGACCAGCTGAGACCATATATTACATATTTGCATAAATAAATAATTATTTGTCTTCCCACAAAGCTGACTCAAATAGATTTCCAAGAAAACATTCCTCACACAGTAGATCGAATTTACAATTCTGAACTACATATCGATAAGTAGAGAGCATTAGCATACCATAGTCACAATAGCTTCAGAGTGTTGTTGTAAAAGGCACTCCAGAAGTTCAAAACCGAGCTGCAAAGTCATTTAGCAGATGATAATGTAACCATTCAAGAAAAAACCATCCAGTGTAGTTGACAGTCATTCAGATAACAGAATACTACTAGTAACCACATCATACCTTGCGCTCATGCAGTGCTAAAGCTTGCACTTGCACATTCTGTATCATTGACTTCGCCATAGCTTGTGCATCGATATCAGTAACGACACCAGCTACATCTTTCCTCTTCATTAGAGCCAAACAACCAACAAGTGCCCCACGCACCGCTCTCCAATCTGCCTGATTCAAGTACAACAATCGTTTCATTTTTATATTAAAAATTTGAATAGACACATTGGAATTGATATAATCAAACGACAAAGTATCAAAATTACCAGCTTTTCGGTAAAGAATCCAACGAGAGTATGCACAATTGTATCGTTCAACGGCTTTGCTTTCAAACAATCGAGAATCTCCGCAAGTAGGAGAATACCTATAAACACACCAATGTCCAATTCCGTTAAGATTAAGAGACATATAAACTCACTAAACTAAGCCAGTGAATCGAAAAACCTCGTGCTCGAACAACGTTATCCGTTGTCGTCAAATACATCTCCATCTCTCTAACCTACACATTAGCAATACATGAATCAACAACACAAACAAAGCCTATGGAAGATTCAGAAGTTGACAAGTGAGTGGAAATTGTTACCAATTGGTTAATAGACAAAGAATCATTCTCCAAAGAAGAAGCAATCGCTTTAAGACTATCATCCTGAAAACAAAATCAAACTTGATAAATCCATGAAACTGTTGTTCTAAGTCTCAAAATCGATCAATAAGTACCTGTTGAGTAGGGGAACGAGTGATGTCAACAAAAGTTTCGAGATGTTGAGTGAGCTGATTTGGTTCTACCATCGTCGCACGCAGATTTTGAAGATACAGTGAATGTGTTTTAGGGTTTTTGATTCCTGAGGAGAGAGCTTTGCGAGCTCCGACGGGAAAGAGGAAGAGAGGACAAAAAGAAAAGAGCCGCCAAAGGCAATGTGAGAAGGAAACAGAGTGGTATTTCTGTAATTTAGTTGGATAATGGAGTCTGTTTTCGCAACCAAAATTACTTTTATTTTCGACTTTTGGGCTTCTGATTATTTGAGCTGTTAATCGATTTCCGTGTTGTTGGGCCTAAACTTTGAATTTTAAATGTTTGAAATTTGTATGATATACAATCTCCAATGGTAGAAGTTCTACTGTGGAAGTCTTCGTGGGGTTCTTAACAATTTTTTAGCATATATTTTAGAACTCTATTAAGTTTTCTTAATTTTTTTCGCTCTCCAATGGTAGAACCCCAGGGATCCTTAAAAATAAATAATTAAAATTTCTGATATTTACCTATAAGAGCATTTCCAATGTCCACCTTTATATTTTTCTCTATTTTACAGGAAATTTTGCTCCAATATATGACTCTAAAATAGAGTTTTAATTTCTCTAAAATAGAGGAGATAGACATAGATTACTCTATATATAGAGGCATATATTGTCTCTCTCCTCTATTTTAGAGGCATACATTGGAGCAAAATCTTCTCTAAAATAGAGAAAAATATAAAGATTGGCATTGAAAATGCTCTAATAACTCAAAATTGAGCTAAAATTACTTAAATGACACACATTGAGTTTGGTGGAAAAACGGCATTTTTCAACCTCAACTATTTGCCGGTGGGTTTTTCCAACCCAAACTATGATCCCCAGTCGATTTCAACCTAAACCCAAAAATAATTCAAAATCGAAACCTGAACTAATGCAAATGAGCCGATTTCAACACGACGCGAAACGGTGTTAGTTCGGAAGTTAACGGTTGCTCAACCTTGGGTAATTCTCTCTCTACAGCATTCAGCAAACCCTGAAAATAAAATCAAATAACCTTGAGAACCGTTACCTTCTGAACTAACATTGTCTCGCGTCGTGTTGAATCGGCTCATTTGCATTAGTTCATGTTTCGATTTTGAATTATTTTTGAGTTTGGGTTGAAATCGACTGGAAGGCATAGTTTGGGTTGGAAAAACCCGCCAGCAAATAGTTGAGGTTGAAAAAGGCTATTTTCCCTTGAGTTTGGTTTACTAGACTAACCCAAATTTTAAGTTAAAAGTCTAAATAACCTTCTTGGATAATAAAAATCACAATCATATAATTCTAAATTTAATTAAAACAAAAACAAAAACAAAAACAAAAATAAATAAAAATAAGTAAATAAAAAAGCAAAAATCTAAAAATCTAATCGATATTTATTCTTCAAAATTTCTCATAAAAAAAACCCATGAATTCTCTCAAAATATCCCTAGTCGTCGTCGAGTCTCCTTGTGGCATTTCGTCCAGATGCATGTCAAAATCTTCTATCGTCGTCGAGTCTCCGTTTGTTATTGAGTCGCCGATTTTACTTTTTGACGATTTATCTTCTCCGGTGGTTATTTGAGTTTCCGGCATTTTCGAGACCTTCGGCGGTTTTCTTTGGTAATCAGCTTCGTTCTAGCTAGGTAAACTCTTAAACTGTGGTGTACTCGTTTTAGTTTATTTCCCTTTTCCGATTGATGATTTTGAAATTCGATTGTCATAATGATAACTTGTTTTAATTTGCAGATCTTTAGCCTCAGTTCCTTCTTAGGCTTTTTAGTTCGTTATTCCGGCAAGGATTTTTGGCAATTTCATTAGATAAGTTGTAAGAAAAAAGTTTCCTTTTCCGCTTTCAAGACACATCCGAGTGAAGTTTTTGAAATCAAATTTTGATAATTAGAAATTGTTTTTTTTTGCAGATCTCTATACTCGGTTGCATTTGCGGTTTCACCGTTCATTATTCAGGTAAGTATATTGGCCAATTTCGTCGGAAAAATTTAGAAAAAATATTTCCGCCTTTGTATTTTTTGTTATTGATTTTGTGTGCTATAGCAACATATTTATTCAATTTTTTTCCTTTCTTAAGTAACATATATTTTTGTTTTTGTTTGCCAATCTCACAAAGCATTGAAGTGGTCAAGTTATTTGCTTATTCAACCTTATTCTTTTTTGTGATTAGGAATGGCGTCTTCTAGTCAAATCCTCAATTATCCGCCTCAATTATATGAAAAAAGAAAAATCACATTTGCAACATAGGAGAATGAACCACATCTACTACTATTCTCAAACTGGGAAGATCAAAGAAGGATTAGGTCTGGATGTGTCGGATGGTTTGATGAAATCAAAACTTGGTGTGTTTATAAAGTTAATTTAAGCTGATAACACATGGGCTGCCCAGACCATTCATTTCTTACTCACAAATCAGCTGTGAGTCGACACCTTTCACGAGATTTGGTGTTTGATTGATCAAAGGCCAATCAGATTTTCCATATATGAATTTGCGGACAAAACATGGCTCAATTGTGATCTTATTGACAAGTCAGACATCTGTGAAGCTGCTTTCCATGAGTTCTTGAATGAAATGAGTGTTGGGACGTCCGATGGTCCTCTATTTTCTGAGTTGGAGCATGTAATGGATATTAGCATGGCATGGAATTATGAGAAGCGGATGATGCTTAGTAGGTTATGCTTATTATCTGTTGGAGTTTATTGGATTCATCACGGTTCTATAATCCCTTTATCAAGTGCTAAAACAGTTCTAGATTCAGTGTTCAAAATCATTCAACTAAAAAAATTAATTTGTTGAGAAAGACAACTATATATATTTCAATGGAAACTCTAGTTAGAGAAAAGTAAGGCCATCTCTAAAGGGAGTTTTTCTCCAAAATATCTCAAACAATAAAAATAATTAAAAAGTTAAAAAGAAAGTGAGAGGGAGAAAATTGTCAGAAACTGTTTCTCAAATAAGAGATTCAAGAACCCCGGGAGAAAATTTTGAGAAACTGTTTTTCAAATGAGAGACACATGTCATGTTTTTAATGATCAATTTAGTTAAAAACATAAAATTAAAAACGTGACTAAATAATATTAGAAATATTGGTATTTTATTATTGAGATACCCACAAAACACTTTAATAATATTAAAATGACCTAGTAATCGTGTGAAGTGAAACTCGCGGTAGCCATTTGTCCTTGTGTTGTTAATGAGGCTGTTGTCCTCGGAGTCAGAGTCGTCACCGTTGTCCAGCATGTTGTATTCAAATGGATGATTACGCTAGACAGCTTTTATCACCGTTGTAAAACACCGCAAGTAGGAAGAGAAGTGACATTTTCGGGACTTATTTTTTTTTTTTGTTATCTTTGTGATAAATCTTAAAGTCTTAGATTGCCAATTCCGTCTTTATATTGCAGTAACGAACACTCAACGCATATTCAAGTAAATTAAAGTAAAATAAAAAAACAAGATTTAAATTTTCAAAAAAGAAAAAGAGTGAATATACGACACCCTACCATACATTCATTACCTTACTATTTTCTAACTAGAGTTACCATTGAAATCTAGATATATGTCTTTCTCAACAAATTAATCCTTTTTAGTTGAATGCTTTTGAACAATGGATGTCCTTTTCAAATTATTTATGCAAAGCCAATGGAGTGATGACCCAACTCAATACATCTCGCCAGACAACGATTCATCCGACGACGACAACGATTGCGCATAGATAAATGATGGGCACGTGACTCACTACACCCAAGAACCAGACCATATATCAAAGCCATGATCTTCTTCATCTTCTTCAATCTCTGGATTGTGTCCAAAGTAGAAACTTTGATATCTATCGTCGTCATCATCATAGTGTTTTGTGGGTATCTCAATTGTAAAACATCAATATTTCTAATATTATTTAGTCACATTTTTAATTTTATTTTTCTTAACTAAATTGATCATTAAAAACATGACATGTGTCTCTTATTTGAGAAATAGTTTCTCACAAATCTCTCCCGGGGTTCTTGAATCTCTTATTTAAGAAACAGTTTCGCATAATTTTCTCCCGCTCTCCTACTTTTTGACTTTTTAATTATGTTTTTGTTTGAGATATTTTGGGGAGAAACTCCCGTTGGAGATGATCTTACTTTTATCTAACTAGAGTTTCCATTAAAGTATAGATAGATGTCTTTCTCAACAAATTAAATTTTTTAGTTGAATGGTTTTGAACATTGAATGTCTTTTTCAAATTATTTATGCAAAGTCAATGGAGCTGACAAATAATTTAATTAAATTTTTTCATCTATTTAAACATATATTTTCCATCTATTGAATTCAAAATATTAGTTCTTTTTAAAAAATTGTACTGAAATATAAATAGTACCGTCTCCACCTAAACCCAGTAAAAAAAAAAGAAGGATTCATAGGTGGCATGCCACACCCCAATGTGGGATATAAGCTTAATTGATTTGTCGCCATCAAAACGTTCTTGTACGTTAACATTCTTATTCCAATGATACTGTAAATCGATCCAATTAACATAAAAGTAAACCCGAACCACTCACTATACTAAAAAAAAAAGTAGTCAAACAATCCATCAATTTCAATAATATGCAAAAACTTGTTATGTCATTTCTCTAATATAATATGACATTGGGAATTCGAAAGAAGAATTCTCTAGCTCTCTATATATTGTCTTAACATATTTACTTTATATGTTTAGAAAAGTTTACATTATGTGAGTGTTAGCATTATGTTAATGTCGTTACTATATATCTTTTATTCTTATATCAAACACAACTCATAAAATTATTATATTTTATATTATATGACTTGGTATTAAATAGCCTTCGATTCTAGTAGATAGAAGTTAAGCTTCCACATTAATAATCTTGTGACAAAACAATGATCATCGGAGAAGATGGCGGTGACGAAGATGAACCCAACAAAGACCGTCCGGATGATGACGTGAAGCAAAGAAAATTAGATTTGTGTCCACGTTGAATTAAAAGAAAAGAAAATGGGTTTGATCTTTTGTTTTGAGTTTTTTTTTTCTTTTGGCTTGAATTATTTAATCACTATTAGCTTATTAGTTTTTGGTTTTGCATAAGAATTATTTGGAGGTCTTTGAGAAATTTAAAGTTCAAGGGTTTGAGTTTTCACATGTTTTATTTTATTTTATTAATTTCTTTTGGGATTTATCCTTTAAGTATAGAATATCTCAATTTTTATGAGTTTAGATTTCTCATATTACGGGAGAGTTGTTTGGAAAGCTCAAGAGATACTTTCCGTTTATTCAAGACCAAAGACGAGCTAAAGTTCCACCTTTTGAAGATTGAAGTGTATATATGTTGACATGATTCGCCCGTCCTCGACATGATGTCCACAACATAGGTTTTCCGCTTCGTGATTGCATATTTTGAGTTTCGCGTCACTCATTTGTCGTGCGGGAGAATATTGGAGATAACTTGGCGAGCAAGATGTGTGTCTTGCATACCAAGTACTTTGGACTATGAAAGCCCGTCTATGAAGTGAAGTCCGTGAACCCGAAAAAAAAATTATGTAAATCTCGATATATTGTCCTAACATATTTACTTTTTGTGTTTAAGAAAGTTTATATTTTGTGAGTGTTAGCATTTTGCTAATGTTTTTACTAAATATATATATTGTGTATCTCATATCAAACACAGCTCAATAAACTACTATATTTTATATTATTTGACATATCTTGCATACCAAGTTATCTCCAATAAGATGATGAAGAATATACTTATGAAACACAATCGATATCAAAATTCGGGTGAAACGATAACTGATTTATAGAGGCGAGACACTGTTTTTTATATTTTGTAGTTCTTGTAGTTTGACGGTTTGACATAATCATAATTCCAAAATACATCTGTAATTAACTTATCCGATCCGTATAATCAAAAACAAAAGGCCTAAACGAGCGATGGTGATGTATGCCCTCAAGACTCGGATAGAAAAAAAATATGAAGGATATGAAGAGAATTTGTTTCTTGTTGTAATGTTGTACATGTGAATGAGAAGAATAAATTTTTTTCTTTTACCTATATCCGCAACGATTACACTAAGACACTACAACCTCTATACAAAGGATGTAGAGATGGTCATCCACCTTTATTATCTGCAAGTAGATTACAATTTAGCCAAAGATTGTGTGGATGCGATAACAGATTTTGTGAAACATATTTTGTCTGAAGATAATATTTTAGCAGCTTCATACTACGAGGTTCAGAAACGGGTAGCTGGTCTTGGTTTATCGTATCAGATAATAAATATGTGTATCGACAATTGTATGAAATATACTGGAGAGAAGACAAAACTGGAGAAGATGTCAATGCTATAGCAATTAACGATTTCTTGAAACATCTGACAGAGTTTTAGTCCCTTATAAGTGAATGTGGCATTTACCAATATCTAATAGGTTGAAGAGGTTATACCAATCAGAACGTACGACGTAGACAATGAGATGGCATGCAGAGCATAAAAGAGGTGGAGAGATCACGCATCCTTCAGATGCGGAAGCATGGAGACATTTTCAGTCAGTGTATCCGGATTTTGCGTACGACCGACGTAACATAGACTTGGTATTATGTACGCACGGTTTCAAACTATTTAGAAAGCATAGAAGGAAATATTTTTTGTGGTCGGTAATCCTAACACCGTACAATCTGCCACCATCGTTGGGCATGCGCCGAGAGTTTCTATTCCTCTCAGTTCTCTTTCCGGATCCAGAGGATCCAAAGAGATCACTTGATGTCTTCTTGCAGCCATTGATCTATGAGATTCAAATGTTGTGGGAGCACAGTGTTGAAGCATATGACGTATCATATAAACAGAATTTTCATATGCGTGCGGTACTAATGTGGACCATAAGCGATTTTCCAGCATATGGTATGTTAATTGGGTGGACAACACATGGAGGATTATCGTACCCGTATTGTCAAGATAACACAGATGCCTTACAATTCATGACAGAAGTCAAACCACTCGTCCATAATCCGTCAGTAGTTTTTGACGGAGTTATATCCGTCGGTAATTTGTAACTAAAAACCGACGGCTGCTTGAGGGCATATGTCCATCAGTAATATCTGTCGGGAGTCCGTCGGTTAATTGTTACTGTTAAGATAACCATTTGAATTTTTATTCCCAATAGAATACCGACTATTTCTTTACGGAATATGTCTGTTACCAATATCCGTTGGGAATCTCTCAGTTATTTGTTACCGTTAAGTTAGCCGTTTGAATTTGTTTTATAACAAAATCTAGACCGATTTTTGACGGACCCCGCTAGAATTTTTCTATAAATATGCATACTAACTAATTCTCAACAATACACTTATTCTACATTCTTCCATAATTGAAAAGTTATTCCTATAAGCTTATTTTGTTTCCAAGTTTTTAGTTTTTTCAGTGATACCTTCATTCGTTAAAATTCTTAGAATAAAACATAAGATAACTATACTAATATTCTCATCAAGTATTAAAAAGACCGTCTTGATAAGCTCATTACTTTTTTTCAAATTTTTGTTTTCATTTTACGAATAGAAACACTATATTATGATGATAAATATAAACATCTGTCTAATTAAATTTATTTTCAATAATTTATATTGTTATTTTAAACTTTAACATTCATTGTTATTGGTTAATATCCATGCTAAATGATTTTTTAAAAATTGATATTTGTGAATATCTAATTGACAAATAACACATATCAAATTAGCATATGTAATTTTTTGTTAGTTTTGCTATTTGATTAACGACAAATAAAGTTATTTTTTATATAGACATGTTAATTACCATATGTAATATTTTTTAAAAAAATATTTTTCCTATTTCTTGAAAGCAAAAGTTAAACTTTTCTAACACGTGTCAAAATCTGATTGATAAACATGACACATGTTACGATTATATGAAAAATCCAGTGATTCAGTTTTCCTTTTTGATTAAGGAAAATAAAAATTAAAAGAATTTTAGATATATACATGTAACTTATCCTATGTAAATATGTTTTTCTTTTAAATTAGTTTTCCTATTTCCATTAAAAATTTTAAATCTCTTCTAACACGTGTCAAAATATGATCGATAGATATGACATGTGTCGCGATCATGCGAGTTACTACCTTAAAAAACCAAGGTTTATATAATAAGATACTTTATATAATATGATTAATAATTGATTGTAATATTTCCTTAATTATTGTATTTTATATAATAAGATTGTATAATTTATTAAATCCTTTTAATTTTTTTAAGAAAAAATTAATCATCTTTCATTTAGAATTAGTAGCTTCAAACTAGAATTATTAAATGATTTTTTTAATTTCTATGTTTATTTAATAAGATACAAGTTTCTTGTAATTATCTTCTTTATAGTTTTAAAAATTATTTTATATAAGATATATACATACAGTTTCTATATAAATTTTTTTTTGGTTTAAATTAATAAAAATATAATAAGAATGTATAATTTCTTAGTTCCTTCTCACCAGAAAAAGTATAATTTCTTAATTCCTTTTTAATTTTTAAGGAAAAAAATAATCCTTTTTCTTTTTTAAGAATTAGTAGCTTTCAATAATTGATTTTTAATTTCTATTTTTATTTGATAAGATACATACACGTGTCAATATTTAAAATCGATAAAGTTGACACGTGGCACAATTATATGAGTTATTAAATTTGGTTTTTATAATTATCTTATTTAAAAATTTTAAATAGTTTAGTTTCCTTATAAATATCTTTTTACATTTTTAAAAGTTTTTAAATATATAATTCTTTACAAGTGGCATAATCTTATGAGTTACTAACTTTGAAAACCATAATGGCATGGGTTTCGATATGAAAAGTCAGATGTGTTGTCCACTCTCCGGGGTTGCTTTATGAAAATCTAAATCTTTTCCTAGCGATTTTTTCACACTGTTAACGAGTGAATGAGAGCCTAAATAGATCTCATCTATGTATATGCTTGGGCCTTGAAATATAGGTCCAGTTTCATAAGAAGTTTTCCACAATTGGCTACATATAATTCGATTAAGCTATATGCATGAGTCGATTTTTCTTAATTAAATTGTGTAATAACATTGTGAACAAAGAAAACCATTTGAAACGTTTGTAGTTTCTAAGATAGCCTTAATCCACCGGACACAAACATAATACAATAATTTGAAGTAAAATATTTTTTACAGTGTTTGAAAGAATGCCTTGACTTGCCTCTAGGTGACAATATTTCTTTAAAAGGCTTCTATCATTTTGTTCTTACAAAAAAGTATATGCAAACCAAGAATTTTAAATATAAGAACCAAGGAGTTGAAAAAATGAATAATATCTCGTAAGATTATACTTCTAAATAACTTAGTTTACTCAACTAAGGGCTTGATTGGTTCTCCCGCTAGCACCCGCCTAGCGGTTATTAGCGGTCGGTTGCGGTTGTTAGCGGTTGATACCAATCATAGAAACCGCTCTATACCGTTTTGAACCGCTCGAAATCGCTGGATTTCAAAAGCTCCTTCCCGCAAGCGTTTGCGGTTGCGATTGGTTTTAAAAAAAAAAACTAAAAAAGGAAAATAAATAAATTAAAATATATATTATCAAATCTTATATATATTCAAGTTAATTCTAAAAAATAATAATTATCAAACTTTAATTTTCTAATATTAATAATTATTTTTTGTTTTCAATATAAAATTTATTTGAATAATTATTTATGGTTTTTAATCATTAATTATGTTTAAAAATTTATACTTTTTCATAATTATAGTTTTTGGTGTTTTTATACTTTTTATAATCATATATTAAATTTATTTGGTAAATTTTGGTTTAACCGCTAACGTACCCGCTGATCAACCAGTCGTAAATCTTCCGCAAACGCACCCGTTTTCAACCGCTTAACCAGTCGGTCAAAACACTAAATAACGCTTGAAACCGCAGCCGCCCGCTTCCGCAAACTCTCGCAACCGCAACCGCAACCGCTGCGTTTAAACCAGTCAAGCCTTAAATCAGCCTTCGAGGGGTCTTATCAATACTTAGTTTCAAACATCAAAAAGTAGATAGAACCCCATAAATTTAAACAAATTACTATAATATGTATATTAATGTAGATAAAGAAGAATGATGATCATTTTATAGATAATTCCAGAGTTATTTTTTATTTTACTTTTGTTTTGTGTGTCAGTCTTAAAACTATTTACCCTGTGATTATGAATTGTCAGGTAACACAATAATAAAGCTAAAATTGATGTATAGGTTTTTAAAAATGAAAATCATGCTTCTATGCACCCAGTTCAAAAAAATACATCTTTTGTACTTAGTGGAATCAACCTATATGCAGTGTGGATTGATGTGTTTCTCAAATGACATGAGCTTGCTAAAAGAAGTAGTGCTTCTGTCAGCTCATTTTATGTCAGCTCATGTTGTTGTTGCTGACCGCATGCGTAAGGTTTGTGAGACGTTATATCTTTCTTTATTCTTTCACTCTGTGTTAAGATAACTCTTGACTGCTTCTGTTTGCCGGGGAAAATGCAAAAAAATACACTCCACTCAGTTAAAATTTTACTCGCTTAACTAGCTTTAGCATTATGCACTAAACAAGTACATGGCTTTTTACTGCAACTGTATAAGTACATGGAATTTTATTAATTCATGCATTCACACTATTATGTATCGTCTCAATTTGAGATTGCTTTAATAGAAAAAGCTCTCTCTCTTAAAAGAGAGATAAAGTGTGCTCATTTTCTCTTCTCCGCCGGCGTCTCCTACGGCGTTGGTCCGACCTCCCCCCTTCTTTCTTAGGCCCTCCCCTCCTCATGGGGAAGCAAAAAAAGTGGAAGAAAGCCTCGCCAAGTCGTGGCTCCGCATCGCGTTCTCCACCTATTAAGGTTCTGTCACCTCCGCCGCCTGCAGTTTAAAAGAGAGATAAAGTGTGCTCGTTTTCTCTTCTCCGTCGGTGTCTCCTACGGCGTCGGTCCGACCTCCCCCCTTCTTTCTTAGGCCCTCCCGTCCTCATGGGGAAGCAAAAAAAGTGGAAGAAATCCTCGCCAAGTCGTGGCTCCGCATCGCGTTCTCCACCTATTAAGGTTCTGTCACCTCCGCCGCCTGCAGTTTCGATGTCCTCTGTTCCGGCCTCCGATGTTGCCGTTTCCAGTCATTTTTCTCGTAGGAGGCGAACAGGTTTGAGAAGCAAGGGCCTCAAACCCACATAATTTAATGTGTACAAACCTTTTTTATTGGAATATCCGCGGCTTTAATATAGCAAGTCATAGAAGCGGATTTAAAAAATGGGCTAGAGGTGAGAAACCCTTTTTTGGTGGATTAATAGAAACGCATGTTCAACAGCGGAAGAGCAAGAAGTTTATAGATGAGCTTCTTCCCGGCTGGTTTTTGGAAGATAATTATGGCTTTTCAGATCTTGGAAAAATATGGATTTTGTGGCATTAAAGTGTGAAAGTGGATTATTGTTTAATAAATCATTACAAATGGTGACATGTGATGTTCTTCTTCCGGATTCGCAGGTATGGATTATTGTTTCCATCGTCTACGCTTCCACTGAGGAACGGATTAGGTATGACCTTTGGGATGAATTGGTAGACCTGTCCACATCGCAAAACTTAGCTATTAAAGCCTGGATTGTTCTAGGTGATTTTTATCAGATTTTGGACCCTCAGAACACTCAAGCTTGCAGGACTTCAATGTCCACAGACGGAAAAGGGATTTTAGAGATTGTCTTGAGGCTGGGGAGCTTTCAGATCTTGTCTGCAGGGGTAATACCTTCACATGGTGGAACAAGTCTAAGACTAGACCTGTGGCCAAGAAGCTTGGTAGAGTTTTGGTAAATCATCATTGGTTGTCAGTGTTTCCTGATTCTCTTGCCATTTTCAACGAACCTGACTTCTCTGACCATGCCTGTAGTGGTGCTATTCTTCATCAAAACAGGCTGAAAATTAGGACCTCGTTCAAATTCTATTATTTCCTTTTGCTGAATCAGGATTTTCTGCCTCAGGTTGCTGGTCATTGGTTTGCTTGCAATGTCACAGGATCAGATATGTTCAGACTCTCCCATAAGCTGAAATCTTTGAAGTTTGTGATCAGGAAATTCAGCAAAGAAAATTATTCAAATCTAGAGAAAAGAGTTGCAGAAGCGCATGCTAATCTGCTGAGACTACAGAGCAGAACTTTCAGAACTTTGGCTCTTCCAAATGTCTTTAATGCAAGAAAGGAGCTTGAAGCGCAAAGAGTTTGGCAAGACCTTGCTTCTGCTGAAGAATCCTTCTTTTGTCGGAGGTCGAGTATATCATGGCTAGGGAATGGTGATAGAAACACTAGTTTTTTCTATCGTATGGCAGCTACAAAGAGATCTATTAATCAAATTCACCACAGGATTGGTGACGATGGAACTCGTTATGATTCCCAACAAGACATCAAGGACCATGGTGTAAATTACTTTTATGAGCTGTTGGGAGGCGAGGTGGCGTCAACTCCTATTGTTCAAAGTGACATGGACCTTCTTTTGCCCTATAGATGCTCGCCGGCGCAGAAAGAGTTCTTGGACAAGCAGTTCACCAATGAAGAGATTAGAGATGCTTTCTTCTCTCTTCTTAAGAACAAGACCAGTGGGCCTGATGGTTATTCGGCTGAATTCTTCAAAGGTTGCAGGCCTATTATGGATCATGAGATCTCTGCGGCAGTGGCTGAATTCTTCAAGTCCGGTAAGTTACTGAAGCATTGGAACGCCACAAATCTGGTTCTTATTCCTAAAATCACCAATGCTTCTAGAACTACAGACTTTCGTCCGATCTCTTGCCTTAACTCTGTCTACAAGGTAATTGCCAAACTTATAGCCTCAAATCTTTAGATTATTCTGTCTCAAGTCATCTCTCCCTCACAATTTATGTTCATGCCGGGGAGATTACTTGCAGAGAATGGGCTGCTAGCTACTAAACAGGTACAAGGTTACAATCGAAGTCACATTGATTCAAGAGCAATGTTAAAGGTTAATCTAAGAAAGGCTTTCGACTCGGTTAACTGGGACTTTATTTTATCTGCGCTGACTGCCCTAGCCATCCCTATCAAGTTTATTGGTTGGATTCGCGAATGCATCACCACACCGACCTTCTCTGTTTGTGTTAATGGTGCTTCAAGTGGTTTCTTCAAGAGCTCCAAAGGCTTAAGATAGGGTGATCCGATTTCTCCACCCCTCTTTGTGCTTTCTATGGAGGTGTTCTCCATGCTCCTTAGTTCAAGGTTTGAAGCTGGGCTCATTCATTACCACCCAAGAACTACCTCTCTTTATATCTCTCACCTTATGTTCGCGAATGATGTCATGATCTTCTTCGACGGTAGTGAGTTCTCTCTTCATGGGATCAAAAAGGCTTTAATTGGAAGACTTCGCTAGCTGGTCGAGGCTTCAAATGAACAGGGTTAAAACAAATATGTACTATGATGGCCTGAATCTTGATGAGGCTGTTGCCATTGCCAGCTACGGCTTTGAGGTGGGAAATCTACCTATCAGGTATCTTGGTTTGCCTTTATTGCATAGAAAGCTAAGAGTTAAAGAGTATGACCCTCTCATTGAGAAGATTGCCTCTAGATTTAGAGGATGGGCAGTGAAAACCTTGTCCTTTGTTGGAAGGGCGCATCTCATTGCCTCGGTTATCTATGGTGCTGTTAATTTCTGGATGACTTCTTTCATGATTCCTCTTGGTTGCATAAAGAAAATTGAATCTCTTTGTTCTAGACTTCTGTGGTCTGGCAACATTGAGAGTGGTAGGGGAACTAAAGTCTCGTGGTCAAGTGTTTGTTTACCTAAAGAGGAAGGAGGTATGGGCTAAGGAGATTCAGAAAGTGGAACACTACTTTGTGCCTCCGGTTTATTTGGCTCTTATTCGCAGAAAATAAATCTCTCTGGGCAAAATGGCATAAAAATACCATAACATTGCAAATGCTAGTTTTTAGAGCCTCACTAAAGCTGCTTCTGATTCTTGGACCTGGAAATCGCTTTTGCACCTAAGGCCGTTAGCTGAAAAGTTCCTCAGGTGCAAGGTGGGAAATGAACTCAATTGTAGGCTTGTAGCTTCTGGTTTGACACATGAACTCCCCTAGGTCTCTTAATAAAGCTACTAGGCGATAATGGACCAAGAGTCTGCGCCTGCCATTGCATTCCAAAGTTAAAGATGCGGTGAATGACTCCCAATGATCAATCCCTTCTCCGAGATCTGATCCGGCTGTCTTATTCCATGCTCATCTTACTACAACTCAAGTTCCCTGTAGCTCAGCTGTTGAATATCGATTCTATTGGGTTGTAGAAAAGTTGTCTGTCTAGGTTTCTCGGCCTCAAAGACTTGGGAATTGCTTGATCGCGTGTGATATTATCGCTTCAATCTTTTACCTCAAAAGACCACACGACTACTGCAAGTGCACAGTGAATCGGTTGTAGTATTTAAAGATCGAATCCCACAGAGAGAGAAGTAGTTCGGATGAATCTATTAGAACAAGTAAAGCTAGAAAAAAACAGAAAAAGGGGTTGTTGGTTGGTGTCACGATTGCAAGTAAAAGTAAATAAGATAGCAAGTAAATAAAGCGGGTAAATAAAGCAAGTAAAATATGATAAACAAACGTTGGGCATCAAGGGATCGCAAGGGGTATAATGGTTGTTATCTAAGAAATACTAGAATTCGGTTTGTTTACTTCCAAGTCTCAGACATACGAAACACCAAAGATTGGCTAACCCTAGGTTATAGAATTAGTCGGCTAAAAATCCTTATACTTCGTTACTCAACCTACGCAGGCAACGACGCATATATCAAAGCAATAGGATCAAGTTTGATTCTAGTCCATAAAGCCCTATAACTAAGTGGTGTGTGCTTGTTATAATACGATACACATTCGTAAGCTAGATCTAGCGTATTAAACAACCTTGTGAGCGATTTAACCACTTGGGATCACGAGTTAGGTAGATTCATTAAGAGAAAACTTACTTAGAAAGAATATATTGTAAACGATCAAACAAAACCCTAAGTATCGCCACCTAGACTATCAATCATATTCTCCCTTTGATTAACCCTTTAAACCCAACTAGAAAACTACTCTAGCATGGTTAAAGAGATCATCAAATTAAGGTTTGATAAACCCATAAGAAATAGATGAATAAGAACTGAATAGGGTTTAGAGATTACTTCTTTGAATGTAGAATACAAGAGGTAAGACTTCACCTTAATAGATCTTTAGAGTATACAAGAGAAAAGAGAGAGATTTGGTGGTCTTCAAGCTCTAGGTCGACGGCTGCAGCTTACGGCGAGGGCAGGGACGAACTCAGTGAAAACACTTCGAAGACACACCTAGGTTTAGGGTTTTCATCAGGTATTTATAGGTCTTGGAGACCAAGGAGTCGGTTTAGGGGTAAAAGCGTCTTTTTCCGTGAATTAGGTTAAGTGCAGCTCGAGTCTTTGGACCAGGTAGAGACTTTAGTGATCGGTGGTGAGAGTGGAAGACAGCCCGGGTACGAGACTTGTGACCGGTGCGGTCGTGAAGCTCCTGAACGGTTGCATAGCTTCTGGCCGGCTGGACATGTCTTCACTCTTCTGGTCATAACTTCCGAATGGATTATTGGATTGCTATGATTCTACTTTGAGGAGAATCTTGACTCTTCTAGATTTTCATAGCCACCTAGATCTCTTGATTTTCTAATTTAGAAGACCTCGAACGGACGCCATACTTCTAACGTACAAAAACTGTCTTGAAACGGGTTTTGATCGTCTTTTGGTCTTTAATGCTCAAAAACTCTTAAAACGTTCTTGACTCCATAAATACTTGAATATCACCTTCTTGGCTCTGAAATCACTCCAAATAATCCCTAAAACATAAGAAAACAGTAGCAAATATGAGCTAAAATCCCATGTTATCAGCGCTCAGGCCTCGAAGTACTGTCAAAGACTAGGCCTCTTCTGTCTGGTTTAAAGGAGCTATCCCCAAGCACGCTTTCAATATGTGGATCGCTAATCTCAAAAGACTACCTACAAGGCAAAGGCTTGCGTCTTGGGATCTCGACATCTCTACGGACTGCTGCCTCTTCTTTGCTGCAATTTGGAGACTGGTTCTGTCTAGGCTCGACCCGAGACGAAAAGTTTTCCTCACCTGGGATGAGCTTCTCTCATGGAACAGACTTCAGTCATCTGATGCACCAACTCTGATCCGGAAAATTGCAGCTCAACCCACGGTGTATCATGTTTGGAAGCAGCGAAACAATGTTCTCCACAACAATAAACGGTTACCGCACCAAACCACTTTCAAGCTGATTGACAAAGAGGTTCGGAACACAATCTTTGCTAGACGTCGAAGAAAGCATTTTGGAAACTTAATGTAACTTTGGATCCGTTGATTTCATGATTTCTTTATCTTGATTTCAAAATATTTGTTGCCTTGTTTTTATTCTTTTTGGCAAGGTCTCAAAAACCATAGGTTTTTATGTTTTTAATTCCTAAATATTTCATTTCTAATGATATTTACAGTTATATCAAAAAAAAAAAAAAAAAGAGGGATGCTGCTACAGCACCTAATGTCGGGGATCGGGTACCATATGTTATTATAAAGGCTAGAAGAGGTGCCAAGGTAAGTTTCTTGTTGACTTTGTTTATTTTTTGTTATCTGATGTATCCAGGTCACTATCTTTTATAGCTTGATTATATCTTTTGTATGCCAACTAGGCTTATGAACGGTCAGAAGATCCGATTTATATGATAGAGAATAACATACCTATAGACCTAGTTTACTATCTGGAGAACCAGATCAGCAAGGTGGGTTTGAAGTGAGGTTGTCAATAAATTTATTGTCTCCTTTTTGTTATGAAAATTTGGGGTTAAATCAAATGAGATGTACGCAGCCGCTTCTTAGGGTTTTTGAGCTAGTCTATAAAGATGCAAGAAAGGAACTTCTATACAGACCCAACATGAGGTGAGACCAAGGCTAGTTTGCCACTGAACCGGAAAATGGAATCCTGCCTGCCATTTTAGAGTCTCAATGCCACCCATATAGTGGATAATACTCTTATACCCTTAATGATATATCTGATTTATTTGATTTAATTTATTTTTAAAAAAAACAAAGATTCAAAGCAAAGCGAGAAACGAGCTGTGGGTTTCGAAATCTCGATCCAATCTCAATCCCCGACACACTGAAGATTCCGGAGCTGCTGAGCGCTCGATTATTTGGTCGTCATTAGCGCCGACGCCGGCGCAGGAGCTGCTTTTATTTCCTCCATTGTTGGATCTAGTTTGAGAGCTCGCCATTTGTTTCGTCTACTCCCGCTCCTCCTCTTAGCCTCGCCGTCGACTCATCCATTTCGACGGACAGGACCTTCTTTCTTCTCCTCCATTGTTGGATCTTGATTGAACCAAGTAAGTGCTTTGAAATTTGTTTGTTTAGGTATTTGCAATGGTAGAGTTTGGCAATGGTAAGTGTAGAAATCTCTAGATAGTAGGATTTATGAGTTGAATCGTGTTGAATCCGAGGGAAATTAGAATGTAGCTCCTCCTTTGTATCGTTAGTTGCAGAAGGTCATGGTACAACTGAAATTGAATAATACAACTGGTACATATATGATAGTGTAGTTCGACTGGTACAATTGGTATAACTGTTACAAGTGCTGTATCGAAATTAGTGATTTATTTTGTTCTATCTGCAGTGCGATGAAGAAGAAGATCCACACAAACATATATTTTGACTATGGAGGGTACTATTCAGAAGAGCATGAGTGGAATTGCAACAATTCAGTATATGCTATAATGTTTAAGACAACATCTTTGGAGAGAATAACATATCCGGTGTTGGTAGATAAGATCTGTAAGAAGATTGCTATAGACGGAGCGAGAAGGAAGATGAAATTGAGTTACATGATATGTAAAGGAAGGAGAGAGTCTTATATTTTAGATGATGAGGATGTTTGTATATTCTTAACATCATTGGATAAAGAGGGATTTAGACCAGTTTTGCATGTGGAGTTATGCAATCTTGAAAGTAATCAGATGGTGGAGCTAGTACCAAGAGTAGAGAGAAGAAGTTCATGCTGTTTGAATTATGGGGAAGTGGCTGCCAATGATGTAAGGACTGATGATGTAAATAATCAAGCAAACTTGAGTGCGTTTAGATGGGGGGAAGGATCAGAACAAGAGAAAGAGCCTGCTATAGTTAATGAACCGATTATTGAACAGCTCATGATAGAGAATGGTGTAAATGAAGATTATGAGAATGATGTTAGGCATGAATATGTTGAGCTTTCGCGGACTGTACAACCAAGTGAGGAAACAGTTAAAGAATGGAAAGATGGTTTGGAATTGGAAAAAGATCAAGAATTTCCTTCTAAGGAGGCAGTATGGGATTTGGTTAATAGAGCTGCAAAGGCCGAGTTGTTTGGTGTGAGATGTGTGAAGTCGGACCCGGTGCGACTTATGATTGAATGCAGTCAAGCTTCCATGGGTTGTGAATGGTATTTAAGAGTTGCTAGAATAAAGAAATCTGATTTTTGGAGTGTAAGAGTTCACAAAAACATGCATACATGCTCTAGGTGTGAGGAGAGTACTAGATATTTTAAACAAAAAGGCACACCACGATTAGTAGCAAGTGTTTTGCATGAGGACTTCCGTGGTCAATTGGAAACACCGGATCCTAAAACCATCATGACTCTTGTTAAAGGAAGACTTGGTTTGGATTGTTCCTACTCCACCGCCTTGAGAGGGAAAAAACAACATGTTAGTGATATGCGTGGGAACCCTGAAGTTTGCTACACGATGTTGTATGCTTATCTCCACATGTTGAGAGAGGTGAATCCTGGGACAGTAACGGAAGTGGAATTGGATGCAGAAGATAGGTTTACTTATTTATCGCTTTAGGAGCAAGCATTGAAGGGTTTAAGGCAATGAGGAAAGTGTTAGTGATTGATGCAACTTTTCTGAAAACTGTATATGGTGGGATGTTAGTTATTGCAACAGCTCAGGATCCTAATCGTCACCATTA
Source organism: Arabidopsis arenosa (assembly GCA_905216605.1). NCBI lineage: Eukaryota > Viridiplantae > Streptophyta > Magnoliopsida > Brassicales > Brassicaceae > Arabidopsis > Arabidopsis arenosa. Next base: position 5,984,352 of record LR999458.1, read on the forward strand.
TCCCATTGCGTTTGGTGTAATTGATAGTGAGAATCATGCTAGTTGGAATTGGTTTTTTAGAATGTTGAGAAAGGTAGTACCGGATGAAGATGGTTTGGTTTTCATAAGCGAGAGACATCAAAGCATCATCAAGGGAGTGATGGATGTGTTTCCAAACGCATCACATGGTCATTGTATATGGCATTTGTCCCAAAACCTTAGGCCAAAGTTGACTGGGGACAAGGACTTAGGTGTTGAGAAATTCAAGGAATGCGCTCATATATATACTAAGACCGAGTTCAGCATTCAGTATGGTGATTTTAGGAGAAGGTATCCTAGAGCTGCTGAATATCTGGATAATTCTATTGGGGTTGAACAATGGGCTAGGAGTCATGCTGAGAGAGACAAGTACAACATAGATACTAGCAACTCCGCAGAGTCAATGAATGCTGTGTTTAAGGAAGTAAGGAAGTACCATCTATTACCGATGATTGATGCGATATTGGAGAAGTTTTCCGAATGGTTCAACAAACATCGAAAAGATTCTGCCAATGCATCGAACACAACGCAGGTGGTGCCTGTTGGGGAGAATATATTACATATCCGATGTCCTATAGCTGCGAAGTTGACGGTCACTGAGCTTAACAGCTACCGACGCGAATATAGCGTAATTGGAGTTGATGGTTTAACATATTTGGTGGACTTGGATATGAAATCTTGTACTTGTAGGTGTTTTGATATAGACAAGTACCCTTGCATCCATGGTATAGCCGCAGCCATTAAGCATTGTCGGAATGAATGGAGAACAACGGAAGTAAGCATATATGGTCTTTGTTCGAAATATTACTTGATCGAGACGTGGGCATTGGCATATTACAAAACGATTTACGTTGTGCCGCATGAGTCTCAATGGACTTTCCCAGCTGACTACGAGGAGAAGATCGCAAAACCGCCGGATTACAAACCAAAGAAAGGTAGAAATCAAGAGACCCAGTTTCCATCCACCGGGGAAAAGCGACGAAAGAGGACCCAAAACAAGGCACGGCCTGGCATTAACTTGGAGAGTTGGTTGCAGCCCCCTCCCAATGATGAGAATGGTTAACTTGAGTTTCTGTGTTTTACTTGTATTTCTCGCATGTGCATTAACAATTCAGCTGGTTCAACTGGGTTCAGCTAAGACCATGTCTGTGTCTCGTTTGTGCATTAACAATTCAGCTAGTTCAACTGAGTTCAGCTAAGAACATGTCTGTTTGTTTTAAGTTGTATTTGTATTCGTTTATATACTGAGTTCAGCTATTACAAGTAAGTCCAATATGTTCCATAAGTTTTGCATTAACTATTCAACTGGTTCAACTTGTACAACTTGTACAGCTACGATAGTATTATAAAACAACATTTTTTATAAAAAAAATGTAATAAAAGAATAATTCTATAATATAATCATAATAGAATTAACTTTTATAGAAAATTTTAACATTCGAATACAACTTTTAAAAAAATCTATGTAAAATGATGTTCTCACACAAACAACCCCTTCTAGTATAAGGGATACTTAGTATAAGATAACCTAAATCATAGTGAAAGACGTGAAAACAATGATTTGGTAAATATAATATTATGTCACCCTTGGATATGCCAAATAATTCAGAATAATCATTTGTCCAACTTATAATTAATTATTTAAATACTAGTCCAACTGAAAACAAGAAAAAGTGTTAAAAGTCCAACTATGTTGCTCCTAGTACAACTGGACAACTATGAGTATATGCAGCCATCATGGGTCCCACATATTTAATACTATTAAACAAGTACAGCCGCCAAACTCAATTTATTTTAAAAAGTATTTTTGTTTTTAGATATTCTTTTAAAAGGAAAAGGAAGATAGATCGATAGATCTAGGGTTTTATTATAAGCTATGTCTCTCTCTCTTACCTAGTTTCTCTCTCTCTCATTTGCGAAACCCAGAAAAGTAGAGAAGTAAAATTCCGGCGAGCGAGAGCGGAGATCCCGACGGCGAGAGCAGAGATTTCGGCGAACGACTCCTATCTAACAAGGTTGGTGCTTTCTAATTCCTAGATCTAGGGTTTGGGTTTGTCGATTCAGATTTGGATCTAGGGTTTTCTTATTTGGGGTTCTCCGTTTTTGATTGGGTTTGGGTTTGTAGATTAGGATTTGGATCTAGGGTTTTCTTATTTGGGGTTCTCCGTTTTTGATTTGTATATCCTAGATTCGGATTTGGATCTAGGGTTTTTAAATTTCTGATTATTCTTGAGGAGTTGCAGTGAGAATGCCAATCAGTTATACTCAAAGCTCCGAATCGGAGCCGAGTGAGGATATGAGTTGGGCAAGAGCTGACGGTAATTGGGGTATTCCTAGATATTGTTTCTGTGGAACCTACGTTAAGCTTGTTGTGTGTACCACTGGCAATAATCAAGGAAGAAAGGAATACAAATGTCCGAATTATGAGGTATGATGAATTGTTTGTAATTTCTGTTGATGATCCCTTCGTTTTTCTTATGATTGATGATTGATGCTTATGCTTAGGATGGTGGAGAACACTTCCAGAAGTGGTGGGATGATGCGGTTAATGAGGAGTTTAGTGTTGTGCATAACAAATTTGAAACCCAGAAAGAATCAATCCATCACGCTTACCAAAATCCAATGTTGGAGTCACTTCGCGAGTCTGTTCGAATTATGCGTGCTCAACTCGATGATCTTGAGAAGCGTTTGGAGGAGAAAGAAACCCAGATTAGCAAGCTGAGGGATTTGCTAGCTAAGTGGTAGTTGGTTGTGGTTGTTGTACTTAAGAAACCGAGTTTGTTGTATTCCTTATGTAAAACATAATTGCTAGTTTAACAATGTTTAACAATGCTAGTTAAGTGGTAGACCAAGTTTTATTTGACAATGTTTGACAAATATTTGACCTTGTTTTCTTTCCAAAATTGCCTTTGCTTTGACATAGTTGTACCACGAAGTTGTACCGTCATGACCAGTTGTACCGACTTGACCAGTTGAACCAAAACTACCAACACAACACAGTTGTACCACCAGTTGTACCAACACAACACAGTTGTACCACCAAAATAACTAGTAGTAAATCCAAAAACAACCAAAATAACATCAACAATAGTTCCTACTAGTTCAAAACACAAATAATTGTGTCCAAAAGATTTTTTAGTTTTTTCCTACTCCACCAGCACACATCAACCATAGTTCTTACTTCTTTCTCCTTCTCTTTGGCTGCACTTCCACAAATGGTGTCTTAATATGTTGGGAAGCTGCCCTTGTTCGCTTCTGTCCGGTTGCTATTACAGGTCCACCCTCTTGCTGCTTCCTCTTGTTTGTCTTCTTGCCCTTCTTCTTCTCTTTTCCTTTCATCTCTTCCTCATTATTTTTCTCCTCCTCATCACCTTCATACAATGTACAAAGAAAACAGTTTATTAGTCCATTTTAAAAGTTCAGGAATTAACCAAGAAACTTCTACACTCACCTTGTTCTGGAACAGTTGGAGAAATGGGATTATACATAACCAAATCCATGGTTTGACTCGGTTGACTCGGCTGCCCACCCTCAAAATCAGTTCTTGTCCCATATTGTGCTTCCACAGGCGACCCATATGGCGTAAACATCGGAACCTGGGATGCCACAGCAACTTCAAGAGTCTTCACTCTAATCTCCATGTCACTCAACTTCTCATTAATGGCTTGAAAGCCATTGTTCACCACCTCTGTTAGTGAGTTTATAGATGCAACAAGGTTAGCAATATCAGAACTCTCTTTCTCAGGGACTTCTTGCTCAAGAAACTTATTTCCAATCTCTCGGGACGCCTGGTCCAGCTGGTACATTCCTTCCCACCATATCTTTTTCTTCTTTTCTACTAGACGCTCTCTCCAACTGTCAACAATGATATCAATCTGCCCTAAGCCATCATCAACATTATCTTCAATGATTCCAGCCCACAGAGATTTCTCATATTGGTCTGGTACCAAGATGTTGTCAATATCCTGTGAATACACACACATACATTTAACTTAGACTCTTGATCAAATACATGACACAAACCAAATAATCAAATGAAGACAAAAACTCTAACCTTGCTAGTCCCAAGCTCTTGATATATTTCTTCCAAAGGGATACCTTTCATGGCAGATTCTTTAAACTTGTGCTTGCACATCCTTGGACAGTCATTTGCTGCAGCGTACAGGTACTCTATATTTCAGTCCAAGATGTGGAATAGCCTCATAAGCCAGAATCTACAAAAAAACACACACAGTTAATATCATAAAACCATATATACAACTTCAAATACTCAGACATCAAAAACAAAGGATTACCTCCAGAGGTACAATGAATCCACTAAAGCTAGGTTGAGCTTTAGGTTTGACAGACCCATTCAAATTCTTCATCATATTCCGGATCCCTTTCATACATTCTGAGAATGAATACCTGCCCCATGGATATGTCTCACATGCATCCAAATCATCAACAATCCTTAAGAGAAAGGTAACTATGTTTCCATCACTTTTTGAGCTTGCTTTTAGTATCTTGCTTAGGAAATACAAGACTACTAACTTCTTCTTATCAGCTCCTTTCCAACTCTTCTTTTCCTTCAACTTAGCTAATACATCAGATGCCTTTATCTTCTCAGTCCTTTTGAAGATTCTCTTCACAAACCTCAAATTCCCCATTTCCTCATGCTTCTCCGGGTATTCCTTGCAATTAAACCCAGTTAGCAACGCATGCTCTTTGATGGAGTACCTAATAGGTACTCCATTAACCACAAACCAGCACTCCCTCTCAAGATCTGTGTCAACTGTGCGCAGCATAAGCATCCACATGCCTTGAGTCATGTGGTTTGGCTCCCTAGGCATGTGGAATACATGCTTGAACTGAGGGTGACTTCTGAACCATATTGTCTCGTCTTTAAACTCTTCCTCTATCAACTTCACTGTCTCAGTCACATTACACCTAGTTCCTATTTTACACCCTTTGGTGTATTCTGAACTATCTAAGCACATCTTCTCTGGCGGCAGTGGCTGGGAATCATCTTCATCATCATCATTACCAGAATCATCATCAGCTGTTATACCAGCAACGTCCTTACTAGCTTCAGCAGCCTCCTCCTCTATACCATCTTTAGCAGCAGCCTCCTCCTCTATACCAACATCCTCTTCAGCCTCTATACCATCTTTACCAGTACCAACATCACCATGCTCATCCTCTTCACCAGCATTACCAACAGCATCATCCTCTTCCTCATATGTATCCTACATATTCAAAACACAATCGCTGAGTTTAAGTTGTTGAACTACTTATATCAAAACACACAATTCAAACAAGTATATAATCGAGATAAGTTGAACTAGTTGTATCAAGACACATAAATTCAAACCTATATATTCTCTGATTCAATTATACCAAGAAATAAATTCAAACCTATATATTCTCTGATTCAATTATACCAAGAAATAAATTCAAAACTATATATACTCATATTCAAAGACAACCTAATTCACTAGTTGAACTAGTTGTACGATGAATACCAATAATCCATTCTCAGACTAATGTATACCTGAGCAGAAACGGTCTCTTCCTCTTCCTCTGATGCACCCACGAGTTCCTCCGCTGCAGCCTCTACTGCTTCAGTACTCTGTTCTATCGGACTCTCTTTTCCAAGTTGAATATCGGAATCATCAACTGCTGCTTGTTCTTCAGCATCATTCCTTTCCAACTCGACGGTTTCGTTTCCAGGTTGACTCTCGGAAGCATCAACTACTGCTTCTTCTGTCGGCTCAGTTTGCATCCCGACGGTTTCACTTCCAGGTTTGACCATAGAAGCATCTGGTTCTGTCGGATCTGCGGTTTCTCTTCCAGGTTCGACCGAAGCATCCGCTGGTTCTGCCGGACGCCTCTCCGTCGATTCATACACCCCTTCGCCGTCTCTTACACGAGCCATTGCAAAGTTCCCCAGAATTTCGACGGATTTGCGGATTTGGATATGAACAGGGAAAGGGCGATGCGAAATTCGACTTAGAAGGTGAGAATGGAGAAGAAATCGACGATATAGGAGAAGAAATCGAAGAAATCGGAGAGAAATCGGAGAAGTTGTCTCTAGGGGAGAAAATGTCTGGGGAGTCCCCTTTCGGCAAACTGTAACCTCATATCTCCCCCTTATAAACAGAAATTATTATTGATTTAATTTTAATTCGAAAAGTGTTGGTTTTACCAGTATACCCCAACCGAAATCCAATATTTACAGTGAAAACCCGGATCTATTCGAACCCAGACCCGACCCATCTCTCCCAACCGGATAACCCTAATTTCTTTATTCTCTGTTTGAAAAGAGACGGAACAAATCATGAAAATCTTCTCAAAATCTTGAGATTCAAAGTTTATGAGAGAAATCAAAATCAAATCTCTCCCTAGAATTTCTCCACTCTTCCTCTTATTCTCCTTCTTCTAAAGCAACTTCAGATTTTCTTGGGAGATATCGATTTCGAAAGCAACTTCAGATTTCTCATTTTCGAGTCCTTTGTTTCGTTTTCTCGTTTCCGACAATGCCTCCAAAGAAAATTGGGTTAAAGAGGAAGAGAGGAGTACCAACGACGGAGCAGCAGCCATCCTCGACGGAGCAGCAGCCATCCTCGACCTTAATTCCGGTTTTAGAGCCAGTGGAAGAAGAGAATGAGGAAGAAGAGAGTGAAAAAGAAGAGAACGAAGAAGAAGAGAGCGAAGAAGAAGAGAAAGAAGAAGAGAAAGAAGAAGGGAATGAGGAAGGAGAGGAGTCCTCCTCCGATGATGGTAGTAGGTCCTTGGGCGGAGAGTCGTCCGATGAGAGTAAGGAGGATATGATTGCAATGGAAAATGCGCCGGAAAATGCTATGGTAAGTATTTGAATGGTGTGAAACTGGTAGAACAGGGTAAAACTATGTGTATATCTGGGTACTACTGGTAGAACAGGGTAAAACTATTATTTATTGGTATAACTGGTAGAACTGGGAATACTATGTGTTTGAATTCTGGGTATAACTGGTAATACTAGGGCATTACTATATGTTTGATTTCTGGGTAATACTGGTATTACTAAGGTATAACTATGTGTTTGAATTCTGGGTGAAACTGGTATTACTGGGTACAACTATGTGTATATTTTCAGGGTAATACTGGTAATACTATTCGCAGAATAATGATATATGGATGAATGTCTGTTCTGTTGCAGGAGATCGACGAGGAAACAGGAGCAATACCACCGCTGAGTATGTATTTCCCGCCTTCAGAATATGTGAAGAAAATCAAGCTATCAACTCGGTGCTATATTCACGAAGTGTTGACTACATTCGATGAATTGGAGCCTCCGATGAGCAAGTCTGAGAGGGCATTTTTTGAGAATCATCCGAGTTTTCAACACGTCTTCCACATGCCAAGAGACCCAAACCACCGACTTATGGGGATGTGGATGCTCCTTCTTCGCACGGCGCGCATTGATAGGAAGAAAGAGGTGTGGTTCATCGTCAATGGCGTTCCAATCCGATATGGTATATCGGAACATGCATTGATATTGGGCTTCAATTGCAAGAATTATGCGCTTGATTATAAAAATGTGGGAAGTATGGAGTTCAAGAGGAAGCATTTCAAGAAGGATGGTGGTCCTTCGAAAGTTGTGGATGCACAAGTCACCAAGATGAAGACTCGGAGCAAGACATAGCTTGGTTGACTGATTTGTCTCTTTGATGTTTGGATTTGAACTTGGTTTTGAACTTGGTTTTGTTATGTTAGGATTTGATGTTTCGATTTGTCCTGTTAGGATTTGAATTTGGATTTGCTATGTTATGATTTTAATTTGGAAATAGGTAATACTAGTAAAATAGGTAATACTAGTAATACTGGTAATACTCTTAAAACTGGTATTACTAATTAAGAAATACGGGTAAAACTAGTAATACTAATAATAGTATTAAGCTTACAAAGCATAGAAAAGTCTTGCAAATCATAGAAAAGTCTTACAATTCATAGAAAAGTCTTACAAAACAATAAAGAACCTTACACAAACCCATTAATTCCTCAATCACAACAATGTCTCCGCTAGATGCCCACGTACTCCTTCAGTTTTTGGATCTCCTTACTATCTATTTACCTTATATCTGGGTAATACTAGTGTAACTAGTAATACTACATGTAAATGGGTAATACTAGTGTAACTAGTAATACTACATACTATATCTTGAATTTACCTCATACACGTTGCATTGATAGTATCTCTTCCCTTTGTCACCATCGTTCTCAGAGATCTTGTCGAGGATGCGTCCACCACAAGGACATCTATTCGGAATTCCTTCCATCATTCCGACTTCTTCTAATTGATCATAAATCCTCTTAGCGTTCTTCATCTCATCATACCACGGGTCTCTCTCACACAATCTATCCATAATTGAAAAAGAGAGAAAGATTGAAGAGATGGAAAAAGTTGGATCTCGTTTTCTTGAGCTTGGAGAGAGAGAGAGTGAATTTCGAGATAGAGAGAGAGAGAGAGGAGAAGTCTCGATCGTGAATTAGAAGTGGAGAAAAAAGAATTTTAGTTATTTGTTTTTGTTGATTTTGGGTTTAATTGATTTTGGGGAAAAATGATTTTGGGGAAAATTGATTTCGGGGGGAAAATTGGAGGGGAAAAAAATTTGGGGGGAGAAATTGGAATTATATGCCACGTGTGCGCGCAGACTTCCACGTGTGCGCAGTCTTTTTGACATGTGCGCCGTTTTTTTTAACGTAGTTGTACCCTAGTTTTCAGTTGTACAAATTGTCCACATAGTTGTACTTTTGGTGTTTTCCAATTTAACCAGTATTACATATCCTTAAAAATGATTTATCTAGTTGTACACTTGAGGGAACTCTATCATTATAGAATTCTAAAGGTTTAATGTTATCAAATGTTAACAATATATAAAATTGTAAAATATCAATCCTAAATTGGAGTTTATATCAAAAGTGAGCTTAAAAGTATAAGGAATATGTTGGATGTAGTCTAATAAAACAATCTTACATGAAATTTTTTTTTCTCTAATTTGTAAATCATTTGTACGTAAGAGTTCATTATCACTTAATAGTCTATGTAATAGTTGGTGTAAAAAAAAATAGAAATACATAATTCCTTCATTAGTTATACTAGTTATACCAGTATTACCTAATTTCTTCAGTAGTAATACCTGTTATACTAATATTACCTTTCTACCAGTGAATTAAAACATAGTATTACAGGAGACAAATCTAGTGTTACATAGTTGTACAACGCAAATATGGTTTACAAATCATAAAGTTCAGATAAAATCAAATACTATGGTTGCCAAATAACAACCATTGCAGCGATTGCCTCGGCCTCCTTTTGTTTTGAGTCCTTTGACGTTTTGGATGCCTTTCCCCGGTGGATGGAAGCCTCAACACTTTTGTTCTATCCTTCTTCTTTTTTCGAGGCAGAGGTAATACCTTCAACGCTTTGATCTCATCTGGGATATCCCACTGTGACTTATCCGGGACTAAATAAATAGTCCTATAATACGCCAATGCCCACATCTCTGCCCAATAATACTTTGAAACCAATTCATGTATTTCCATACTTCGAACTGGAGTTTCCATTTGTCCTGGAAAAGTATCATGAAGAAGAGCTGCTACTAATTCTGGAGTACCTTTCCTCTTCCTCATCCTTGTACTACTCTTACTTATCCGGGTACAAGTATGCATCTTGTTGTACTTTCTAATCGAGTAAATACTTGTGTTCCGAATATTTGAAGCTCGTACGCCAACCACAACTTTCTTTAGAACACCTTAGGACATACCGCTCCTTATCAGACTTTTTAATAACATAACCAAAACTGTTAGCAAATGCACCTTTGTCCACCACTTCCTGCAATGCCGCCTTGCTTGGAAATTCTTGTCGTAAAATCAGTCCAATACCGTCTTCCCATTCTTTTTTAAACTGACCAGCTTCTACAACAGGCGGTGGCTCAACGTATTCATCACCCCTATCATCACATCTATCCATAGATTCATCACGTGATCCAATCTCAGGATCTTGAGTATCATCAACCTCCATTATTGCCTCATTTGGTTCTGTTCCTTGTTCCTCGCATTCGCACAAAACGATGGCAGCACTATCTCTCATTTCATCCTCATTTGAATCAAATTCCGCATAGTTCTTACCAACAGAACTTTTATTGAGGAGCTCCACTCTCGACAGTTGCTCGGGCAATTCTGGTGGAGTGATGACGTCCACATTTAAAACATATCTACGGTTATTTTCACCTGAAGATATATAGACACCTACATCATCATCATCAGTAATGTAAATCTCTTCAATTGGTCCCAACAGCACTGCATTGTACTTCATTTGCAATTTAACCTTACTTTCATCTAATCCAAGCTTCGTGCATATCCTACCTTCTAACATGCAGAGAGTTATTTTTCCCCCTGATGTATTCATCATCAAGCTATACATGCGACCATTGCATTTAAAATATATGTTCACGTTCTCCATCATTGTATCCTGCAAAAACAATACAAAAACTCTGTCAGTTATACTAGTTGTACTACAATTCTGGGTAATACTAGTACAACTAGTCATAATACATGTATATGGGTAATACTAGTGTAACTGGTAATACTACATGTAAATGGGTAATACTAGTGTAACTGGTAATACTACATACACCTGGGTAATACTAGTATAACTAGTATTACTACGTATATATTTTTCAATAGATTCAGGTACATTTCTACCCAGTTCTACCAGTTGTACTTTCGCGACAAGAACTCAAATCGAATGGTTTCGGGTTCAAAACTACAATTAACTATGATTCAGTTTTTGTTATCCATTTCTTACCCATTTACAGACCTATTCGACCCAGAAACTATGCATAAACTTCCAATGTGCATACCCAAACACAATTTGCTTAATTTCAAATCTAATTGGATTCAATCTCCTATATTTCTAAATCCAAAACTTCAATTTGAAGCTCTAAGCAGCTCGAACAACATACCTTTTCTCTCTATCTCCACGCAGCTCGCCGGAGGAGAGGATACGGCTGCAATGGCGACTGAAATCGATTTTTCCGGCGAGGAGAGCTCGAGCTCGAGAGCGTTCTGACGTTTTTTTTTTCTTTCTGTTTTCGATTTTTTTTTTTCATTTCAGAAAATAATTAATTAAAATGAAAAAGAAAGAGAAAGGGTAAAATTGTCAGATCACATTTCATTAATTGAGAAGGGGATATGTAGACAAAAAAGGGATATAAGAGGTTTATGGTTTACAAAAGGGGAGTTGTGAGACATTTTCTCTCTCTAGGGTTTCGAAAAGGGGGGAAATCGGAGAAAATGAAACGCTTAAGTTTTTCTTGAGTTTTCAACTTCTCTCTTTGTTGGGCTCAATTCTCGGATGGGCTTGGACAAAAATTAGTGGGCTTGGGTCGGATAAACGGAAACGGGTCAATGAGATCTTGGATCTTGCCCCTTGGGTTTTTCGTCATTTCATATTTAAGGGTTTAAATTTAATTCAACAAATTAAACTAAAAAACTTGGGTGGCATTCCAGCCTTTTTTTTCCCAGAAAGTGGCTTTCCAGCCATTGTTTCACATGAGGTCAACATCAATCGATGCTCCTTCAAACGTTGGCATGATGAAATTTGTCAATAAAACATTGAATTGTATTGGCTGCAAAGCTCCGGTCAGGTACTTTTCGGTTACATACCTGTATATGGATATGTTTCCTTTCGAAGAATACGGGTCCAGAAGATTTCCATCTTACTGGGTCAATGTTACTTATTTCTAGACTTTGATTCTCACCATTATCTGTTTTGCTGTCTCCAAAATTGACTACAACCAGGAATGGAACTCTCTGCTCATGTTGCAAGGGAAGAGAAACCGAGCTATACTGCGGAAGTGTTCTTCAGTGTAAGGTTCCGTTTGTTCTTCCATATGGAATTGTTGGTGATTACTGAAATTTGTGTGTGGATGCAGTCGCAGACCAGGAAGAGCTGGTTGCTAGGTGCCAAGAGTGTCAAGGCTCTCTTACTTAGGATGTCTTATGCACCATGTTTTGCTTATTTATTGCTCTGATAGCGTAATTGTAAAATTTGCGCACTATTGTTTGACTCATGAGTTATTACTTGAAACGAAGGTTTGTGTGCATAACAGCCTACTGAAATAAAAGCAGTTTCTGAACCCCAATATTGCATGCATTTTCCAGTGATATTACACAAAATGTGGAAACTCGACAATTCATCTACCCTGTTACAACCCCTAGTTCAGACCGAAAATATTGTTGATTGGAGTAGTAATATTTGAATAAATATGGGTGCACATGTCCATGGAGTTGATAATATCCGTGTGCTTGATTGATCTTAACCAGTCGAGATTGCTCAATATTCTATCAGAGGGTGAAAGCGCAGAAAGACATGGCTATCGTATTTATAAGTATTATGAGGAGTTTCTGATCTCTTTACGTATTTATAATGTCACATCATGAGCTGTGTCTTTAAATTCTCCAAGTAATATGTATAAGCGAAATCTGAAAGCTAGTATTTCTACAGGTACTCGATTCTGGTCGCAACAAGGCTTACCAGTTTGAATCTGAATACTCTTAAAGTTATCCCTGTCCAATATCTCCCGTCCGGTTAATCAGATATTTGCTGGTGCATTCCTAATGATTAGTTCTCGAGCCTCACAGTATATATGTGAGTTTGATTTGTGTGTGTTCTTGGTTCTTACACCTTATTGAAACAAATGTCTCGTGGAATGGTTTGGATTTACGAGTGTACTGATTCTAGTGCACAACTGTACCTTGTTACTAAGCAAGCACTAACTCGGATTACATGCAATATCCATTATCATTATAACCATAGGTCGGATCGTATGTACAATCAGTTTTTAGATATTGTCAATTCAATAATAACAAGGTCATCAATAACCGATTAGACTTTGTGGTATTTTAACATGCAACTAATATTCCGTTGTTGTGTTTCGAAGAAATGTTAGTCCCCAAGCTCTCATGCGCTTAACAATGGGCCGCAATTAACTGAAAGAGAACGTGGTCTGGGAATTAAGTCTCTCATGGAAGCAAATAAGGTTAGCTGTCTGAAGCTGATATGGCGAATTGTGTCCCTGCATCTCTTTGGGTTTCTTGGATTTCCAAATATATCTTGCGAAAGGAGACATTCTGGTCGATAAAAAAGAGCACAACCATGGGCTCTTGGATGTGGAAAAAACTATTGAAGTATCGAGAGGTTGCAAGACCATTACACAAGATGGAAGTGAAATCTGGGAACTTAACTTCATTCTGGTATGATGACTGGTCACAAATGTGCAGATTAATAGACTTAACGGGACCTCGTGGAGTCATTGATTTGGGGATACCACTACAAGCAACGGTTGAATCAGTTGTTAGGTCTCGTAGGAGCCGACGACACCGAGTGGAAATTCTGAACAATATTGAGGCTGAAATTCAACGACTAACGCAGAGAGAGTGGAGGGTAGAAATGACATTCCACTTTGGAGATCACCGGAAAACAGATTCAAAAAGTCTTTCTCATCCAAAGACACATGGAACATTACAAGACAAGCTCATCCCCATGTCGATTGGCACAAGGGGGTGTGGTTTTCTTATGCTGACACCTAAGTATTCATTCTTCTCGTGGTTAGCCATTCATAATCGCTTATCAACGGGAGATCGGATAAAGATTTGGAACTCGGGCCAGAGAGTAGACTGCATTCTTTGTGACAACATTGAAGAATCAAGGAATCATCTATTATTTTCATGTGGGTACTCTTCGGAAATATGGAAAGCTCTTACCCACAGACTTCTTGGAAATGACTTCTCAACAGATTGGGACTGCTTAATCACTTCACTAAACAGCTCAAACCAACCCCGGCTGCACCAATTCCTTCTACGGTACGTTTTTCAATCTGCCTTATATCCTATTTGGCAGAGAGAAACGCAAGAAGGCATGGAGAAATTCCCTCACCTCATGATCGACTCATTAAGCTTATTGACAAGAATGTTTGAAACCGACTTAGTGCAATCCGAGATATGGGAGACCAGAGATACGAAGGAGCGCTACGGATGTGGTTTGCCACACGTTCTATGGTATGATAGAGAGTAGACATTCGATTTATGCTTCAAAGTTTTTCAACTTCCTTTCCAAAAAAGTAAACAATAGCTGATGCAGTCATTGTAAACAAGGTTTTTGATTGAATACAATTTTACATTCAATTCAAAAAAAAAAAAAAAGAAAGCGGGTTTGTGCCTAACTTTAATGACTAACTGAAATCTCACGCAGCTTCCTTCTTTGATCAGGTCTAACACGCTAATAGATGATTATTGCATATGGAACTCTATTAGAACTGCTAGGAGATCATCCGATAATTGGTTACCATCCATACGTTTTACCATTGCTGATCCAGACACAAAGAGATTGCAAAGTTCCCTGGTGCCTATGTCCATGATTTTCTCTATGGTTGGTTATTGATATCTAGTATTTAAAACCACAGCCAATGCATCACCGTCTCGGTTGACCATAAACTTATTTTCCTCCATCTCTTTTGTTTTGTTGTTTATCATCGGGACCGTTTATCATCTAGCAGTGATTTTCTCTTAGATGGTCAGAAATCTGGAATTATCATCCTACTAGTATTTCACCCTGTGCTATGCACGGCCACCTTTTTGCAAACAATATACATAAACAAAAGTTACATATATAACTTGATCTAAATAAAATTAATATTTTAGATATTATAAATTTTGTAGTTTTAGACTTAAACATTTAATATTTTGAATAGAAAACAATTTTTTTGACAATGAATAACAAATATTATAGAATTCACGTAGAAAAACGATATACATAAATTCAAATTTATAAATAATGACATCCATTGTTGTATTCGAAGAATCTATACGACTATTAAAACAAAAATTATGCGTATTCAAAATTTGAAAATTTACAGAAAATTTTTGGTTATTTTATAAAAAATAATATATATATTAATTTATGATATTATTGGGACCATATTCTTACATACGAATTTCAAAGAAAATATTATCTTATTATCATATCGAATTTAGTTAATTTTTATACTGTACCATATTTGGACTATATTATCGTCTTAATTAATTTTATCGAATATTAATTTATAGAGGTTTTACAATATATATGCTCGCTTAGTTTTTGACTTTTGGGCTTCTGATTATTTGGGCTGTTAGTCGATTTCCACATTATTGGGCCTAAATTTTTAGATTTTAAATGTTTGAAACTTATATGATCTCGAAGATATGTTTGAAACTGGTTTAATCAGTTTAATCGTTCTTTTATGGTTTTTCGGTTTTCTAAAATTATGCCGAATTGAACCGACTAAAAATCCAGTCGGATTTGAAAGAGAGAAACTCGAGGATTCACACTAACAATGCAAAACCGACAGCTAATCTAGTCTAGGAGTTTCATGTCACCATTCGAGATAAATTAGCTGGTCTATAGTCTATAAGTGTTATTACATTTACCTCCGGTCGCTCCAACTCGGCAACCTCAAGAAAATTACATTTCAACTTGGTTTCGGTTTACTCAACCTTCAACTACTTGGTCTTCAAATCAATTTTTTGTGTATTATATCATCTTAAAGCCATGTATTTTAAATGATGCCTCTTTTAGAGGGAAAGATGAATAAAAGTACTACATTAAAAATAATAAAAATAAGAGTTTGATATTATTTTTACCAAAAAAATTTGTTAGTCTAGTAAATCCACTTTAAATAATCTTATAGTAAATCCGATCAAATTGAATCGACTAAAAATTCAGTCAGATTTGAAAGAGAGAAACTCGATGATTCACACTAACAATGCAAAACAAACCGGGCCTTGTGGCCTAGTGGTAAAGGGGTCACAGCTGTGACTTCCGCCACCAGGGTTCGAGGCACGGCCACTGGCAGGTTTACATAGGGGAATTGCCAGCCTCGTGGGATTAGTCCTTGGACCTAGGAAGCCTTTGGGAGACCCGCGGTTATTCAAAAAAAGAAAAAACAATGCAAAACTGGTAGCTAATCTGGTCTAGGAGATTCATGTCACCATTCGAGCTATATTAGCTGGTTAAGACCACAACAAAGTGTTATTACATTTATCTTTGGGTTTACTCAACCTTAACATACTTGGTCTTCAAATCAAATTTTTGTGTATTATATCATCTTAAAGCCGTTTATTTTAAATGATGCCTTTTTAGAGGGAAAGACGAATAAAAATACTATATTAAAAATAATAAAAAATCAGAGTTTGATATCATTTTTACCAAAAACCTGTTCGAGCATCTCCAACCCCACTCTAGTTTTTTTTCTAAACTCTATTATAAAGCATAATTCTTTTGAACTCTACTCTATATCCCACTCTAAAATAGAGTAAAAGAGAGGATTGGCTCGACAAGTTCGTACCGAACCGCTTGATATCACATATGTAAACAACATTCCCCAAGAATGGCTCTTTTGAGCTCTAATTTAAGCTGTTGACAAAAAAAAAAAAGAGGATTGCTCTATATATAGAACAATTCTTTGTTTTTTTACACTACCTCTATTTTAGAGTAGGATATAGAGTGATACATTGGAAAGAAAACATGCTCTATTTTAAAGTTACTTTATTATAGAGTAAAAAAATAGAGATTTGCATTGCAGATGGTCTTGGTCTAGTAAATCCACTTTAAATAATCTTAGAGTAATCCACTTCAGACATTGATGTCATTTTTTACCAAAAAATTTATGTTAGTCTAGTAAAGCCACTTTAAATCAGGTTACATGAGTGTCATTAATTATAAGGTATTCTCTAATAAAATTAGAATTTCTAATTGTCTTTTGCTCCCCCAATTTCAGCCTCCTCTTTCCTGTTCTCTATGAGCGAATTCTTCCTAAGGAAGCAATACTTAAGTTTCCTCTCTTGATTTTCCCGTAATGTACCATGGTTGTAAGAATATATAATTATATATTCGTAGAAATACTCAAATCACTATCAAGTAAAATATATTAAATCACTCGAAGACCAGATCGTAAGGCGGTAAGATCATAAATAAGCGTCACCAAAATGTCTAATTAGAACAATTTCGACTCTTGTAATAATGAAAAGAAAAAACAATGTGTTGGAGTAAGAAAACAAAAATGTTGTTGAAAAAAGCAAAGAAAAAAATGTTATAATACAAGATTTTTCAACTCTTCTCAACACTCGAGGAACGCCGTCTTCAACTTCTAGCCTTGAACTTTGAGATCTTTTTTTGAGCTCAACACTCGTGTGCATCTGACTTTGACCACATCTATAACGCATATATGTGTGTGCCTGCATGCAAGTAGCCATATTATAGTTTAATATTTGATAAAACCGAAACCAAAAGAAACTTGGTTTTTCTCAAATCTTCCTTAGCTTCCTCTTGTTTTGTGGATCCTAGAACCCTTTTCTTCCTCTTCAATCCCCAAAACACGCAACTTTCATCTTCAAAAATGTAACAGTGAAGAAGAATAAATGGATGACCAAATGTCTCTATTTTCATCATGACCATATTGGTTTTGATATACTTTATAGTTTTCAAAAACCACAAGTTATATACTCAATAATGGAAACTTGCAGCATCAAGGATGGTTCCTCCGTCGCCTCCAGCCCGATTTCTTCTCCGAATATTAGTACCCTTTTGAAAATCAAAGTTCTTTCTTGGTATGAATCTAAAGATTATCTTCTTGATGTCATATAGCAAATCTGAATTATTTATGTTGTAGACTTATGTAATGTATCTTTTATGTGTGTGTGTGTGTCACAGGAGTAAAGAGACCGGTCTACCTGCGTCAGTACATGTTCGAGTGTGCAACAAGAGTTTTAACCTTCACAAGGTAATAATGTTATATCAAATCTCTCAAGGAATTTTCTAAAAAAAAAAAAAATCTTCCAAAGAATTTTGTTTTCAACCAATACATGTAGCCTAGTGGTTTTGTAGTGTTCTCATGCTTAATTTTGTCTTTCTTTGTAGACGCTCTTGTGTACAAAGAGCGGATATTTTAAGGAAAGAGAAGATCAGCTATCGGAGATCGAGATACCACATGAGTTTCCTGGTGGAGCAGAGACCTTTGAGAAGATTATGCTTTTCATTTATGGCTGCCCAACTTTAATACATCCATTCAACATCGCTGGACTTAGATGTGCAGCTCAATTTCTTGAAATGACAGAACAACATTCGACGGGCAACCTCTGCGAAAGATTTGACCTATATCTAAACCAAGTTGTCTTGCAAAACTGGGATGATACGTTAGTTCTTCTGAAGAAATGTCAGGATCTATTGCCTTGGTCTGAAAATTTACTAATCGTGAGCCGGTGCATAGAGTCTCTGGCATTCACGGCTTGTATGGAGATTCTTGATCCCGAAAGACGAAGAGAAAAGCCGGTAGTTATGCTTGGAGGTTTGGTTAATCAACCATGGGAATATACAACCGTAGAGAAAATTATAAACCAAGATACTTGGATCAAAGACCTCACAGATCTTCCATTCGAATTCTTCAGACAAGTGATTGGGTCACTTAGAAGACAAGGGATGAAAGAAAGATATGTAAGTCCATTGATCGTCTTTTATGCCAGCAAATCTGTAGTACCTGAAGGTCAAAGTAATACTGATATTCTGCAAAGAGCTCTTGATCTGCTTCTTACAAGAGACAAGGCATATAGGTTTGTTCCAGTCGGGTTTTATTTCGCGTGTCTCGCACACAATTTGAAGCATGAAACTGTGTTGAAGCTGCAAGATCAAATTGTATCTCTTCTTCACACTGCACACACCGAAAACTTTATATACCCGAAAGCCGGGAACGGGCAAGTTTCTTTCAGTCAGGAGTTGCTTACAATGGAAACCCTGTTTTCAACATATGTATCAACAGAATCAGAAGGACATCATACTTCCTCCCCAAGCAACATGAGAGTTGGAAGATTATGGGATGTTTTTCTCTCTCGTTTACCGTATGATCAAGAGATGAAAACAACAAGGTTCATTGAGCTGATTGAGACAATCCCAATGTCATTCAGAGAGAGTCATGACCAACTTTACCTTGCACTAAACGCATTTCTTCAGGTATGCCTTCACTTTTTCCTTCTTCCATTATGTAAAATCAACCAACATACTACCTTACGTGACGCGGCTCTGCTTTAGGTAAATACAACCATATCTCAAGAAGAAAAAGGATCAATCTGCAGTTACCTAAACTGCCAAAAACTATCACAAGCAACGTCCCTCCAACTCGTAAAAAACGAGCAAATGCCATTACGTTTGGTTGTCCAAGCTCTCTTTATCCAACAGCTCAACACACACCAAGCTTTCAAAGACTGCTCTGACTCATTCAGATTCACAAACTCTGCAGACTTCTCTGGTAGCGTTGTTCCAAGCTCAAGACCCTTAACTTCCCAACAAAGCCCTTGCACTGATGATGAAACCGGGGCAAGAAACAGACCGTTATGCTTCTTGATGCAGAAAGATGCAACATTGGATGAGTACGAGTCAACAAGCTACAGAATCCATAACCTCGAAGAGGAACTAGTTTCTTTAAAGAAGAGCCTTCAGTCCCACAACAACCAAAAGAAGCCAACTTGCCTTGGCAAAAGATCAGCGAGTAGAAGCAATAATACTTTTGGCCAAGTCACAACGGCTTGTATTGGCTCTGTAAGTTTTACTTCACAGAGAAAGTATGCCAATAAGCTGCTCCGGGTACTACGTAGAGTTAATTTGTTTGGAAGTAGAAAAACTAATATAAAAACAAATGAGAGTGGGAGATGACGAAACATGTATCAAATGTACGTATAATTTACAAGAATAGTCACTGAATAAAAATCATAACAATAATTTTATGGCGTTATATATAAATAAATTATTTTATCAATAATTTACTTCAAATTAGAGTTTTGATTGTGTATGGATTTAAAAACATCGACCAGGATTTGTAATATTATGTAGTTCCTTTTTTTTTTATAACCAAGAATTAATCCCGACTTTAGCCACCGACTACCTTTAGTGTAGTCGTCGAGTAGCCCATTCACCAGGTTTTCTAATGGACTTATTCCACGTAATTTAGGAAGGGTTTCACGAAAAGCATGACAATCGAAATGAGAGGAATTTCATCGCAAATTTAAATTGGTATAATAACTTCGTTCAACTATATTGAATGTAGTTTGGAATTAGTCACAAGTTATAAAATTAGTTAGATGTTTTGTTTTTTTCAAGAAGGATACATTTCTTACAATATAGCCAAAAGCTCAAAAAAGGTTATTTCACAAAGATATCAATTAAAAGCATACGTACAGCATACACTTATGGTGTACATTTAGATTGTGTATGAGCATATAATATATACACACATTCTACTTTGGTGGCTTTGTCACCGGACTGCTACACGCTTTTGGAAACTGAGTTCCCACAAGCTTTGGTGATACGTTTGAGCATTGGAAAGTCGCTGGACCGTCGGCTCCGGTATACTTGATGTTAATGTCACCGACCTCCACGTTCTGGCATGGATGTCCCTTGCTGCACAAAAGCTTCACCGCGTCTTTGTTTCCTGATGTTCCTCTGATCTTCTTGAAGCTTATGTTGGCCAACTTGATTGTTGATGGTTTCTACGGAAAAAAAAACAAAACATCAAACGTTTTGGAATCATAATCCATACTATATATAGTAGTGTTCATGTACTTTCTACATATATATACTACAAAAAAACAGGCGAATTCCTACAGTAATTTTTTATGTACCTGCTTGTTGCATTGGTTCCATGGGCAGTACTCTTGGTCGATGAGTATGGGGTTGCTGACGTTCTTGAGGAGGATGTTCTCGAAATGGATATCGGAGGCGGTTGTGGTACAAGCTGCAGAAGGCCATGTCTTGATCCTTAGCCCATTGTCAGTCTCTTGGAGGGTGCAGTTGATGATCTTGATGCCACTGACGTTTTCCTCGTGGCTATACCTTCCAAGACTTCCAATACTGATTCCATGTCCCGGACCGCATGTAACTCTTTCGACAAGAAGGTTCTTCATCCCATCTCCAACAGAGACACAGTCATCTCCTGTTGAGATAAATGAATTGATGATCTTGATTCCGTCACTTCTTCCAACGTGGATACCATCGGTGTTGGGACTCTCTGCAGGGGCGATGATCTTGACGTCTTCGAATGTCATGTTCTTTGCACCGATCACGTTAATGTGGAAGTTCTTTGCATCTAAGGAGGTTATGCCTCTAATTTTCGCGTTGGTAACGAAATCAAAACGGATGCTCTGTTCAACAATGACACCAAAACATCAACAAACACATCAAATCGCGGAGTTATCTTATATAATATGAAAGGGTTTCTTACGATGGGAAGTTTCTTGCAGTTGAAAGTCTTGTGGCAGTTGTTGACCCTCCATGCTGCGTTTCCTTCACCATCGAAAACACCACCTCCGTTCAACTTAAACCCATCAATGTTGCGGAAAGCGACCCATTTCTCCTTTCCATTAGCGTTACCGTCGGCTTTCACGGTACCTTGAAGAGCAATCCTTATAGGAGCTTTGCATGGACCCATCATCACGATCTCCCCAAGCTTGTATTCACCTTTTGGGATAAGAACAGTGCTCTTTGTAGGGAATTGGCATGCCTCATTGAAAGCTTTCAACAATGCCTATATCGGAAAGATATTTAAAATTACTTGGAGAACAAGAAAACAATGTATCGATAAACGAGATGATTGTTAGGTTTTAGAACTGACGTTAGTGATATCAGAACCTGGAGGAGAACCAATGTTAAAGACCTTTGCATTAGCTGATAAACCTAACAAACAAAAAACAAAGAATGCTGATACTCCAAAATGTACACGACCCATAATTGGGATTTATTTTAGTCACTAGCTAGTGATTACTTTTATTTACTTTTTTTTTTGTAATACACTAGTTATGACTATTTATTATTTTAAAAGTTTTTTTTTTTTTTATGTTTTGTTCATATGTTTTGCTGCCATTATATAGTATCTAGGAGGAGAGAGATTTGAATGTTCCACTTTCTTCTCCACCATTCATGTTTTCAGCTTTTCTAACCGATATATTTGGATTTCATTTTTAGAAAAAAAAAGACTATTTCCAGTGGTAATGAGGCCTAAATATCGATTGTAAGATCTGTGGAGTATATGTGTGGTCTGTTTCAAGCTCTTTTTATGGTTACGTTAGGAGGCAACTATAAAAATAGGTTGGAGAGATTAGAAGGCAAGTAGGCAACTGTATATTGGACTGATGGTAATTTGCATTATGTACTTTGGAAAAATTAATGTTCATGTCGTTGTATTTGGGCTTGGGGTATACTTAGATCTGGAAATTCGTTAGGGATGTTACCAACAAATTAAGCTCCTAAAACTCGATGTGTAAAGGCTAACTAGGGTAGTTACCCGCGCCTTACGCGGCCAAAATGATTTTTCGAAAAAAAAATTCAAATTATAAAGATTAAAAATAGTTTAGTGATTTTAAAATACGATCGAATTATTACAAATGATCAAACGTGTCTAGTACAATGATTTACCCATTAATTGTAACTCATAAGAACACCAAACTAATCAAACATTTGTGTAGACCTTTCTATGATCCACTCAATCATCCGACTCTGAATATCTTGCATTCCTTGCAGCCCAAACAAAAGCCATCGCGAGTGTACTATATATGGAAAACTTGCTAGGTTATTAACCGAAACAAACGCGAACATCCAATTAATATATTATGATAGACTCTGAATATTACCCGTTCTTTGATCTCTTCAAGATCGTAAAACTCCGAGTCAAGGTAAAATCTAGAACATCCACTTCCATTCATGAGACATGGTTTCTCGGAAAAATATACAATTCGATAAGATCATATAATATATTAGCTGCCTTAAGTTTTTTTTTTTTTTAATATGATAAAGAAATATCAATCAATACTTTTGTACTCATCAACCCGCCAAAACCTCAAAACGCAAAACACAGGATCACGACGGTATGAACGATCGTATTCTCAGTTAACCCACACTCTCATAAACTAATCGGTCAAATCTCCCACCGCGCAATATCTCAATTTCAACCCTTTTTAATTTACAAACCAAAATAAAAACGACATATATACGAAAATATTGGCATGCAAAATTAAAAGGAAACTTACCTATAATTCTTTAATATGAAATAAACACAGTTGCATCCATTATCCCTATCGAATTGCCAACGAACGTAAGAGATTCTTTTAAGACCGCCAATATGGACGGAAAATCCCACCGTATCTAAGTTTTAGGGATTTAATTTGTTAGCTAACTCATAGTTACATTAAAACCAAAAAAATGAAAGGAAGAAAACGAAAACTTACCAATAGGAGTCTCGGTCAAGACCCTCATATCCCCTTATTCGTCTAAATCTTTCAACTTAATCATTAATTATGGGGCCTCTATACCTTAAACTCTAATCCCTACCTTATAAACCCAATTTAGTTGTTCAAATTCGTCTAAATGTGTAACACCAAAACCTAACTTCTACCTTATAAACTCAAACCGATATTTAACTTCGTCTAAATGTATAACACTATACCATAACTCCTACCTTTGAAACCCAAACCGATATTTAACTTCGTCTAAATGAAAAACATTATACCCTAACCTCTACCATATAAACCCAAACATTATAAGTTAAGTCATAAATCATTTTAATATAATCTAATGAGATTTTTCCATTGTTTGAATCTGTTTGGTTACAGTATGAAAGAGCGATATCAAGCCTAAACCCTAACTCTTGCCTTATAAGCCAATATGATATTTAAATTTGTCTAAAGGTATAACACTAATTCCTACCGATTAAATCCAAACCGATATTTAATTTTGTCTAAATATAAAACACTAAATCCTAACCCTACCTTATAAACCCAAATTATTTATTTAAATTCGTCTAAATGTATAACACTAAACCCTAACTCCTACTTCATAAACCCAAACCTATATTTTAACAGTCACCTCTCAATCAATTGAAACATCACCCAAATCTCATGCATCATGGTTGCTTTCACATATCCAAAACCTACAATCATAAAAAAAACATCACAACTATAAAACTATAATAATATGTATAATAAAAAACAATGTAAAAAAGCTGGGTTTAGCTATGAACCGTAAGTATAAACATGCAAATTATTTATATTAAGCTAAGAAGCGGTAGACTTTAGGTTTTCTCTTTTTTCGACGATAATAACTACAAAAAAAGAAGTTTTATATTTTTTTAAAGCACATAGTTATCATATCAACTAATATTGGTAAAACTACCATTTTTCATTTTTAGCCATGTTAAAATAAAAAAATATAAGAAAAATTCCTTACTTTCTTAGAATATATGGATAAAAATAAAGAGATCAGAGAAATAATTTTTTCGATGATATTACCTAAAAATAGTATAAATTTTATATTTATCATTATCTACATAAATTTTAAAAAATTATTTTTATTAATTTTTAAAATATATTATCGACCCAGAAATTAAAAAATAGCTTTACTCATCATTATTCCATGTTAAAAAAATTAACCAAGATCTATAGTGTCGAGAAAAGTTAATTACCATTAAAATTAGTTACCCTTTGTGCGTCATTTTTCCCATTTTTATAGCGGATATATATATATATATGAAATAACAATTTTCATGTAATGCTGAATTTTTAGTTAATTCAGAAAGATAACAATTGCCAATTTCTATATTCTCCAAATCTTAATCTTAATATATATTTTTTTGTCAAAATCTTAATCGTAATTTTTATATTTTCATATCAAATAATAATCTGAATATTTTATTATCTCGGATAATTAAAAATTTATCATTCTGATAATTAAGTATAAAATAAATTTATCACACTATATGTAAATTTGTTTTTTTTAAACTTGATAAGAAAAGATAGACTTCTTTTTGTTATAGTGTTACTACATTTAGAAGTTTCTGCAGCTTAAACTCAAACACATAATGACAACTAAAAAAAACCAAGCACATGTGATTATCATCGTGGTCTCAAGGACACATGGAAACAGAGAGAATTACTTATTTTTTAGTTAGGTTCAAATAACTGTTTATCAATATACAAATTAATATGATTTTTTTTTTGCAAGGATAGCTTCCGTTTGTTATCCTCGTTTCCATACCAACAAAACACAAAACATTATTTTATATTTTTTCGGAGATATATATCGACTGGTGTATAATTATTGAGACATTTGACATTGTCACAAAGTAAAAGGTTTATTTATAACGAAAGAAAAACAAACAATTAAAATCTACAATTTTCCACATTTAATGGGAACACATGACACCGTTTCTTTCTCAAGATCATGTAAATTCAGCTGGTGAGCATTTCCAAAAACAGACATCCCGTTAGAACTTCCCATGGCCAAACACAAAACGCCGGTGATTGAATCCTGCCACCATGTATTTTTTTCCGGGAAGCTGCAAATCCGCACCTTTAAAATGAAAATCAACTTGGAGATCTGTCTCCAAAAATTATTCATACTATAATCATGTTCTTAAAAAGAGCCTTAAATTTGAGAAATATGAAGGTTACGTTTATATTATATCACATCTAGAAAAGAGAAAGATACAAAATGGGCAAAAATAGTCAACAAAGAACAGCTTCCAACTTTCGTAACCTTTAAAAAGGCATTAGTGTTTGTGTTTCTATATATCTCTTTAAAGCCTCGAAACTCTCATAAATCCCCCCAACTTTCAAAATAGAACACAAAGACATGGACCGACCACACTATCCAAAGCGAGCTCTATCCCCCGTGTTGGCAACACTTTTTTCTTATTAGTTTGGTTGTGACACACACAATTTCTCCAATAACCTCGCCTTCGCCGAAAGACGATTACTTTGAGCTTCGACCTTAGGCTCTTTTCTCCACTGGATATACAACGAACCAAATGATACTGTTTCCATCGCCTTTGGCCACCATGGAACCTCTTCTTCTTCTTGGATTGCTTGGGGACTTAACCCAAGTAGTACTCAGATGGTTGGGACGCACGCGCTCGTCGCCTTAACCAACTCAAGTGGCCAATTCCAGGCCTATACCTCGTGAGTTGATACGGCACGCAGTACACGCGGTAGCCTTACCTTCCATGTGAACAGCGTCTCCGCGAGTCTGGTCAATGGGAGGCTACCATCTTCACAACTCTTGAGTTACCACCGAATTTGAACACGAACAACCAGTTTTGGGAGGTAGGACATGTTGTTAATGGTGTTCCTTGAGGAATAAAAGGACAGGAGATAATATGAGATCGAGTGGTAGGACTGATCTCCGAACATGTCATATAAAAGACTCCATTGACCACATATCTTTGTTTTCCGCTATTCAAAGAGCAGAGTTGGAGAAAACAAACGAATTTCTTGGAGTGATCTTTTCGTAGTGGAATTATTCTTGAGGGTTTGGTCTTCCTGAATCATGCAAATAAAAAAGAAGCAAATCTCTTGCCTTAATTTACAGCTTTAGCTATGAATCTTAGAGAAAATTTTAGGGATTGAGCTACGAACCTGTTGTATTTGAAACTGGTATTCGTGAGTCCAAAAGCGAAGGCCGTGACAGCTCCGAAAGATAAGAGACACATATGTTGTCTTTTGATGGATGACACTGGAAGCACTGAGAGACTTGAAGAAAGCTATATCTCATGAGCTTTGGTGTTTTAAGAACATTGTATGAAGATATCCTGAGTTATTCCAAAGCCCATCATGCGAATAAAATCAAGAAATAGATCAAACAAACCTAAATGCAATTCATTGCTTTAGAGGCAGTTCATTAAACAGGAGTTGAAGACTAAATTTTTGAATTATTTTCATAATCCTTAATGATCAAAGAAAATAAACGTCTCTTTGTTAACAATCTCGTCAAAACCATGACTATTGAAAAATCATGAACATAGACAATAAGAAGATCAAGTACGTTTCTGTCTAATGAATATGTTTAGCTAACGGAAAAAAATGTTTAGCTAACGAATCTGAAAGGGTTCGGAAAAAGAAGCATGTTACCTCTGCAATCTCGCTCGTGATCTTATCTTGAAGAGCTGCTCGTGGATACGACCCATGATTTGTCCCGGAAGAAAAATATATATACGCTAGGGTTTATAGCCGCCAAAAAGAAAAACAAATAAATAAATTCACGATAAAATTAAAAAATATAGTTTGATAAGAGACTACCTTTTCGCAAGATGAAACAAACCCTAATATCTTTAGGAGATTTTATTAATTAAATCGACACGTATATAACAACAAACAATTATGAAAAGCAAAACATGTAATCAATTAAACTATAAACTTCATTTAAGAAGTTGATCAACAATTGGCAAAGATCTATGTGATCTTACTTTCCAAGAAACCATAACATAAAAAGGAGAAACGGTGAGGGTAAAGGACAAAGAACATGATGAACAGATTTAAAGTTTACGTATCACAGAAATATATTCGAAACGATAAAACAATGCGTTAAAAAAAAAACAACACGTAAAAGAATACAGATCGTATCAAAGAAAATAAGGCCGCACGGTCGATCGATTGATGATCGTAACTATATGATCACGCAATAGTAGAGCAATCAAATTAATTTTTTTTTTGGTAAAAAAAAACACATAAATCAAGCAAGATTAGGGAAATACCTCAGTTTGGTTTGAGCCTCGTTTGCAATTCCACGATCCAAAAAGTGATCCAAAAAGTTTATGCTTGTACCTGAGAAAAGAAAGAAGTGATAATCAAAATCATGAGAATTATCATGCATATAAAACCAAACAGCTACGAAAATCAAAACATGTAATCGACCAAGCTATAAACCTCGCGTAAACAACTCATCACAAATTGGCAAAGATCTTTGAGATCTTACTTTCCAAGTGACCATAACATAAAAAGGAGGAAAAAAACCCGACGACGATGCATCATAGAAAGGACCAAATTTGAGGTACAAAAAAGAACTATAAACCATAATTGCTATGCATAAAAAGCCAGCCGTGATGTTTGATTTTCAAGAGAGGCATCCTATATTTATAGGAATTTCCAGCATAAGGTTTTAGGGTTTTACATATGACGGTGTAAAACTTACCGGGCTTTTTTTTTCGTAAAAATATAAGCCCAATAAGCGAATAAACGAATTAGGGTTGAAGAAACGAAAACAATATGTTTCCTTTTTCCAGAATTCCGTTTTTTTTTTTATTAACAAAACGGAAATTTCATTAATTTAATCTAATTAAAGGGGGGGGGGGGGGGGGGAGGGGGCAAAAACGACTGCTCATATTCTGAGAGCGAACGTGAGCACTTTCGACTAATAATATTTAACTTTTTCATTAACCAAATAGGAAAACTAATAAAAAGAATATTTACATATACTAATTTATATATCTAATTTAAAATTTGTTAACTTTATTTTTCTTAATCAAAAAGGAAAACTAACAATTTCTCTTTACATGTGTTATTGGTCAATTAGATTTGGCATGTGTTAATTTTTTTTTAAAATCATTTAGTATGGAT
This sequence comes from Arabidopsis arenosa, assembly GCA_905216605.1. Classification (NCBI taxonomy): domain Eukaryota; kingdom Viridiplantae; phylum Streptophyta; class Magnoliopsida; order Brassicales; family Brassicaceae; genus Arabidopsis; species Arabidopsis arenosa. Next base: position 6,012,858 of record LR999458.1, read on the forward strand.
ATTAACAAAAAAAAAATAACAGTTTTAAATAACAATATAAGTTATTTAACATTAATTTAATTGGATAAAATTGTATTTATCATCATAATATAGTGTTTTTTATTAGTCAAATGAAAATACAAAAATTTTACAAAAAATAATGAGCTTATAAGAACAAACGAATATTTGAATATTTTATAAGAAAATTAGTGTGGTTATATTTAATTTTATTTTAAGAATTTTAACGCATGTAGTCATAATTATAAATACAAAATATTTGGGAAAATGGCTTATATGATTGAATTTTTGATTACTTAATGAGAATGTTAATAAATATTTTTAATGATTTATTTATTAATTTTAACTCATTTAAAATTAGTTTGCCATGAGGTAAAACTAACTTATGAGATTACGTTATATAGAAAAACTATATTTTAAACAGTGTTTGTTTTCCATAACTTTTGTGGATTTATATTTTTTATTAAATGTTTCGTTATTTGATAATTATATTTAAAATTTTAATATTAACTAAGATATAGATTTGATATGGTATACATACGATTTTGATATAAAATTATTATTAGCAGTTTATCTATTAAGATGAACTATGAAGACTTAAAATCAAGTTTATTATGATACTATAGATAGTTAAATTATATTGCAAAATGGAATTTGTAAGATTGAAATTTTGTTTTAAAAAAATACTAAATTAAATATATAAAAAGTTTGTCGGTTACTATTTAGGATTTAAATATCATCAATACGAAAGAGTGTGTAAAATTAAAATTTAGTTTATTACGATGAAATAAATAGTTAAAATGTATAGAAAAATAGAATGTGTAAGATTTAATTTTTGTTTAAAATAAAAATACTAAATTGTTAAATATTAGTGAAAATGAATGGATTACTATTTATTATTCAAAATTCAAATATTATCGATAACAATTTATATTTATATATTACACCCGCCTATTTAGGCGGGCCTTATCTAGTATACTCTAATTAATCTGATATGTTGATATATATGTCACAAAGTAAATATTCAATTATATATAAATTTATTTACATAAGCCTTTTATCAAAAAAAAATATTTATATTAATTTTTTGTATTGTAATTTTTGGAAATAAGTTTATCTTAAATTATGTGGTTACAAAAAATTATATATGGCTGGTCTTCGTGACATACATAGTCTTGTTAAATATCCCCGAGGAGACAGGTATTGTTCTGATTTACTAGACAAGCATAACAAAAAAAGGTGCGACATTTTGACTAATTGTAAGTTTGGTTTCAAGGAAACCGAGGAGCAAAACACCCTGACGAAACTTTATACTTTGACTCCCATGCAAGCCAAAGTGTGAGAAATTTTTTTGGGATTAATATTCTGGCTATCAATGCACAGCTGCGACAAACTTAATGGTCATCCTGAGATTACCTAAATGTTGTTGTGTAGCATACATAAATCACTCCATAAGGGTCAAAATTATCATTTATGAGTTTGTCGTAGGTTTTACAAGACCAAAAGATCGACCAATATCGAATGATCGGAATGAATAACCAAAATTACAGAATTTGCGAAGATGTAATTAGAAGATTGTTTGTATATTTTTGATTATCTTAATTAAGACAATATAGGTCTAGTTCGATGTATATATTGTTAAATATGTAATCATTTTTCCATAAGAAATCATTTTTTTTTGTTCTTACTCTGGGAGTCATATGCTTTTCTTTAGTCGCTTAGGGTTTTAGACTTTTGGTTTCACTACCTACCTATTATCAAAAAGTAGAATGTTGTGGACTTGTGGTATCAAATTAATTTCAGACATATCACACATTCACTATTTATTTGCGAAAGAGATATTTACACGTTTCTCTCCAAAAATAATTGAAGTCGTTGAGATGTCACAACTATGAACTACACTATTTTGTTGTTTTAATGAAAATCGATTTATTTCAGATTACATATAATAAAAATCCATTCGTGTGAACTATTATTATACTTAAGTTTTGATTGGGGAAAACGTTGACTTTGACATTTGAGCAATTGTGCATGTGTCTCTTGGTCTCTAGTAGTAGACATAAGATTCTTCTAATGTTTTGAAGATTCAAATGAGCGACTAAATTGCATACAAGTAGAAACACATTAATTGCGATCACACTAGAGAAATGTCACTGTCTCATTTCCAAGCACACGAGGCGACCAAATCTCGATGCATCCAACCAAGATACAAAGCTCCATCTCGTTCTTCTAGCCTGTACTTGTCCGAGTAGTTCCTAAGCAGACTTTTAATAGTTGAATTCACCAAGGGACTCAACGGGTAAGGAGTGAAACCGGCCATCCCAAACCGTGACCTCCATTTCCCTAAGAGCTCGTGTCGCTCCACACGATCAGCTCCTTCACATGCGATGATATTCACGACATCTCTTGCTAGACAATGCTGCTCTACATTAATCCTCTGTTTGTGATCTCTTGGGAGAGTCACATCAATTGACTCAAACATCGCGGCATAGTAGTTCATTGTTTCCATGAACCTCGGGAAGAAAGCCGCCGTGTTTGTGTTTGATTCTTGTTCAACAAGAGTGACCACCTTGGGAGATAAGCTCTTCACCATTCTCAGTAATCGGTCGCTGAAAATTATACTCAACTTAGTCAAAGGACAAAACAAAAGAAGCATCCTATGTTTAAACAAATTTTAAGTTAAAAACTGTACCGGTGATTCTCGGTGCTCACGCTTTCGTCTGGCATATGATGAAGTACAAATGCAAAGTTGACGGCTAGAGCTTCCCCTGGTCGAACCCCGAGGTTCTTAGGCTTAACCTCGGACACTGACACTGATACCGAGTTGAATTCAAATGGAACATTGAATTTCTTAGCAAGCTTGGCGAGTCTATTTCCGACAATGCTTAGGCCACCTCCACGAGCATACGCTGAAGTCATATCATCAATACCCGTTATCCGAATCCGAGGCGGCCCACCAGGCCTAGCTGCAAAAGCCTGGATAAGAGTGACCCATTGACTCCCTTGACCAATTTGAAAATCGATAATGTGAACTCTGTTTTCTTCCTTCATGGCTTCAGCAATAGCACCATTTGCTGACATGTATCCGAACTTGAAGTAAGGACAAACCTCATAGAGAATGTGCATGTAAGAGAGAAGCTCGGTGCTAGCCGGTTCAGGGCACTTATTAAGTGCTTTGTATATGGAACTACCCGATGAAGCTAACTGCGCCACTAGACCTTCCAATAAGTAAGCTCCTAACCGTTGGATAGGCTCACCAGAAACCGATACCATCTGCCGCAACTTCTCCATCATCGAATGAGCCATCATAAGATCATTTTCAGACATAGCTTTTGCACATGAAACAAGATCAGCTCTTAAATCCCGCCTCGAGATAGCCTCAAGAGTTGATCTCCAACTATTAATCTCTTGACAAGCCGTGGAATCAAAGGAATCGGTGTAATCGACAACTAAGTCCAACGAGTCAGGCCCCATCATCACAGTCTCTATTTCCCTAATCTTGTGTTTAAACTCATTCAAATCATCCGTCACACAAGAGCCACATGTATCCTCAAATGTAGCAGTAGACAGAGCATTATAAGCAGGAGAGTCAGGAGATGGCTCAACCGTACAAAACCGTTTACGCGAGTTGTTAACCGGTAAGTACATAAGCCTCCCAGCAGAGTTATGCTCAAAAGAGTAAGCTTCAATCTCTTGTCTAGGCTGCTTGTACATTTCTAGTCACTTCAAATCTGCACAACAACAAGTACAAAAAATCAGACTTAGACTCATCTTAAACCATCCTAGAGAAGCTCTAAATTACCCTAACATAGTCTTGTAACTCAGATCAACCCTATTCCTCTATAAATAACTCAATTCTCAAGCAAAAAATTTCAGAATTACTCATAAACAAATCAAATCTACTGATAAAAACAGAGATCAAGAATCCAAGAAAGCAGCAAATTCATAACCTCCAAATCAAAGAATTTTCCAACAAGATCAAGAGAGAAAGATGATTTAAGACTTGATATGATCATATTCATTGGAAGATAAAGAAAAACAAAAGTTATAAAACTTTAGGAATCAAATATCAAACAGAACTGTTCTAAGTGAAAAAAATCCAAATTTGGTAGTACCCACCTGACTTTTTCTGAGATGAGAAGAAACCTTAAAGTAGTGAATGTTATTGAAGTTCCATGTGAACCAGAGGAAGAGAGAGAGAAGAGAGGAAGTTGTCGGAGACAAGGCACATGGGAATGGCTCGAAAGACAAAACACAAGTCTCACTCTTATCAGAGAGAAAGAAAGAAAGAAACAGAATCTTAAACCGGCGTGTGATTTACGATTATACCCCTCAAAGATGTCGCTCCCACCACCACATCATTTGATGATTTATTGAGCCTCCAATTATATAAGATACATGTCCCCGATTCATTATTTGTCTCAATCTAGTTTTCAACTTTCACTATCTCTAATCTTAGTTTAAGATAAAAGTATTAAAAAGATTTTTTTTTTATACCAAAACCAAAATCATTCCAGGGATCCATATAAATCCGAGTTTTTTTTTCACTAAATATATCTAGGAATTGTTAAACTGCATAGTGGAATATTTTTCCTAAAACATGTGAGAAGAATTGAGAGAATAGTCCACCAAAATTTAGTCAATAATCTTAAAAAGTAATTTGATTGTTTTTTGTCAACAAAATATTTTTGAGTAAATACCAATGGTACTTAAAATTGTAGTAGCATAAAAGTATATGTTTTTATCAAATAATTTAATTTTAATATAGTGTATTTAGAAAATTCTACATATAGATGGAAAAATACATAGTTGGCTTTTAATAGATATAAGGAGACAAGATGGAACACCAAAGAAAATCAAAGTCAAAGAATGTTGACCGGTAGAGAACGAAGACTACAATGCTGAATTCAAATGTGATTTCATGCCACACGACTGTGGAAAATACGAAGTAATTTAATTTTGTAGAAAATGCGAAAGTAGAAACTTGTTTTTATCATAAGTTGTTAGTTTTTGATTAATATATCATTTTGATGATCAAACATAACTTATTTATCTATGACTCGGAAACTGTTGGATCGTTTCGTAGGAAAAAAAATATCACAAATGGTCAAATTTAAACTTTCATGAATTGTATCTAGAACTTCAAACATTATTTAACATGTGTGAGAGTTTTTATAATACAAAAATTAATATCTGAAGCTAAAAAACTTTGATACCAAAAGCTTGATATAGTGGTTGAGCGTAGGATCCGTCCAAAAGATTGTGTAATAGGTCATGCTAGTTCGATATTTTGGAGAAGGGACTACATTTATCTTATTCTAGACATAGAAATGTGTAGGAAAATCCAAGAAAGGATTTATTTGAAGCTAATAATATAGAAAAGATGATATATTGAAATAGCTCAATAGAACTTTATTGTGCAAAAATAGAAAGAGAGGAAGAAGAATTTAGGTTTATCACCAAAAACATTAAGATTTTAAGTTTGATAAAATGGAAAAGAGGAGAGTTGCTCAATGTGACAACTCTCTAAGTTAATCACATTGATCTCATTACATAACTATATATATAAGAGACTACTTGTTTCGATAATCTAATTATATGGGCTTGTAGATTTCTCATAAGAATCTTTTGAACTTCTTATGAGGTTCTAATAAGATGTATGAGTTTCCGTGCACAATTTTACGAATAACCAATAAAAAATTGATAAGAAATTCAGATTCCAAACTAAAAAAAGTGTTAACTAAATTTTGCAAAGCAATTTAAATAATAAAAATAAATTTATAGAATATATAAGCTTTCACCTTTACTTTTTTTTGCAAGTGAATGTTGTGTCACTATTGACCCCACAACACAACCCCTCTTTGCCGTTCTTTTTTGTATCATTATTCTTTTTGACAACCCTTTCCATTATAATATGGTGGAGATATCTCACGTTTAACAAAAATATAGAGGTGGAATTTTTTTTAAAAACACATATAGATGATTCTCTAAATCTGTCTATTTGTCGTTTTCTAAACTCATACAATGAGTGATGAGTGATCCATGTACCATGTATGTGAATGTGTTTGTATGTACGAAAAAGTATGTATGTACATGCGACTTGTAAACGATAGAAAATCTAATGCTAACTATTTTTATCCATTGTCCTCTACTCCTCTTCTTGGTTACACTCTATCAACCGCTAATTTCACCATCTCCAACTATATTTTCATTGGTGATAAAAATGCAAAAATATTTGGGTTCCTAATCCTCTAATTACAGAAATAGTACTTCTAGTTCTAACTGAAATAATTAAACTGAATCCATAAAATTATTTTTCATGTGAATTAATACATATATCTTTTTTTTTCGTCAATTAATACATATATCTATATTAGTATTTTTTGAAGTATATACTAAAGAGAAACCTTTGTTTTAATAAGATATTACAGAAAATGTCACTGATTAAAAAAAATATTAGGAAGCTCATTAAGTAAATATGGAATAAATCAAATATGTAAATACATGTATCCAAACAACTCTTACAATTAATTCTTTAACATTCAAATAACCAAACACAATTAAAAAAATTACCATTAATTATAAAATTAGAAATATCTTTCACAATTAATAATATAGATATTAAGAACATTTTGTTAAGATTTAAAATTATAATTTTTCTATCATCTTGTTTGATTCTTTTAATTGCTTTGAGTCATCTTATAAATTTAATAAAAATCAACAAAAATTCAGTATATGTTGTGATTTGAATTTTAAAAAACATGACATAAATTATTCAATTAATGAAGGAAAAAGTGTGTGTTCAACGTTTCACATTGGCTAAAACTTTTAGACGATTCAGGGTCATATTATAAATAAGACCAAATTGAATCCAAATCCGAGTGAGCATGATATTTGACTTAACAAGTATCCAAAACAAAAAAATTTGTATCGGTTTAATTCTGTTCTTTAGTCGAACTGTTTAATTATGCCAAATATAATAAATTTTTAAAATTTTAAAAGTTATAAATATTATTATTGATAGATTTAAACTTTATAAAAAGTTTAAAATATTACGAACATTTAAACTTATAAAAAGTTTAAAATTTTACGAGACGGGATATATGGTGAAACGGGTTTGGATCGACATTAATATAAATTGAACATATCAATAATCTGGTGCTAAGCCTAGGCGGGTAACCTGCAAGTGTTAATATTTCGGGCGGGTACTTGTTTTTCAAGTACTTGCTTTTAACGGGTCAAATACGTGTTACTCTTTTGTGATACTTGTACGGGATGGGTCGGGTATCAAGTATATCCAAAATAGCGGGTATTTTGTGCCCGCCCTTAGTGTAAATAATTCATATTAAATCTACTAAAATAAAAGGTAAAAGTATGATTCAATGAGTGAGCCATTTATGACACGTAAAATTAAAATGAAAGGTGTTCCCCGAGTTCAAAACCCAAGAGGGAATGTGAAAACTTTTGGTTTCTCCGTATCAATACAAAGATGAATGATGGTTCCTGACACCGAGGCCGAGCATATGTGAACAAGCTCAGACAAAATATGAACAATCACTTATAGATTATATTTTAAAAGTCAAGATGGGTGTAATAAAATTAATTTATGGAGAATATAATACATCAATATATGTTGCATGGAAAAAACTCGAGCATAGATCGTAGAGGAAAGTAACACATTTGCAAAATTATTTAGGGGGACTTATATACTTTTTACTTGTATGACTGATTTAGTTTCCACCATATACATTAGTTCTTGGGGGAGACAATTTGTGGTGAAAATGGATCAAAAGAGTTACAATGGAGTACCAAAATGGTTAAATACGCTAGCTATCAGATTATGATTTCGACATTATGTACATCGAGTCTAGTAGAAAACAAGGCTGCATATGGGTTATCAAGGACAAATATTCCGGTAAAAACAATTCACAATGTATTTTCCTAACTATGTTGCAATTATATCGTATTTACAAAGAAGTAGAGAATGATCCATAATTGCAAGCCATTATACTACATTCAGAAGAATATGGCGGTTTGACAAATCTTTGAAGTGGGTACAAGGTTGTTCTCAAAACATCTCCTTTATCGACAAAAATCAGTTGTTCATCGTATACATATTTAGTTGGCGGCAAGCTTTTTTCGACCATATGAGATTTTGAATAGAGTAAGCTCTACTGCTCTGCGCATCGTCTGCATTTTTACACATCCGCCTCACACATTCACAGCGTTTTCCATGTCTTCCAAATCTGTCGGAGACAATGGGATTTTATGCTGTGTAGTCATTTGCATCGACAGTTATCAACTAACAAGGAGTTCTTCTTTAAGTTCATATCAGAGAATCCTCCAATAAGTGTTAGATAGCTTAAAGCCATGTACGAGTTGTTGAAACGACGAAAAAGGAAAGACACAAGTATGATGACAAAGACTAATTAGGACAGTTGTTTGCACAATCAACTCTCTCTCTCTCTCTCTGCGTTTCCTATATCACCTAATCAATCAACAAAGAAACCACATCATAGATAAACAACTACATATCAACAAAGTGAGAACACACAAATTAGGAAACATCAGTTATAGATAGATCCTACACGGCTACAAACACTTGTTTTACAAAACAAAGTGATGAGTTTTAGGATATGAAAACTACATATTTATAAGGGAGGAACGAGCATCAAGGATTGGATCTGAAAGGATTACGCTCGTTTGATTGAGGATCTACCTTGGGAGAGAGATTGTATCCTTGAAGCAGATCGCGGATCTTTGAGTACATCATCACCTGTGACGGGTCACCTCCACCGCCACTGCTCTGTGATGCAACCCTCGAATTTTCCTGCAGCTTAATCTTTTCAAACAGATACTGCTTCTCTGCCTCGGCCTCGCTCAGCCTCTGTTTCAGATAGTTACTTGCGTATTCCTCCTCAGACTTATCCATTTTCGCTAGTACAATCCTTTGCAATCTATCAGCCTCCCGCTTTGCTTCGTTTGCTTTAAGCTGGAACATATCTGCCTCTGCTTGCTTCAGCCTCACGATTCTCTCTAACTCGTCTATCTGAAGTTTCTTCTTCTGCCTCTCCGCTTTCAGTTCTGAAACTTCCTTGGCTTTGTCTTCGAGCTCTCTATCGCAAGTCTCGAGAGCCATGCGTGCCTTCTTGAACATCCTCGTCTTCTCCTCAGCCACTATTTCCATTTTCCTTAGAGTCTCGTGTACAACTTCGGCAATTCGGTTGCATGCATCCTGAGGTGCCATCAAACGTCCGCCTTCTCCATTTTCAAAGCTCTTCACGGAGTCTAATTCGATCTCTTCGGTAACACAGTAACAAAAATAGGGTTAGACTCCGCAGACAAAGAGTAATATTGATTCATAAGATATAAATCAGTAATTAGCAGGTTACCTTGGAAAAACATTAATATCAATTTGGCAGCAGTTGCTTCAGCCAAACCTCCTTTAATCTTGTCGATAAGCTCCTCACACTTCCAAAACAGTTTCCTACCTCGTTGATCTTCGCTTCCGCGGAAAATCCTACTAACAAAGTCGAGTTCCTTCATCAAAGATTCCCGATCCCAGTTTGGTGCACAGTGCTGAAACACATCTTTAACCCATCCCAGCAGCTCAGACGTGCGATTACAAGCCCGGCACTTGAACACTATTTCTCCTGGACCTGATGTATTCTTAGCAGAGGATCCCGTGGTGATCTGTCCATCCCGAATAGCACAATCTGTATGAGTCCAGTGGGAACACAAGTCGCATCCGATCCAGCGGCAAGTATTGACAGAAAAATCAAACTTGTTACAGATCGTACACATACAAAGGTTGCAAAATCCTTTCCTGTTAGTGCATATTTCGCAGTAGCAATCATCAGCCGGCAGTTGGTTTTGGCAGGCTATGTTTCTGCATCTCTTGTATACAAAAATCTCAATTAGAGACGGCTGAGACAGACTGATGTTCGGGTGCAAAAACGCCTGAATCCCGGTATTTATCGCTACAAGTATCTCAAGCTGCACCCGATGAGCTCTAACAAGTGTTGTAGAGCTCAAATCAGATCTACTCTGAACAAGCTTCTGCAAGAACATAAACTCATCCACGCTCTGCGCTACATTCCCCTCAAGAATAGACTTAAGACCGTTCTTTAACTCATCAAGAAACTCATCTGGCAATCGATGCATTCTCTCCGCAACCAACTCAACTCTCTCCCTAGCTATATCCCGTACCGATACCTTATCCGCATTAGACACATGGTGCATCACATTCACATTTTGTTCCATAGAATCAGGCTCTGTCTTTTGACTCACTGTTTTCTTCCCTGCAACAGAGTCTCCAAGTGGCCATGTTTCTTGAGAACTCGCACTCTCGGCTGGAGACTCACGACGTGGCTCCTGATCCGAAGATACGAGTGAAAGCGCTGTTTCGAGACCTCCACTTCCTTGTTGTTGACGTGGTGGTAACATCTGGTGAGGATGATTGGAACCAGATGATGTGCCCATCAATATTTAACCCAACCAGATAAAATCTGTATTGAGAGAAAAACCTCATAAATCATAATATCATCAAAATATGAATACAAGCTTTGAATATGACTTTAACACATAAAAACCCAGAAACATACTAATACAGAGGTAGTATCAAGCTCTGAATTTGACTTTAACCCAGAAAAAAAAACCCTAATTATTTATCAAAATCCCAGTAAATTAGTCAAACAAGAATTGGGAAAAAACGAAGAATCTAAAAATTGATTGCAAAAGATAGATAGTTATCAACTTAATCAAGCGTAGATGCTGTATATATTAAACACAATCGTAAGTGAAACTGATTTCTCTAGCATCGATATTTAAAACTAGCGTTGAAGTTTAATAACTTGATTATGAAAGATCCATTGTTTTACCTCAGAAAAGAAAACACGAAACTGAGAGAGTAGAAATATAGATCGGAGCAAAGACCAAAGAGAAAGACTCACCGGAACGAGAGAGACGTCGGGAGATGAAGCCGAGGAAGAACAATGGGAGAGAGAGTGAGAAAAGACAAAATGTGAGGACAAGAATAATAATATTTTGTTATTATTGTAAGAAAAAGATAAGAATTGTTGACTGAAATAAAACGAAGAATTTTGGGTTTTGACAGAACCGAAGTAGTTTTAGCCTAAAAGACAGCTGCCGGTTTTAAATATGTAAAGGCAACCTAGTCAGCCGGTAACAGGTGACCTCTGCGTTGTGTTGACTTCATTTGTAAGTTAGGACAATATTTTCGTTTATCTTTTATCTCACTGCTCCAAAAATTTCAGGATAGTGTAACCAGTGAAGAACTTTGTTCTAAAAATCAGTATAATCTCCAATTTTTTTTGTTAGGCGCTAAATTTATTTTTAATGCTCGACTAGTGTTTGGTAATATTTTGAACAAGGGTGAAAAGTAAAAAAACAACAAAAAAAATGTACAATTGAAAAATATGGTGGCTAGGATTACTTGAGACATTAGTGTAATGTTTTTTGTAGATCAATATTCAAGTCAGTTTTTTCTTTGGGTAGTTATGATACTTCAAATCAGTGGCAGACCCAAAAATTATTTGACCGCAGTCAACTAATAAATATATTGTAAATATCCGTTGATTTTTCTAGTATGTTTATGCTATGCCTTCTTATCAAATAACTGGATAGTTTGAATTTCTCATGTGTATAAAGAAGCTAATCACTTTGCGGATGAATTAGCGAACTATACGTTTACTTTATCGTTAGATTTTCACAGTTAGATGATAGCCCGGAGTTTGTTTCTTCGATTATGTTGGAGGATATCAAGGGGGCTTCATGCCTTCGGAATGTTCGTATGTAATTGTTTTTTTTCTTTTTAATAATAAGTGGGAGTCTCCCCTTGACTTACCAAATAAATAAATAAATATTCTTGTATTTATATAACCTACATATTTTAAACAAAAATTTTCTTTATAAGATTTTAAATTGCTTTTGAAATGCTGTCAAAAAAAAAATTGCTTTTGAAATATTTTTTTATCATTATATTTTAGATTTTAAAACATATTTATTAAATATACAAACCAAATTGAATGAAAAATAAAGGAGACCAAAAAAAAAGAGACCATAAAAAAGAGTTTTATTGTCTCAGATTTCTTACCCAAACAAAAAAAACTTTTTTCTCTCGACTTTTTCTCTCAAAACCCTAGCAGCCGCCAAAGTTCAGTTTCTCGTTTTGCCCTCTCCGGTGGTCGGCGCTCCTCGCCGCTGCTGTGAGAGGGCGCAATTGCCTTCCTTTTTCTGTTTTACTTGCTTTTGTTCTCGATCTGTCTAGTTCCATGTTTCTGAGGTGAAGGATTTTTCTTGGCTGAGATGGTGAAACCTTTCGACGTGACTTCTTGGCGTGCTCGACGGCCTGCTTCTCCGGTGAGAGTTGTTCGTGGGTCTCCGTTTTAGGTAACGGTTTCAGATTCTCTGCTCTGTACAGATCTGGCGATGGCTCATGACTCTCTGGGGTTTTTGAGTTTGGTTGCTCGCAGATCTAGGCCGTGGTATCACTTGTGTTTCAGTCCGGTAAGCAGATCTTTGGGTCTGGTTTCTTCTCCTCGTTTCGTGTGTTAGATGGATTCGATTTAGTTTCCTTCCTTTAGGTTTATGTGTTGGTTGTGAGGCTTGTTTCGAAGGAGGTGGCTCTGTTTGTGGGTTTTAAAATTGAGGTGTCCTCTTGCTTGTTCGTAGTTGCGATCTGGCTGGGTTCGTTTTTGGTGTTGGCCATTCTGATGGTATTTCGTTGCTGAGCCACCTACTAGCCTCTCTTCTTTGGAGATAGGTTCTAGGCGATGCAGTGGAATCGTTCTCTAGCTCTTCTCTTGCGAGGACGTCGTCAGTTTTATGTCTGTAGGTGGCTGAAGCTGTTTCGACGAGTGTCCGCGTGTAAGAGCTGTTGTTCTTATTTGGCTTATCTCCGGTTGATTTTCAAGGGTTTTGCCTTGTCCCTAGTGGTGTTTGCTCTCTCCGTATGGCTGTTGAGGTGTGATAGTGGTTGTATTTGTGTCTCTGGTATCGATGGTTTTTTGCTTTCCTCCCTGTCGGTTATGCAATTGGTTTGACTTCGGTGTGAGGTCTATCCGGTCTTATTGGTGCTTCCGACGTTCACAGTTTCTATGGGGAAGCTTGGTGAGAGTCTCTCGTTCCTTTGTTCAATTATAGAGCTTAGGTTTCAATTCTTCCTATGCGGTTGATCCTTTTTAGACATTTGTCTCTTCTTGTATTTTAAGGCTAGTCTAAATTAGTTTCCCCGTTACGTTGGGGCTTTGCTTCCCTCTTTTGGGCTAAGTTTCTGCGGACATCTTGGTCGTCCGCCGGCATATGTAATTTCAACATGTATCCTACTTTGGTTCTTAATAAAATTCAGATGACAAAAAAAAAAAAAGAGTTTTATTGTATCAGTTGAAATATGGACTATGACCCAATAATTAAAAAATAAAACAAAAAGTGACAAATGTGGGAGTTGAACGTGAGTTAGGAGTGTCAAAACACTAAAACACTAACCAAAGACCAAAAGAACCACCAAGACATATTTATATTTTGGGAAAAATGTCGGAAAATGCGCGAACTTTCAAATTTGGGACAAAAAAATCATGAACTTTCAAAATGTCATTTAAATCATAAAGTTTAGTTTGACTTTTTATAAAATGGTTAAGTTTTCGTTGACTTGGCCATTTCGGGCATGTCGTTAAATTTCCGTTAACGAGACGTTGACGGGGTTAACTTTCCGTTAGAAATCTCCGTTGAATCGAAACGACGTCGGTTTCAAAACAACAAAACGACATCATTTCACTGGAAAATAAAATGAATCAACTGCGTCTGTGAAGAATCGCACTTTCCGTCGTTTCGATTCAACGGAGATTTCTAACGGAAAGTTAACCCCGTCATCGTCTCGTTAACGGAAATTTAACGACATGTCCGAAATGGCCAGGTCAACGAAAACTTAACCATTTAATCAAAAGTCAAACTAAACTTTATGATTTAAATGACATTTCGAAAGTTCATGCTTTTTTTGTCCCAAATTTGAAAGTTCGCGCATTTTCCGACATTTTTCCCTTTATATTTTAGAGGTGTCAGATGTTCTCACATGGGTCCGCCACTGCTTCAAATTTTAGGGCATCACGATTAAGTAAAGAGGATTAATGTTTTAAAGGTTTTTTTAACTATTTTTATGTGTAAAAGTAAGATTTTATTAATCAATAGTGTAAAATAAAATCGTCGATAATATTTTTTTATTAAAATCTGTGTTTTTTATAGAACGTTCTCATATTTTTCTTTATTTTAGACTACTAGATCATTTTCGGATGTACTTGCTACTTGGCAACCATTTGCGAGCAGGTCCGGTTTAAAGAGGATGGACACAAGGAGAATAGCCCAAAGGGAGTGGACAGAAGGGCAATGGCCCAAAGATCCATCTGATTTTTTAAAAATATATATACAAAAGGGTCCAAATAACTTTTTAAAAACATATAAAAATGATCAAATTTTTAGGAAAAATATTAAATCCAAAAATTTGATTAAAATAGAAATTTTAGTTTTTAAAGTAAAAAAATTTAAAATTTGAAAAAAATTATTTATTTTGCTAAAAGTAAATACCTAAAACGCCAGAAAAACTTTTTAAAAAAAATTGAGGGTCCCTGTTTATGTTGGGACGGGCCTGAATTCAAAGCATCCATAGCCAACAAAAACTAATAGTAAGATATTTTATGAACATATCAAACTTGAGTTATATGCATGACTGTTCTCCTGAATTTAACCAACGACTTAGCGTTTTATATAATATCTTGTATAGATATTGATTTTTCGAGAGAATGTTAATTTGATCATTGCGGTTTAAGTTCAAGAACAATTTTTAATGCTTTCTCTTATGATATATTTGCTTATGCATACCTGAATCACTGTGGATTCTCTTATATATGCCTAATAATTTTAATCTTATTGCTTAATTGTTTGATAGCTAGTTTTGCTTTCTTTCATTTTTATTTGATTTACTTTTTTTCTTAGTTTAGAAAAATCAATCAAAACAATATTTATGTCTTCGCTAATGTAAGCTCTCAGAGAGTATTTCTGTGACATATTTCTTGAGGATTCGGTCTATTTATTCTACTGTGGTTATCATTGTGCACTTTTAGTATATACTTTCGGTGTTTTAGGTCAATACCTTGATGTTGAATCTTTTTTTTAAGTTTGTGTCACAAGTGAACAAGAGTTATCAACATATCAAAGTCTCATCTTTTGTCTTTATAACCCATGAGGCCTTCACTAAGAGAGTATCAACAAGTTTTTCTACTGTCGCCATACCCTGCAAAATTTGTGATACATGCGACTATGTACACAATGACATGAACAAAATACCAGATTTCACACTTAGGTAGCGATAACATCAACCGCGGCTTTCATGATAGTAGACCGTCTAATTCAAGACATATTCCTTTCATGCAAAATTATAAATAACTTATTTAAACTAATGCTAATTTAGCATGTTCGGAGTTAAAAGATTCAATTTAATTTTCCTTACGCTTTAAGATTGTTTTAGGCTGCATAGCATTTTTTGTAATCTATTTACAATCCTCCAATTTTATTGTTCAAATTCAATTTATATTTAAAAAGAAAACACATACATGCAAACACTTTAATGTTCGAAGAGGAGATGGTGAGGTTGATTGGAACAATATGAGATGGATCAAAAGTCAGAACTTCTCAAGACTATATATGATTGGTTCTCTCAGTCTATTATGATATAGACGAAAGCTACACGAGATTTTAAATTGGATATGACATATTCTTCTCTATGGAGTCCAACGTACATGGGAACTAAAAGAAAAAGACAAAAGTAACAAGTTCATTCACACAATCCGCTATCCATTTCATTTATTTGTTTTATTTTTTTTGCTTTCAAAGAGAAAGAGTAGCTAGTAGAAATCAATACAATTAAAAATATATATGCTTTTTAAAGATTGAGCTAAACGATTTCTTTTTAAAATAGAGATGATATTATTTTTTAAATAAAAATGACATTATTCAGCCGTCTGTGTTTAGGGCTAAACCTTCTCAATTTGGCATCCACTGCCAATTTCGTTTCTAAAAATTTCCTCTTCTTTGGAGTGGTTAGATGATCAAGCGTCTTCGGTATGGAAAGGATCTTCTTCCCGGTTGCTGGTTTTCTCTATCCTTGTTGCAGAAATTATATCTCTTTGGCTTGTATTGGATGCGGTCACAAAAAAAACTTTCGTGATTGTTCTTTTTTTATTTTTCTTGATTTTTTTTGAGATGTATTCTTATTTATCTTTCATTTGGTTTGTTATCTTATATTTTCCTTTCTTTGTGGGTGTAATTTCCTTTTTTTTTTAGATTTTGAAGCTTAATTTTAATGAAGTTATAAGTTTTTCCAAAAAAAAAGAGAAAATTAATAAAAACAAATTTCTCATAAAGTACTGGGATACTTCAAAAATTCTTTTGTTATACTTGCATTTACATACAAATTACATCTATAAACATAAATCTGAAATTTTTCTACTATTTTATATGTACACAATTAAGCGTAAGTAAGCAAAGTGAGAGAAACAAAGAAAAAATGATTATATTTGGCCAGTATAGATGTGGGAATGTCAATATCAAGGCAGGCTGTTATTTGTGAATGGGCTTTTACCATTGATTGGAGTATAACTAAGGCAACCTCCTTTTCAAAACGTTCATTTTTGTGGTCCATCACCTAACTTAACGTTTTTAACGAATCTATACTACAACAAAGGTACGTACAAAGATATCAAATTTATCTCTAGCTCATCTTATTTCCTTCTATTTTTGTCATTCTATGCACATTACATAATTAAGTTTGAATTCGGGTTGTAGCACTGCTATAATTCTAACACAAATCACTAGAGTATATGTTTCTTTTTTGGTGCCATACTAAAAATCAATGGTTTGGTGGTAGGCATGTCAATTAAGTAAACCCGATCTACCTGATAGATTCAAACCTTGCAAGACCAACATATTTTTAGTATGGCCTGATTTTAACAAGACTAATTAGCAGAGTAAACCCAATTTATAATGGACTCTTTTTAGTAAAATGAATTTTAAACATTCATAAATTAATATGTTTTTAGCAAATCCAAGTACGTTCAAATAAAAGTTTATATGTGTCTTGGAAAAATACTTGGAAAAATACAAAAATTCTACATTTTTGTTCAAGACATACACACCAATATCAAATGTAGACTTTGATGTCATTGTATTCATCAAAATACATAGAACATGACCTGTTATAACTCATCTTGCATACGACATTTCACCATTGCAAGATGACATCTTTAAAATATAAGGCCAAATTAGTATATCTAGTATGATAAAAATTAATAACCTCATTCCAAGAAATCATCATTGAAAGCAACTTAGAATTAATGAGATTAAGAAGAAAATGAGAGAAAAAAATTGAGGTATAGAAAAAGTGGTCGTCATTTCGTTAGGAGATGACGAATACGAAGGTTTGTACAAAATTTGGCTATCCAGGGTATATAGAAGAATGTATGTCCATATGGGATCACAATAGACGATTGTTATAAGGTCATACTATCATAATATCCTAGATCATGATATAAAAATGTTACGGGAACGGGGCTATCAATCATGAGCTAAATCAATATATGAATATATAAATATCATTGTTACATGTTTTGGCTAAGTAATGTGTGTATGTTGTAGAGTTTGATTGTAAATTTGACCTAGAGTATATATAAAACTTATTGTGCATGGGACTAGGTGATTTGATTTTATTGATTGACTTAATTATTTGATGGTTGCTAGGTTAGCATGTGAGAGGGAATGACCGTCTTTACCAGGTAATGTATTATTCATATTTTTTCTGTGATGCAATTGAGTGCTAGTATTTGGTGGTGTAGTGCACCTGAAACGATCATGTACATTGTACATGTTTTTGAACTTAGCGGATTTCGGTTTCATAAGATACGATGGTAAGTAGCTTTCGGTATTAGTAATGAATTTTTGGATTTCATTTCCGTTGCACTTAAATCTTTAAGATTTTTTTTTTGAAAATTCCAAAGCTTTTTAAGGAAAAATCAATTTGCGAAATCAGACGGAGATAAGTAAATACGAGCAAAATTATTTTTGGGCCAGTGTATTTTAGTTCACCCGCAATCACTCAACTTTGGTTCAAGAGTCTTTAGCAATCAGTACAGAAACATTTCGAGACAAACTCTTCCCAACAATTTGTTTGGTTAATTAGTACAGAAATATACATGCAAGGACAATACTTGATTTTCTGGTCTTCTCACAGTAAAGCTATGTAGGTTATGTTCCATCAGAACTACACTGATTTTCCTTAAAATCAAGAATTTTGTTTAATCACTACGGTGACATAAGCTAACTACGGTTTTCTTGCATTTTTTTTTGTAATAGTAACTTTTGTTTGGTTAATGAAAATTTACATTTCACCATATATAAAATCCACTTTTCATTGTTGCTAATTCGTGAAAATAGTTTTTAGGTGAAAATTTACGAATTAGTAACAATGCCAATAATTTTTAGATTTTCACGAATCTTGGAAAATCTATAATGTAATTCCACCATAAAATCCACTTTGGCTAATGCCATTATTAGAGGATTAAAAAAAAAGCCGTCATATACTCATATATCAATTTTTCATATTAGAACATCATTTTATTTTACATTTTAAAAAGTGTCATCTCCCAAAAAAAAAAGAGTGATAAACTTTCCTCTTTGTTATATTTTTACACTAAACCAAAAGAAAAAAAAAAAACTCATATGGCATAAATAATCAATGAAATTAATGAATGCCAAGATTAGATATAAAGAAAAAAAAAGTAGAAGAGACAAAACAGCTACGCGTTGGCAGTATCTACTAGGGAAGAAAAAGAAACAGGAGTGGAAAAAAAAAGATCACGTTTATTAATAAAATCTTGTAATGAAATGAAGAAATCGAAATTTCGAAACCGTAAAAGTCGGAATAAAAAAATAATTTGATAAAAGAATACAAATCTTGGGAACTAATAATTTATTAATCGTCGAGAAACAAAAAAAGGGCCGTTCCGGTTCCGGTTCCGGTTCAGACAACGTTAACGGGCTTCCGAAGAAACATAAGCGACGAAGGTGGCGCGTCTCCAAGCCACGCGCCGACGTAGAGGCGCTCGTAGTAATGAACACAGTAAAGTGACAAAGAGAACTGAAGCTGGTCTCGTGTCCAACGAAGCTTAGGAAGTCGTGCGAGGACGGGACGGATACAGAGAAAGTAGAGACATCGGTAGCCACCAAGAGCCGACACAACGGAACGAAGAGACAAAGAAGGTCGTGGTGAAACTTGTCGGAAACAGAGCTCTTCCCATATAGAGTCATTACGAGCCACGGCCGACCAAAGACGGCACACACATGCGGCTGAGCAAAGAGATGGACCGTCTAGTCGCCGGAGGATTTCTACAAGAACGTCGTGGTGGTCGTTGATACTGAACTTTGGAACTTGGTTCACTCTTTGTCTCTTGTTGTTACTTTTCTCGACCATGCTTATTCTTTTTTCCGACATGGTAAAACAAGAAAAATAGAGAGAGGAGAGAGCAAAGAGACTTGTGTGTTTTCAAAGAGAGAAGATTGATACAGCTGTTGATATCACACGGGCACATATAAATATATTTATATGTGTATATATTGTGTGTAAGTGAGAAGCAGAAAGAGGAGTGATGTTTATATTCACTCTGTATAAAAGAATAAAAATTTAATGTTGGTTGGGTGGTTCTTGTTTCTTTTTAAAACCTTAGTATATATAATATCATTACTTGTTGTCTTTTGTTTTAAAAGCTATTGGTAGAACATATAACTATTTGTTTCGTTGCTTCACTAATCTTACATATCTTATTTTTATCCTAGTATGACCAATGGAATTACCTAACGTACGGGTACAAAACTATTTATATCCAATTATTGATTGAAAAGGAATTGGATACTAATAGTAATCTACATGAATCGGATTGATACCTTCGAAGAAATAGTTTAACATGCTATTTTGCAATTCCACAAAAACAAAATGCTTCCGTTTATTTACCATTTCCAAAATAAGATTTTTTTTTGTTCTTTTTTTTTTTTTTTTTAAATAGCAACTCTATTATAAAAACTGAAGAATATATTAGTGATCAGTGTATTGTCTTTTGAAAGTGAGCAAGAGGGAGACCTGAAACTTCAAACCTAATCAAGATAAATTTGTAATTAATCTTGTGGTATACTATGTAAATTTAACTATAATATTATGAGTGTCATATTTCTAAATGTGAATACGTACGTAAATGAAACCTACTTGTGATTCTATAGGTATTAGTGGATACTGATTGGGTAACGTAAAAAGTTAAAAGGAATTTGGAACGACTAGTATTTTCTTTGTTTCCTCCACGCTTTGCTTTCTGAACGGTAGTGTGAGTCAAACCTCTCTCGTTGACTTTTTTTGTTATTGTTTGTTTTTCTACTGCTTTTTTTTTTGTTGTCAGTCCATATTCATATATAATTAACACAGTATAGAGGAGTTAACCTATACAAGGTGATACAATAAAATTGTATTATTCACATCACACAACCTTTAAAAATAAACCCGTTTTAGAGTGAAAAATATATCTTCCAATTGAAAGATTTGATATCTTGTTGTAACTTGTTGATGGAGTTTAAAATTGTTAATGAATAGTTCGTAGACAATGTAAGATCGTTACCACAAGTTTAAGATACAATCTTAAAATTTATGGAGTCGTATCAAAACCTAAATTTCAATAATCTTAAGACTAATTAACCTCATTTATAAGTTGTTTACAAGAACATTGAGCGATAACTAAATCAAAATAAAAGAACTTTTTTTGAAGAGAAGCACAACAAAAGAAATGAATAAAAAAATGATTGTGGATCTTTTCTCACTACATATTGAAGAGAGACGGTTCCTTGGTCTACGCTTCAAACATTCGAGAAAATCATTTCCTTAAACCCAATGTCTATTCGTTTTAAGTTCAAACAATTCTCATTGTGATCGGAGAACATTATGTATAAGATCTAGATACCGATTCATTAGATCCTAGACTAGATCTCATTTAGGTAAATTTCGATCAGTGAGATTAGATCATTTGACCCATCAACCGCACTAGGTTAATCCAATACTTGTTATAACGAGATGTGTGTAGATTGGGTTCGACGAAATGTTAAACTTACATACTTCGTATAAGTGCATAAAATGCTCATGATGATAATACTATCACATATTTAATTATGTACGGTAAGCGTTTTGTATATTTTACTTGCGGCAAATCTTTACTTTTGCTAATGAAAATTATTCTCTTATGGAAGCTTTTACCCTACTTCGAAGTACAAGCGTCGCGCTGTGATTGATCGATTCAAAATATCTAATATTATTTTTGATTAAAATAATCAAAATTTTATCTTATAAGTTAAGTTAAGTTAAAATTTTAACTAAAAACTAACACTAAAAAATTAGCATTCCTTAAAACTAAAAATATATATATTTTAACATATTAAATCTACAGAAAAATAAAATAATGAAAACTAAAAACCAAAAACTAAAACCCAAAAACTAAAACATTATTACAAGAAGAAAAAAAACCATTGCCATTCAATCGAAAGTCTTGTTTGGACTTTTTCCCAAAACGTATTCATAAAGTTATTGTTGTTATTTTACATGAATAATGCATTCAACTTCGTGATCACTCTCAAGTTAATATTTTACAACGTATAACAATAATGTCTAGCTAACAACATCAAAACATGGTTTTAGTCTTTTTCGATATTATAGGTTACAAAAATGTGTATATCCAGCAAAGCCTTGACACCATTTTACACTAGCTAGCTTCAAATTTTTTAATAAATTTATTGGGAGTATAATTAACGGATATATTTGTAGATAAAAATATAGATATAAAATATGCATGTGAACATCTATATCTATAGCCTATAGACAGAGAGAAGAGTTGTGTGACTTGTGAATGGGAATCGAGGTGAAGTGAGGAAGGGTCCAAGGGAAAGAATCCAGCAGAGAGAGAACTGCAAATCCGATGCTCTTCCAATTTCGTTTTTTTTTTTCTCTCTCTCCCATTTTATAGCTATATATCTAAAAATTATGTTGCACAAAAGAAAATCGAAAAATTGTATATAAACCAAGACACTACAATTTCTTGTCCCTTTTGTTCCTCTTTTTCTTTAAGATGATAAATATTGATTTCGAAGCACTTAAAAAAAACATATGCTTGTCTTTATCAATATATATATATATATCGTGTCTTGGTGTATATATTTATTACAGTTTATATTATCGATGTAAAAGAGACATTGTTGTTCGTTCTTCTTGTTGTTTTTTGTATTTACCTTTTTTTTTGAGTTTTTTTTTTTTTTTTTTTTTTGTTTTGAGTTTTTCCATATGTCTTCTTCACATTCTCAGTCTTTCTTGTTTCAGGGCCGTTGTGAAATTATCTATAGGGTATACTCATGCTTGTTTCCACGTAGATATAAGAATCCATATATAAATTTCATGACGTAACAAGACTTTATATACTTTATAAAAAGAAAAAAACAACTTTATATATTCAAAAAGGTCTTTTGATATTACTAAGTATCCTCAGTAATTTGATTATATTTTTCGTGATGCATGTTTATCTATTACTCATCCGAAGATTTCGACCAATCCTAAGAAAGCATGTAACTCCATGACGATTATTTTGAAAGTCTTGTTCCTTCCTTGACACTAGAACATATAAATGATATATTAATAAATAAAAAGAATATGAGAAAGAAGGGAAAAAAAAAACCCTGTAAATATTCATTAATATTTCATTAAATGTTATATATATAGACGACAAAAAAATGTTTTAATATATCTATATATATATATATATATATATATAAATCATTACATTAAATGTGAGGAGACTGTAACCAAAAGACTAATTAACGAAAATTGAAGGATATAAATGGTAATCATCGGATAATGGTATTGGAACAACAAAGATACTGCATGGACATATTGATCACCATTCACATATTTTCTATTTTGCTCTAGTCTAACCACAATTTTTCTTAAAAAAACAGTTTTTTGTAATGTTGTGAGTCTATGTAAAGGTGCGGTTGACCATATTCATGGCTTCCACTTTAAAGTTAATTTAAATTTATAGTTATATGGATTACCATTTCTGATCCGTAGTTTTATTTCTGGAAACATGTATATCACTCCAAATGTTTTCCTATTAGTTTGAACTTTTGGTTGGATTCGTTATTACCCATTATGCAGTAACCAAACTCTTTCTGTCCAAAATATGTATTTCCATAATTTTCTAAAATTTATTGATGAGTTTGCCATACTTTCTCTCATAGAAAATAAGGATATACACAAAAAAAGCATAAATTTGTATCATTTTCAACGAACAATAGCCGTAGACTACCATCCAAGTGAAGAGACAAAAGAAAGACTGTCACCCAAAGAGAACAAAAATAAAAATAGAATGAAATGATAAATGTAACTAATTGATAAGCTTGACGTCAAAAAAAAAAATTAATTTGATAAAAAAAAACAACATTAAGTATCTATCAAACATATAGTCATTAAGCAACTATTTAGTTGTCTTTTTGGGCTTTGGAATTTCGCCAAAAATAGCAAACCCAAAATTCGTTTTAACACTCATGCTGTCTTTGGCTTCCACATATGTCACAATGTGCATATATACATATACTTTACCAACGAAATGGATTCAACAATTTGAATTTGAACTGTAACATACTTTAGGTGAAAAGAAACAATAGAAGCCATGGTGAAAATCCAATTCCAGCGTGCCAACTAGTCAAACGACTAGATAAGTAAGTTCGGAATAGAATTTCTTCGACTCGAGAGCAAGAGGATCGATGGCAAATATGAATGTTGTATGGTGACTTGATTCACATCATTATAACCACCAAACTTTATGGAAAACAAAATCTTCTTTCAACGAATGTATATCAAAATCGTTTAAACATATGTTGTATTTGATGTAAAAACGTTTTTTTCCGAATATATTTTATATTTCTTCAAAAAAAAAAGAATGTGAACGGTAACAAATCATTGAAGAAGAAAATATGAAATGTTGACAAGAAGATGAAGTAAAAGAGAAAGAACTGTATTTTACCATGTGGGAATATATAGAACCATTCGACTATTATTATATTATGGATATTCTTATTTTAGAAACTTTAGTTTCTTAATTATGAAAATGTTGAATCCATCTTTGACAAGAAAAAAAATGTTGAATCCAAGAAATAACAAGAAGATAATTACGAAATATATTTTCATATCATACTTGAGATGTTTGATGTTTATTTCATTTATTTTCTTTCAAATATCCACTTACTCTTTCGACGACTAGCGTTTGTACTTTGTAAAAAGAGTGACATGTGCGGCATCAAATTGGTCAACCTTATATAATTATCGTATTGACTCCAATTTATAAATATAATTTTCCGGGAAAATGGGTGGGGATAAAATAAAACATTTTATTCTATTGATTTATGAAAATAACACTAACGTCTCTCTCCTCGTTTTGCAAGATTGATTCGTTTGAGATAGAATTTAGGATGAAGACAAAACTCGTAAAATTTACTAAATTACGATTTTGGTTTTGTTTAACATTTGTTGAGAGATCCACCGTGTTAGAACTTAGAAGGTCAACCATGCTAGGAGATGACGGAGATCACAATCATAAAGCAACCGAAAAAGATTGAATTTTATTTAAATGTTTGTATGTCATTAATATTGAAACTTATACTTATTTATATCTCTATATAAATAGAACTATATCTGTAAATTGTTGGTCTCAGTCTCTCTCAGACAATTTATTCTACACTCTCATCAACATAAATCTACACCAACGGTCGAGTAATTTTTTGTTTTGATTGTCATCAATTTATCAAATAAATCTATAGTAAAAATAACAAATAAATCTATATGAATCGTTTCATTAATAATTAATGACCCTACAACCGTATATAGACGTTATGATGATGAACCAACGAATACTATAGTGATGATTCATTGCCGTATAAACTCCATGATAATGATCCCATGAGTCCATGACTGATTTATAATTGAATTAAATTTTTAGTCTCATACATGTTACTACATATGAACTTACCGAGATTAAGAACTAAAAGTTTCCAATATCATGAAGATCCAATCATAGAAGAAGCAAGACATATATGGAAGATATATCAAATTTTTGTTGGATTTTTATTACTATTATTGAGAAAGTTGGATTTATGTATCTGTTATGTTGACTTATATAGTTATAAATAAAGCTAAGTTTTGTTGACAAAAAGAAAAATAAAGCTAAGTTATCTAAACTAAAGAAGATATAAAGTTAAAGATTTGTTATATATAAGCTTCAAGAAGTAAAATTTATTTTTTGACTATTATTTCTTGCAAAGAAGCTTATTTATTTGAAGAATACTAAATACCACATTATATAAAGATTACTTTATTGTATAAAAATGGTTAAACAAGATTTCTTAATATTTGCCTTCCACTTCTATTAGTATAAATATGTAAAACAACCTAGTATTCAACATATGCAATTTTTGGAATAAAAAAGCAATAAAAGGATACTATGTCAATTTAAGGAACTGGTATCCAATGTCTAACTAGTTCCAAATCAACCAGCTCGACTTTCTGATACGAATACATTATTTATTGCAATATAATAAGAATTTACCGAGATGGAGACGCAAGCGCAGAGCACAAGGCAGAGATTTTGGTCAGCCCTAAACGCTAAAACAAGTAAAAACAGCAAAGAAAAGAAGAATGACACATTGGTCCTCCATCAAATCTTTCATAACGCGTTATTGACTTATGTAGTATTGGTACAGCTCACGTACATAGAGAAGGGTGATTTACATGTTAAGGCACTTTAAGACAAAGTTGTTACGTTTTAGGCACTTTGCAAGGAGAGGGCACTTATTCTACTATTTGCATCTTTTTAAGACTTTTTTACCCCTCTTTTGACGAAGCACAAGTTAACTAAGCCTCCCTTTTATTGTTGTTCGACAACAACACATTTAGAAACAAACCAGTGTAGTTAAGTGCTTTTTAGTATAGACCGTTGGATTAAAAAAATACATATTAAGATCTATGGCTAAGATGAAAGAAAAGAAATCATAATTTTGTTTCTTCTATGTTATCTGATGAGAACATCTCTCTCTTCTGTTTCTTCCGCCGTCCGGATATTTCCGGTAAAGCCATCCGGTTAATTCCGGCAAAGCCGTCCGGTTGTTGCAACCGGTTTCAGTCCGACAACCACCGGCTTATTATGCGATGGTTGGGTCGGCTATCATTTCCGTCATCAACCGTTTCCTTTTTACGGTGATGGACGGCTTGAGTCCGGCATGTGTCGGCTCCTACATCCACAATCATGGCCGGTTTTCGTCTAGGGTTTCACTGTTTCGTCTCTGTGATTCGTCTAGCTCCGGTTTATCTTTTGATTTGGTTTTTGTTGTTTGTGAAGTTGCTTCTTCTCGAAGGTTCCGACAGCTTCCTTTGCCTTGGAGAATTCACTTCGATTCGAGTCTCTGTTGGTGCATCAAAAATTTGGGATTTTGGATCTGTTTTTCGAACCATCCTTTGACTTGATTTGTTGGAAAGCTGCAGGATTTTGAAGCAATATCTCAGTCTTCGTTTTGTGACATAATGAATAAAGAAGAAGATGTTTATTTTAGCAGTTAAGGATGCTTTTGTTGCCTTAGAATTAGTTTGGGCACGGTGGTTTTGAAGGTTCTGTGACGTTTTTCAGTGTACCGGAGAGGATGTTCCGGTGACTCCATTTTGCTGGCGTCATTACTCAGGCCACTTTGATGACTCACCTTTTCTTTGGCTGATTGTGCAACACGTGGATTCATCCTTATCTCTTTGTTATCGCTTTTGATATTTTATTTTAGTTTGGCTTTTTAAGCTTGGTTAAGCTTCTAGTCTAGATTGTTTTAGTTTTATACTTTTATCTGTTTAGTTGTTTTATATTCAGAGTAGAAGATATCACCCTGCTCGGATGTTAAGATGGTGAGCAAGAAGCAATCATACTACAAGCATATGTTGGAAGCTATAAGACCAACTCTAAACCTTTGAGTTTTGATGTTTGGTCTTATTGAGATTAGTTATGATGTTGCTGTTAACAAGCTACCATTTCACAACTTTCTCTTAAGTGGCAGAATGTGTTGTACTTTACTTGTATTTGGTTGATTGTAAAATTTATTGTTGTATCTTGTACTTGCCTCTCCAACATGGGTTCTCCATTGATGGATGATGCTGTTTGGATGTTATATATACAAAGACACCCTTGGAAAAAAAAAAGAACATCTCTCTCTTCGTCTCTACAAGGAGCCAAGACTTTTTTTTTTTTTTTGTTAGGAGCCAAGACTTTCTATCACTCTCTCTAAAACAAATCCATACAAGTTTGATTCAAACGAAAAATCAAATGGCGAGTTGAGGAATTTTGTGAGTGCTAATTATGTGTGGTGAGAGCAACAATGGAGAAGAAGGAGATTATTACTCTCCTCTACCGAACTCCCTCTTCCCTTAATCTCCCTCTTCTTCTGGTTCTCTGTTCTTGTTTCTTCTCTTACTTTCGTTTTTTGGTTTCGTTGGTTTTGAATCATCAAGAGCTGGTTTTGTATAGGTCAATGGTACCAAGAAAAGCTTCGAAATTTAACACAGAGATTGAATCTGAGACTCGATTTTGACATATCCAAACAGAGATCCTATCAAACAGAGTATTGAATAGGATGATATGAAGTCGCTGAATGCAAAAGTAAAGTGATTATAGTCGCTGGAGCTAGAAATAATCAAACGATCTTCGTTTTTTTAATTAAAAATGTTTGGATGTCATTTGCGTAGACGGAGAGTGATTTGACGCATAAGGTTGGGTATGTGGTGGTTTTGCAAGAAGATTGGTTGATGTTTATGAGCTTTTATTGAAGCTCGGTCTGTGAGGCTGCGGTGGCTGCAGTGAGCTCCAGTGAGAACAGGTAGGAAAGATTAAATTAGCCAATTCTGATATTGAATTTCATATCCATTTGTTCAGCTTGTTTGGTACTATTTGATTCTGGTCATGGTTCGCGATTTTGGTTGAGATTAAATCGAACATTTAGTGGATTATGCTCTTACGGATGGCAATCGTGTTGTTTTAGGAAATTTTTGAATGATGGGTTAAATTTCTTTGAAAACTGCTAGGGCAGCCCAAGTAGCTAAGAAAAACATGTTAAGAATGATAGTGAGAAGGAGAAAAATGCAGTGTCTGACAACTCCATACTTAGGTTTGAGTTGAGGTCAAAAGCTGAGGAAGCTGATCGGCGACACCGATCTATTAGATCGTTTTCTTAAGCATATGGTAGGTAAGGTGGCTCATGGATTTTAAGATAGGTTTACAAAAAAAACACAAAAATGCATATCCATTTGTTCGCCGCTACATGGATACACCGTCATTTCTTACACTATATCCATTTGTTCGATGTTACATGGATACACACCTCCACTCCTAAACGTCATATATGAATGGATACACCTCCACTCCCAAATGTCATATATGAACGCGTACTTGCGGATTGTCAACCATAGGAATCCGTCTATTACCCTTCGAAGATATGTTCGCCAACTTATGAAATGTTCTTGTATTTGATTTTGGTAAACAATGTTTATATTTGGTATTACTCATCTTTAGTGTTTATGTTTGTGGAGCTAAAACATTTTAATTTAAGAGCTGGAAAATATAGGATCATTCCCAAACTGATATTCATATGATTATATTCAAAAATGGACACTATATTCACACGACCATTTAGCGGTGAAAAAATATATGTTACGGTATAGACGACGATCCATGACAATATATTCAAGATGGATTATCCACACAATATCTCTTTGGTCAAAATCATCATTCTTTTACTTACCCTAGAGGTGTCAAAATGGTTTAAAATTGATGGATCAATCCAAACCAATCCAACTCATGGATCTAATGAGTTAAAAATTTGGATATTAATGGATTAATGGATTAAATGGTTTAATGAGTTTAATGAGTTGGATTGAAATAGTTTGGTTTAAAATGGATTAATGGTTATCCATAACCCAACCAATAAAAATTAAATAATTGAAATCAAATATGTAAACCAAATATAACCGAATTGAATAACTAAACCGATTTTAGTAAACCGAAATAAACATAATTTTCTTAAATCGCTTAACCATCGATCTCCCTCGGGGTCAAATCTCTCACATAATTTTCTTTAAATATGTCGACAGTGTCGTTTTGGGACATTGTGTCGAACTGTCGATTGCGTTAGTGTAACCGTGTCGCAAGCGTAAACCTTTTTTTTGATCAATTTATGAAGCAATGATCATAGTTACAAGTATTTCGATGACGATGACGATGACGATGACGATGACGATAGCAACGACGACGAAGACGAAGACGACGACGACGACGAACGACGAACGACGAACGACGATGACGACGACGACGACGACGACGACGAACGACGACGACGACGACGAGGACGGTAACGGTGACGGTGACGGTGACGGTGACGGTGACGGTGACGGTGACGGTGACGGTGACGGTGACGGTGACGGTGACGATGATGATGATGATGATGATGATGATGGTGGTGGTGAATTGATGACGATGGAGTGATGAAGATGATGATGAGTGTCCAAGAGGTCAAGTCCTAATGGTCATCTAACTCACATAGTCGTTTCATATCAATACACAATTTATACATGAACGATAATCGGCAACTAAAAGTACACCATCCATTTTTTTTTGACCAATATTCACTTGTGTATGGACACTACCATCATTATAAAATGGATCAATACCATATACGTTGTTTATTGATGTTTGTCCAAGCTGTGCAATCCAAATGGTCATCTTGTGACTCACATGGTCGTTGTTTCATACCAACACAGAAGTTTATACATAAATGAAAACCACCAATTTCACGAAAAGCGTCCATTTTCCGCTGACCATTTGTTCACTTGTATATAGACACTCCAATCATTATAAACAAACTTTGAATGAAAAAAAAGTGTCATTGGTGATGCAAAGAAGCACAACTGAACCAGACACGAGAGACTAAACCCGACGCCCTACCGAGGAAGCCAACCCGAGATAAGGGGTGGGAGAGAGAGAACACGAAACCCGACGCCCGACCGAAAAAACCCAAAACCGAGAGGGAACGGGCGGGAAATGAGAACACGAAACCCGACGCCCTACCGACGAAACGCAAACCGAGAGGGAACGGGGAAAAAGAGATAATGCGAAACCCAAACCGAGAGTTGAACTGCTGGTGAAAGATATAACACTAAACCCTACGCGCTACCGAAGTAAACCCAAACGGAGAGGACGGCTGGTAAGAGATAAACACTAAACCCCTACTCTCTACCTACTAAACCGAAACAGATATTTAACTGCCTTTAAATATATAACACTAAACCCTACTCTCTACCAAGTAAACCCAAAACCGATATTTAACTTTTTTAAAATATATAATACTAAACCCTACCTACTAAACTCAAACCGATATTAACCTTTTTTAAATATATAACACTAAAACTTATCCCTTACCTACTAAACTCAAACCGATATCTAACTTTGTCAACAATTTAAACCTAAATCGAAATGAAAGGTCGGTTTAAAGGTATAACACTAAACCCTACCCCTTACCTGCTAAACCCAAACTGATATCTAACACTTTACAAGTAGCCATCCACATAGTTAGAGTTGTATGGATCAATTATAATTTTCTATTTACGTAATCATGTCCAAAATTGTTTATGGATGTCGTTGGATGCCCAGACCATTAATTGTTGTCCATATGGATAAACCACTTTGTAAAAATACATACGACAAGTTATATGAAACCCAAGTTAAGACAAAACATGTTAGAGCTTGATTAACCAACCTGCAAAGTTTTTGCAAAAAAGCTCAATTAATTTAAATGCTAGATCAATATATTCTAAAAGAAACCAAAAGTTATTATAGAACACTTAGTCATTTTTAAACATTTAGAAATTCTTTAAAAACTAGACACTAAAAGTTGATTTTACTAAAAATTTAATTTAAACCCAAACCCTAAAAATTCAACACCAAATCCTAATCCCAAACCCTTAACTCTAACCCCTGAACATTAAAGTCAAACTCTAGATCCTATCCCTCCTTACCTACTAAAACCAAACTGATATTTAACTTTTTAAAAATATACCACTTCGCATATGAGAATCAGTTATTTCCATATGGTCACGTCTAATTGGACAAGTTTTCATGGAGACAAACTGTCAAAGCTTCCAACACGATTTCATTATGTATAAAATAATAATCCTATAGGTCTCCAAACCCCAAGAACAATCTATAGACATTGCTTTCAAATAGAAACACTCAAGTTAATGATAGTTTGGGTCCATGTTAACTTGTCCATTTAGACTTGACCAATTGGAGTAATGGTGAAACATGACAAACACTTGAACACAAATGATTCATGTGTAGAGCTTTTTTAAATATATAACACTAAAACCCTACCCCTTACCTACTAAACCAAACCGATATTTAACTTCTTTAAATATTTAACACTAAACCCTACTCCCTACCTAGTAAACCCAAACCGATATCTAACTTCGTCAACAATATAAACTTAAAACGAGATGGAAAGTCGGTTTAAAGGTTTAACACTAAACCCTACCCCCTACCTACTAAACCCAAACCAATATTTAACTTCTTTTAAATATATAACACTAAACCCTATTCCCTACCTAGTAACCCCTAACCGATAAATGACTTCGTCAACAATATAAACCTAAAACGAGATGAAAATTCGGTTTAAAGGTTTAACACTAAACCCTACCCCCTACCTACTAAACCTAAACCAATATTTAACTTCTTTTAAATATATAACACTAAACCCTACCCCCTACCTAGTAAACCCATACCGATATCTAACTTCGTCAACAATATAAACTCAAACCGATGTTTAACTTCTTTTAAATATATAACACTATACCCTATCCCCTACATACTAAACCCAAACTGAAATCTAACTTCGTCAACAATATAAACCCAAACTGATATTTAATTTTTTAAAATATATAACACTAAACCCTACTCTCTACCAAATAAACCCAAACCGAAATCTAACTTCCATTGATGAGTGTCCAAGAAGTCAAGTCCTAATGGTCATCTAATAACTCACATGGTCGTTTCATATCAATACACAAATTTATACATGAACGATAATCGGCAACTAAAAGTACACCATCCATTTTTCTTTGACCAATATTCACTTGTGAGTGGACACTGCCATTATATTATAAAATGGATCCATACCATATATGTTGTTTATTGATGTTTGTCCAAGCTGTGCAATCCATATGGTCATCTTGTGACTCACATGGTCGTCGTTTCATACCAAGACAGATGTTTACACAAACTAAACATAATACTTTTTTTAGATCTTCTCGATTGGATTTTGAAGTTCTAAATACAAGTCCAAGTTTGATTTTAATTACCAAACATCTCAAGATATAGCATAAATGAGCACAAGTTCAAGGGACTAATCTCTTCACCGGTTCCACATAAATACACAATCGTCAATAGTCAATCTCGTTTCATTATATAGCATTTAGTGAATGAGGGTTTGAATGTATTTTTTATGAAAATTAAACCAGGATGTGTTATTTTTTTCTTCCTTAAACCATGTAGATTCTGCAAGGTCTGAAACGGGAGCGTTGTGTCCACAACGCTGAATGTCATGATGATCTGTTCACGTAGCCAAAGTCTATTGTAGAGTTTTCATAGTATAGTATGTTAATGTATTAACCATGTGGATGTAACTGTATGGTTAATTTTTACCAATTAATGTTAACAAAGCCTTGAAGCCATTAGCCATGTTCAATCACAAAGAAGAAGAAATCAAACACTTTATTGTCCTTGTCACTGTCTAGTCTCGACAATACCCATCTCAGCTCGTCATCGGTTAATGCTTCGTTGACACAGACCGATGACATGATCGAGAGATCAAAATAAAAATAAAAAAAAATTTGAATTTGGATTGGGGCTACTCTGAAATGAAAAACCCTAATCTATCTTCCTCTTCTTCTTCTTCTCTGGCTGATTAAATGGGCATTAGATGAGCCATACGGATCGTGTGGTACAAGGAAAGCTACACCAGAAATTGAGAAAATGACACAAAGATCCTCATCTCAGAAATGATTCCATGTTCGGTGAATGGGCAATTCACGAATTTTGACATATTTGGTACAAGGAAATGCGTCTTATCATCGAGAACACTTCTAATGGTGGTTTTGTTGTGTTTGGTCAGTAAGAGACACTCAACAACAAAAGTCAACGACTTTGAGATAGAGAAAGACATTTAATTATCTTCCCACTTTTGCCTCTTGTCTTCTTCCACCTTCTATCTCAAACAAAAGTCAACGCTGGCAAATTCTATCTCAAACTCTACCGGTGCTATGTTACGACAATACGATGCCCAAGAGGAAAGCACCCGTTTTCTATCGCATTTGGCTACTATCGGTGCTCTGTCCAATAGAAGAGAGCATATACTGTTTAAAAAACCAAACTTTATCAGTAGAGTCATGGTCTAATGATGTTAAGTTAATTGGGAAGGTAGACGGAGAAATTACCTAGGTTTCCAACCGAGTACTTCAGCCATTCCAACAAACGACAATAGCTATGGAGTACCAATTCTTGCAGCTTAAATTGCAAGCTCTCGATGACCGATATGCAGAGCATCAAACTTCCCAAGAGCAACAATGCCTCCTACAAATTCAAAACAAAATGCATAAAGACGACCATCCAATCCATAATCCAGAACCAGAAAGGTCATTACCGGTTGGCCATTGATGGAAGGAACTTGAAACTTGCACTAAAATGAAGTAGCAAAGCAAACATATACCTGCAACTGGGGAAATCCCTTCAGCTGAAGGCTCAGGATTATCATCTCCCTGGCTTTGTACGAAGAAAGACAGACATATCATTTAGAAAAAGACTCCAATTTTCAAAATTTGAGTAGAACAACATAGTGAAGAACATTTAACACAAATCTTTATCTTATTCATCCATAGGTTCTAATTAGTCCTTCAATGGTAATAGAAAAACACAAATCTATGCACATAATTTCCAAAAGAACAGCAAGATTCAAAAACCTGAAACAATCGAGAGGAGCTGGGATTTTCCCTGGAGTTTTACAGTGAGCCCTAGACGACGACGACTTCACCGGAAGATACCCCGAATTCACCAAATTCCCAATTGTTCCAAGATTTCAACAAAATCAATAAAAAAAATGAACAAGGATTCACAAAGAAGAAAGAGACAAAACCTGGTTGGTGCGTTTAGAGAGAGATTAGCGGTGAAACGAAACAAACGGTTAGGGTTCTTGAGAACGCTACAGAGATTACGCCATTTCTCAAGCAGACGTTCGATGGCTTTTTCTCTCTTTTCAATGGCTGTCGAAAAAGATGTAAATTTTGAGTTTTTTTTCCACTTGATTTTGTTTATTTTTAGATAAATCGAGAGAAAGAGAGAGAAGGGATAGGAGAAGGAGAGAGACAAAGAATGTCGTAACGAAAGCTAGATGTAGTTAGAGGGCAAATTGGTCAAATAACTTATCTAAAGTGCCTTGTACTTTCAAAGTGTCTAAAGACACAAATAAGTTCTGAAAAGTGCCTTATTCCGCAATAATTCCTATTTGTAATTGAATACAATATTAAATTTAAGGAAAAATAAAGAAGAAGGATTTGGTAATGATTAAAGGAGTAAGAAAGGTTAAAGTGGGATAATGAGATAAAAGCTCAAGTACAATGATAAAGAAAACAAAGAGGAAGAAGGGTGAACACAAACATACCCTCCAATAAACAAACAAAGACTGCCATATTTGTCCAAATACAATTTCACCTTCACATATACATCCACATATATTCAGGCTTAGTTTTATATTTTTATTAACTATTCTTACATGTATACTATACTTATACTTATTTATTTCAATATACTTGTCATTTCCAAAGTATTACATTAACATTAAAGTAAACTGGAGAAGAATTAATTATGAATCATACATATATATTAATAAAGTTTTATTCTCTCCTTATTTGGTCCATTTGGCAATGTAACTTAAACCACAAATAACACATTAATCATATAAATTTAACTCACATTTTAATATAAAACCAAAATCATAAAAATTATGCATTAACTATATTTCCCCACTTAATTTTATTCAACACACAATAAATTAAAATTGTAACTTCTATCATTTATTTTTAAAATTGTAACTTCTATCCATTCTCATCCTATAAATACTCATTTTCTCATTCTCTCATCCTCATCCACTATATATATATATCTATCTAACATTGTTTTCAATTTTTATTTTATTTTTAACGTCCATACTAGATTATAGTTATTTCTTCTTTAATTTTATATATTTTTAATTTAATTCACTTATGTAAACTTAAAGTTTTGATTGTTTTAACAAAACTTTCAGGTATACAATAATTTATTTTGTTAAATATTGCATAGTTAAAAAAAATACATGAAGTTAATGGAGATGGATCTCTTTTTCTTTTTTTTTTTCCTTTAATAAAAAAAAAAAGATCCTTCTCCATTAAGTTCATGTATTTTTTTTTAAATATGTAACAAAATAAATTATTATAATACATTTATCAAATAATTTTTTTTTACATCTTTCTTATCTCAAATAAAATTTCTAATTCATTTTTAAGATATGTATCATTATATTTAGTTTTTTCGATCCAATAGATAATTAAATAGAGATCGTTATAATGTTTATTTTTTAAAAATTTGAGGTTTAAGTGTTTTTCGAAAATAAAAAGAGCTTCATCAAAACTATTTGGTCCTTAAGATTAAAAAAAATTGAAATCATATGTTTCATGAAAATTAAATTTAATTAGAATAGAAAATTAGAATAAAATATTAAAATCATTAGAATGAAATCTAGCATTCATACTCAAATAGAGTGAAATATAGAAAAAAGAAACTATAACTAAAGAAAAAAATATTTTATTAAATCCTATAAAAATGAAACCATTAGTATGAAATCTAGCACTAGAATTTAAATTGATTAGTGAAACTAAATGTTTTTTTAAAAATAGAATCTGTCCTTAGGGGTTTTAAAAAAAACTTTCGATTGAAGTTTATATGAATTTATAAGAAAGCAAATTTAGTTTGTGACTTACAAAATAATATGAATTTGAACTATCATGTGTGAAAGTTTATATCAACAATTTCTTTTGTAAAAGTAATATATAACATGTGTTTATTAATGTATGCATACATAAATAACATAGTAAAGTAAAAACTACTAAAATATGAGCAAATGCAAGATATCAAATCTTAAGAGCCTTTTGAATTTCTTGGAATCATACTTATATTGAAACAAAATTATTTTATAAAAAATCACCGCCGCGTAGCGCGAATTTTTTTTTATCTAATAAGTATAAATTTTAAGAGTGTTTTGCCCTTTAGAGATACTCTAAGATCTGGTATCAATCCTGATTTGAGAACATGCATATGTGTTGCCATGTCCGGCATGATGAGCTTCTCAAGACCATCAAATCATGCATCGGTTAGTGAAATAGTCAGAAAATCCTAGGTTAAGCAAGCGCTAAATCTAGATTAAAACACAAGCTTACAAGCGATGATGGAAGATAAAACTCTCGAATCCACAAAAAACTTTAGAATCCACTAGAATAAAAAAAATTATGAGATGTTTCTCTTACAAATCCCTAAAACCTTTCTGTATAGATAAATACCGAATGGGAAAAAAAGAAACAAGTTTAAAATAAGAAAATCAAGAAAAGTAAAACCCTCTTAACATAAACATAATGTTCAAAATATAGATAAAGAAGAACTAGGGTTCAAAATATTCATATATGTGATTCGAAGAGGAAGAGGAAGATTTGAATAGACGCAAAAGTAACAAAACTATGAAAGAAATAAGAGGTGTTTTAGGGATTTTATTTTGTTTCATATTATAAGATGTTTTACTAGTTTCAATGTAAATTTAAATGCATTTGACAATTTGTAACCATTTATATTCTTCAGTCTTTTTTATGATTGGTTGATTTTATTAAACTAAATATAAATGATATGATTGTCCGAGCCGGTAAATTTAAATAATATACATAACAAAATATGTAATGGTAACAAAACCGATATACTATATATTAACAAGATGTTGAATCAAAATTTCATATTACATCATGACTAAAAAAATTATTATTTGGATTAAAAAATGTAAATAGAATTTAGAAAAAAAATCCTAAACTAATATTTTTTATTTGTTTATCTTTTAATATAA
The DNA here is from genome assembly GCA_905216605.1 of Arabidopsis arenosa. Lineage (NCBI taxonomy): Eukaryota > Viridiplantae > Streptophyta > Magnoliopsida > Brassicales > Brassicaceae > Arabidopsis > Arabidopsis arenosa. Next base: position 6,050,259 of record LR999458.1, read on the forward strand.
CGGTTTGTTTAAATTGCGTTTATTTATAATTGAAGTTATTTTATCTTTTAAAATGTTTAGAGTTTAATAATCTACAAAAAAAATTTGAGAAGTTTTTAAATGCTGATTAAAAGGATTAAAAGGATAAAAGTTTTTTAATCCAAATTTCTTAATTAATTGATATTAACTAAAGCCTTTAGTCTAAAGGCCGCATTTTTTAATTATTTCTGCTAGAGTTATTTTTGGAGTCAATGACAACTTAGTAGCAGATTTAATACATGTTGTTCATTGATGTATAATATATGATCTAATATTTTTTGTCACTATGTTTTTTAAACTTCGGAAAACAAATAATGTCAAAACGATATTACATCATGCAATGAATCATCCTATTGAAATAATAGTTTAGTGTGGAAAAAATGGTCATAGAGATCGGAACCACGATATGATCATCTGGATATGTAAAGTAAAGAAATAAAATGAGGCCTGGTTGGCATATTAAAAAATGAGAAATCAGAGATCAATTCAGTGAATCAAAATCTCTATATAAGAGCTTCACTTATAAGTCTCTAAGAAACTAAGACCATCCAAATCTTTCTCCTTAAGAGCACAAAAGTACAAAACTAAACAAAAACCAACATGGCTTTACGAAAGTTTCCTCTCTTGGGGCTGCTTTTGGTCCTAACCATCGTACACAACTAAGCCGGGTAAGTTTCCCTGATGGATCTTTTTTTATTTTACACAACTACTATACTGTATCTAGAATTTTGTGTAGGTAATTAATATATGTAGGTATATCCAGACTTATTTTCTTTTCTTTCATTGTAAATTACAGAGATGCAATAACGATAAGGGAAACGTGGTCGTTAGTTTCTTCCATCGTTCTAAGGTTATAAGTGAGTACCCTGTTTCCATAAAGTATTTGTTGATGTTTTTCGTTTTTGTTTTTTACTTTTTATTTGTGGATAACCAAGAACCTATGGACTATTGGTCTATAATTCCATTGGGCCGGGGACCAAAGAATTTGTTGGTGTTTAGTATTTTATTTTATTTTAGTTTTTATATACTATGATATTGAACATTTATTTATCTATATCTTTTGGTATCATATATCTAATTTGTAAATGTTTAAAAGATAATTCATACCCGAAATGGTGAAATCAATAGTTTTTAACTTGCTTATCACCTGGCTACCCAAAGGAGAAGAGTTGGGAAGGTCCCGAGTTTTCGAACATGGACGAAAGAGACTAGCATAATCTATTCATATCGTTTGCTTGATTATAGACTTAAAACCAAAATTTCTTTGGTTAATAACAAAAGAAATTCATGAACTTATTATTATTCTATGATCCACCTTTTTTTTCATTCGAGAAACATGTTTTTTTCTTCATTAAGCAAAGTTAAAGGCAAACGCCAAGAGAGCCTGTTTTGCTAGAGAATCGGCTACAACATTTTCCGTTCTAGGAATAGAGATACAACTGAAACTTGAAAAAAATAAACATAAGATGAGGATGTCCGAGAGGTCCCCATGGATCTCTGAGATTGTAGACTGCTTGATGATCACCTGGACCAAGACACGGCAATCCGATTCTATTTGGATATGCTGGATGTTGAGAATTCTTGCATTTGAAAGGGCCGCTCTAGTCTACACGCTGCATCAGTCCTGCAGATTGTTATTTGAGAAAGATGTTAATAAGTTTTATTTGTAGAAATTAATGTGAGAAATTGGAAGCTAAACTTTAAAGATTTGACCAATTGTTGGATCATCATTTAGAAACATTTAGCTAATCGTCCCATGTCATGTCAGAGTCAAAATACTATGTGTTACAACAGTGTTCTCGCTTATGGCATCCAACTTATATTATAATGTCACTAATAGTGTCTATCTGATTTCTCTTTCTGGATTATTCTGGTTCAGATTATGAGTCTTGTTGCCCACCCAAAGATGGCTAGCTTGTACTCTTTTTTTTCTAAGAAGATTAAGTTTTGCCAAAAGGTTCAGATTCTCCTCTAGAAACTTATTATCCTCAGTAACACCTACTTGATTTTAAATTCCACTTTGATTACAAATTTTACTAAAGAGCGCATATAATTGGTAAATCTAGTTTTGAAGGAAATTTTGGTGTATTATATATACCATATAGAAATGAAGCATTTGTTTATGTTACAGTCAACAATTCTTAATAATAGTTTCTTCCATCGGTAACCAAAGCTAAAACTTCCAGCTCAACAATCTCTTTCTTATAACCCCTTTAACCTAATCACATTACCCCCAAACCGTAATGTATCAAGAGATGATAAATTATTAAACGCAACCGGAGAAAAAATAAGAAAGGTGATCACTGTTCCGACGAATTTCCGACACTTTCAACCACCAGAATGTGCGATTTCTTGTAGCGCGAAAATGTATCACATTGGATATGAAGGATAGTAGACCAATAATTTATACAGACCTAAGAGCATTTCTTGTTATCAAGTTCAATATAACAGCAAAACATCGAACATACATGTATTCTTCGAGTATCATTGTTAAATCCGAATGCAACAAATTGACCATCACCACCAATTTCAACATACACTTACCGAGGATTAGACTAACAAGATTTTTATTAAATTACCAAAACACTAAACTTGATAAAATATTTGGAATAGGTAACAAATTGTCACCACATAGCTCCTTTAACTCAAGACACTTAGCAGTTACATATCATCACCACATAAACTCCTTAAAGCAACACACACACTAAGCTGTTTACAAACGAAAGACACAAAGTAACTCATTAATTGACATTAAGACGAGAGAAACCCCAAAACACCAAATCATCAAGCCTCTCGTTGGTCGGACTATTACCACCATGAACCAACAAACCTTCCTCACCATCCTTAACCGCAGCCGCAAACGCACACCACCCGCGTGGACTCGGCTTCTCCTCCTCGTTCACATCCACAATCTTTTCCCACACTAATGTCTCTGTATCAAGCTTGTAAACCTCTCCAGTCAATTTCCCAGCTCCCATATGCATCAACTCATGTGGCTCTTCCTCCCCACCATAAATAACAATGTACTTCCCATACGAAACCGCCGGAAACACGCTTCTCGCCGGCGGTACATCTCCCTTAGTCTCCACAGCTTTCCATTGCTCACTAGCCAAATCAAAACAATGAATATCACCCAATTCATTACCATCAAACCCAAACAAAACCCAAATTCTCCCTTCCACAACCACAAGTCCCGGTGCTCCTCTGCCTTTACAAGCTTCCCCAGCCGCCGGATACTCAACCCATTTCCGATCAACAACATCATACGCATGAAGTGTATTCACACGTCCTTTAGCAGTAACACCACCAAAGACGTAAACTTTCCGATCATCACCAGCCATTGAATGATAGCTACGACCCGGAAGACCTTCCTCAACCGGAGACAACAATTTCCACTCATTAGTCTCAGTTTCAAACGAATAAAGACCATTGTACCTCCGTTTATCATCACGGCCACCGTATACATAGATCGTTGAACCGATCGTGACCATCGAGACACCAAAACAGGGGAAAGGAGCATCTCCGGTTGCAGGAGCGATCGACCATTCTTGAGTCTCAAGATCGAAAACGTAAAGATCGTTATCAATATGGATCGTTGGCTTAAGCTCACCGCCAAAACAGTAAACTTTGTTACCAACGACGGTCATGGCATGTGAGCTTCTAGCCCCAGGACCAGCTCCTTTTTGACCCACCTGGATTAACATAATCAAAATCACATTTCTAAGATCAAATAACCAAATCTATGAATATAAAAATCGTTAATTTATAATCTAGAGATTGAAAGATTGAATCTTTACCTTAACCCATTTGTTCTCCACCGGACACATTTTTAGAGAATGAAAGAAAAAAGTTTTGTGGTTGTTGTTGTTGATGTTGTTGCGTGTACTTGATTTATAGGAAAATGTGGTATCAAGGGACCACAATTAAAAGTTCAAAGTAAAGTACGATTTCTCTTAATAAGAAACGTCTAATATTATTAAAAATAAATGGAGATACGTTACCATCTATGATACTATTTCTTTCTTTATTGTGATAGATTGAAAAACAATTCTGTAATACTATGAGACGTGTTCTTTGGTTTACTTATTAAGAAAAAAATCTTGATTAAATTAATATTTTTAATTTTATTGTTTATTTCTAGAATTAGGTGGCATAGTCATAGTATAGGATAAGATTCAACAAAGATATTTAAGAAGGTAATAAATATTAAAAATCATTTGAAGTATTTTTTGTAATTACTATTCCTGATAATACATGTTCTTGCCCATTTAATCAGAATCTCTAATTGTTTTTTTTTAACTTTGTAACAGTATTATTATACGTGCTATGCAATTTGAGTAATTGTGAATAGAGTGTAAGATGATATGATGTCCACGGTGTGGATCTCGTGTAAACGTGGCGGTGCTTATCTTTATGGTTTCACTTTTGATCAGAGGGTCACATGCGACTTTTATTATTTAGAAAAAAAAAAAGAGAGAGAACAAAAGCTTTCGGACAAAACAATAGAGAGAAAAAGCTTAAAGGAAAAAAAGAGAGGAAAAGAAGGAATGCATGTAGACAATGTGAACAAGAATCTGGTGAATAATTCAGGCAACATTAATCTAGGCTATACATTGGGGCCAAATTTAGCAGTTACAATTATACTTTAACCCATCCCTCTAATTAACGAAAATTTTGTTGATATTTTTCATCAGCATCAAACTCTCAAAATGTATAGGCTTCTAGTCTTTATTAATGAATCCTTGTTTTTTGTTTGTTTGATATTGAATTCACTGAATAGGCTTTTTGACGAGGTAAGCATTTCAACTCTACGGAAAGAATGGAAGAGTAGACGACATGGCGAAGTTCCAACTTTATCCACTCAACGGATCTGAGGGATAGACAAGCAAGTCCGCAACAGGTTAGCGTCTATTAGAGAGCAAATGAATCGAAAATATGAAGGGTGTATGGCGCTTTGGTTTCCATCACGATAAGAACGAGTTCGACTTTTTGGTTTTTGTTTTCATGAACATTGTATTGTAACCATTTTAAAACAAACGCTGCACTAGATGTAAAACAGTTTTTTTTTTTAATAAATTTTACATTTTATTCTAAAAAAAAAGATATTGAATTCAGTGAATCTCGTTAAAATCTTGACAAAAAATCACATGAGGTTAGCCAAGTTAGACTACATTGAATTTCAAGGAAACTTATGAGGAGCCAATGGACCGGTGATAAAACCTAATTTTGTAAAGATGCTGAACCTTTACTTCTACATCGTTGATATACATGTTACAATTAATCTATTTATAGTTTAACATGACATTTATCACTAGACATGGACCTTATGTTACATGCCAGATGAAATGTTTAAGCTTGGAATGACATTGGAGTTTCCAAACTTGATCTTTTAAGAAATTAAGGTTCATAGCCATTCTAATTTAATTAGTGTAGAGTTTTGTTTAATTTAGTCAGGGAGTCCTTCTCTTCTTTATATGTTCTACTCATGGACTGTTCATAAGATCTGAATTACATCCGGGTCCACAAATTTCTAAAATATTGGGATATACCATTTTTCACAAAAAAGTTAGTTAAGTGGGAAACAATTAGAGATGTATGAAATAATACCTTGCACAAAGAGTTTCATACAGAATCAATAGATCATTCAATTTATATCTTGATCCCAATCTCATTCAGATGCCTTTAACAACACATCATGAGCCAAGAGTATGCTCATCGATGCAAAAAATGGGAGATGGAATTTTTTTTAATAATTAGGAAGTGATCCAAATTTATACCATTCAACTAATCTTCTACGGTGAATGTAGTCGTCGAGTAGTCCACTCATCGAATTTTCTAAAAGACTTAAAGCATTACATCATTTATATTTGCTAAATGTGAGTGATTTAGATAATTCCTGACGTAGACCTACATGGAAACTTCTCCTTAAATAGGAACCACTAAACGGCTAAACCATTATCACTTGGTTGATGGAAGATTTTAGCTTGTAAGAAATTATCATCCGTAAAATATCTATTTTTATATACTCAAGTTACCAAATTTTTTTAATTTTTTGTACAAACCAATAAATATAAAACTGAAATTATCTCTAAAGTTGTTTAGCTAACAAAGGTTTATTAAAAAAATTTAGAAAGGTCAAACCTCTCCGTGTTTGGGTTTATACTTTTTCATGCGGTCCAATCAAAACATCAATTACTGCTTTTAGAATTCCACCATAAATTGGTTATTGTAGCTTGAGATTTATTAATGTAATTCTATAGATTTAAATTATTAAAACAATTATTCTTAAATTTATTATACACATAAAACTAAAATGTTATTTTATTTTCCCAAAAAATTTTATGAAGTGATTATTTAAATGGCCATAGTAATAAAATTAAGAGTTATACCACTAAATAAATATACTCTGGAGAGATGCCTACCAAAACAAGAGAACAAAAGTTGTTCACATGCGACTTTTATCAACAACAAACAAGAGATCAAAAGCTGAAAGGTAAAAAAAAGCAAAAGTGAGGAGAGTGGGAATGAATGGACGTGGACAATTTTAACTGGAATCTGGTCAATAATCCAGGCAACATTAAATGTATGCTACATTCGTACCAAATTTTGCACTTTCACAACTTATAATTAGCCATAATTTCGACCACATACCTCTAGAACCCCTAAGGGCTTCTAGTCTTACTCATAACTCATGACATCGATAAACTCTTGTTTCTGTAATATTAAATTTAGAGTGAGTAGTAGTTTGTGATTTGGGAGAGTAAGAATTCTAAAGCTTTATAGATTGAAGGGAACGGTGTTGAATAAGCGGAGGAATAATTGTGATTAGTGCATAACAATCGGTGTAAAAAATGTTTTAATTGTTTGAAAATATAACAAACGGTGCAGAGAAAAAACTTGCTAGAAAAAACAACACAAAATAAAAAATACAATGGTCATCAACTAGGTTGCTATACATGGATAACATGTTGATCGAAATAGTTATTGAGAATAATAACGAACTTCTTGGCCTCCACACAACCAGTATAAGACGGCCCCATGTGGCCTGTGCACTATCTATATTTCGAATTATTGGCTCGCTTGCTTTAACAAAACCACCAGACATGTAAGAATAATTTTTCTTGTTCTAACGAATCCACCGGTCAACCCACAATTTTTCCTTGAATATTACAGAACGTTTAAAACAATGCCGTCCCATGAGTTCGATGCATCCATAATGAGACAACTATTTAACATGAGCTGCTTTTTGGATATTAACTGATTAGAGATGGTTAATTTACTTTTTGTGAGTTATATAGCATACAACGAATAGTCGTATACACGTGTTGTTTGGTTTGCCAGAAACCAGAATGGTTCCATAAATCACCGTTTTGATATTATGAGAATATGAAATAAATATTATATATATATATATATATATATATATATATTAAATATAAGGATGTTCCAAAGAAATGTATTCATTTTTGTTAATAATATCATAATTAATTTTTTTAGATACAAATAGAATAAAATAAAATTTATTGATTAATTGGGTTCTTCTTATATATATATATATATATGCTTGCATGCATATTCATGTAGTTTCCATTGGCTGCAAATTAAGCTACACAGAAAAGCAACCAAGTTGAACATATCAAATATAATCTTTATATATGACGAGACCTAAACTCTTTTCTGTATCATTTAATTATAACCCACTAATATAGTTCAACTGTGAGCATGTCTTAACTCTTAACAAGTATCTTCTTCTTTAAGCTCTGTATTCTCAATGCATTCGAAGAGATTTGTTCTTTTTCTGCATTTGGAAGAAATGCAAATGCTCTATTTCGGTTTTATACTTTAAAAACCTAAACAAGGTCTCTTCTAACTAACTAACTAATGTGTTGTTTCATATGATCATCTATCTAGTAAGGTGAATTGGATATGAAGTAACAGTAAACTCAAAACGACCTGAAACATGAGCTTATTCTTCTTCCCATTCAACATCTTCTTCTTCTTGACTCATCTGTCCTCTCGGTTCCCTAACCAGATAATCCAATCCTTCCCTGATCATCCATAGGGGGATTTGTACCACTCTAGGATCTTCATCTTCCTTGGTCCGATTTAATCTTGTCCGATTCAATCTTCTATTTCTAATACGTGCTTCCAATGACAATGGAGCCAAAAGACTAGCAGACGATATTGAAGAAGATGACGATGATGCAGGAGCGCTTGTAGCAGCTACTGTTGTGTTTGTACTCGAGACTCTCGAATCAGGTGTCTTGGGTCCAGAACAACTATGATCAGGTCCAAACCGATGTTTCAAGCAATAATCTATGCAGCAGTCTCAACATGTTATAGTATAAGAGAATGTCAAGACTTCTTTGCACCTAGGAACAGGACATTGTTTCTTCTTCTTGACAGCTCTTGAGGGATCACAATGTGTATTATTATTAACATGTTTATCCCAAGTTATGTTTGGATCTTCGTCAGGGTTTGGCCGAACTCCTGTATCACAAAACAGACAAATAACCACTGTGATATCTCCTCTGTTTCCTTTTGGACATTCGTGTTTCATATAGATACGATGATCTAGACAAAGCACCTGCAAAAAGTGTTTCAAAAGTTAGAAACTAGAGGGATCAAAAGCGAAGGAACCCGACAGATCTAGGTACGAGGAACAGAGATAATTAGGTTAATCATAATCTTTACTTTGAGAACGCTACGCTGATTTAATTTTATAACACTGAACTAGGTTAATCAGATACGGTACGGTTTAGAGGCGGAGTCTTCTACTAATTTCGTATGGATTTTCTTTAGTATTTTGTATTTACATTCTTGCTTGGGCTTTAAGTTTTGTCCTTGGTTATTTCCTTTTGTCGTATTTGGGGTATTTGTCTTTGAAAATTAATAATTAATTGAAATGGTTAAAGTAGAATTGGAATTTTGTATTTCTTTTGAGATCGTGAGTATGAAAATAACCGTCGATAAGTGAGACATATCTTGCAGTATACTTGGAGGAAATTAAAAGCAATGAGAATGATTTCTAATTTTTTCTTATTTTTCTTTTTTCGCTGTACAAATATCAAAACGGATAAATTGGCACGAATAGTTCTTTCCCAACCGCAATATGTTGCTTATATATGTAAATAATATTTTTCGGCACTCACTCATTTGAGTCTTATCAATTAAAATTGTTGACAAAAAAATAAGTATGAAAATAACATTTAATTTTTTTGGTTATTTAATCGTACGTTTTAATTAGGATCTTAGGACAAAAAAAATTTAGGTCTCATCCAAATAAAAGGTAAATGGAGTTTTTTTCTTTAATTTTTCCAAACATATTATGAACAAATGTTGATGAACAAGTACCATCAGATGGTAATTTTTAGTACTTTTCCTAAGTATGGAGTACCTAATCCTACAAGAAATTCTGGAAAGTGAAAATTTCTCATAAATATTCCATTTACTTATTTCTCTTATAATAAAAAAGAGTACACGTGTAGAAAACAATATTAATCTAGCTTATCTAGTAATTCATCAACAAAAAAAAAATAAAAAAAAAATAAACAACTTAACAAACTGTCACCTTTATTTGGGGTCATCCCAAGTGTGCTTCCATAATTCTTGACAATGAGAACGTTCACAGTATGCAACTTAAAAACATTTTTGTTCAACTTATATAAATCCAATCACTTACATAGATTCATATCAAATATAAACTCAATAAATCATTCCAATTCTCTAATCAAAATGTGGACCAACAAGTTCTTCTTCCTTCTTCCACTTGTATGCATCGTCGTGTTCGCTACAGCTCAACCGTTGCCATCACCGCAACCTTCCCAAATAGATTGTTGGTCATCAATAGAAGTTATTCCCGACTGTGTCCCGGAAATTTTCCGATCGATAACAAATGGACAGTTCGGGGATGTAGGTCCTTCTTGCTGCCATGCCTTTTTGGGTCTCGATGCTGATTGCATCCCTCATATGTTTATCTTCGCTCCACTCATCCCTCCTTCTCGCAGACTCAGGGATCATTGTTCCAAGACAATAATTGTGCCATAATCCTTTTAAGACTTTCAAAGAGTTTGTCATTCTACATGTTTAAGACTATAAATGTACTTATAGAGTTATGTTTCTACTTAATTAACTACGGTCTCTATAAGATATGTCTTTATTAACTTACATATAAACATGTCTTTATCCAGAATAAGTGAATACGTACTAGGATACATTGGTTTATTTATAAAAATTGTACACATTGCATTTGCTTCACATTGTTTGGAGGATGTAGCAAATCGGTTATTAGAAATAATTCTACTTATGGGTTGTGAATTTGAGAGTTTTCCTTTAATTTTGGTTTTTTTTTTCCGGTTCGAAATCAATAACCTATATAAAAGTAAATTTAATCGTTAATTTTAGTATGAGTTTAATTAAGTTTGTGTTTACTCTTTTAAAAGAATCGAGCCTTATTCATATTGTACTCCTTCAAATTTTGAGTTTTGTAAACTCCAACAGCTTAAGTTACGACTACCAATAAAAGGATTTTACTGAAGAAAAAACATCTACGAGTCTACGACACTACAAGAAACCAAGGAGAATTTCCGATAAAATTTTGACTGTTCCATGATCTGTCAGAAATTTATTGGGAATTGATTTAGCGATGAATTTTAGTTTGTGACGAGCTAGTAGCGAAGAAATTAAATTGTTGCAACATCATCGTTAGTTTGCAACGATTTAGGGGATATAATCGTTTCTAACTTTATGTCTTTTGGTAGTATCTAGATTTTAATTTTTTTTTTTTTTTTTTTTTTTTATAACAATATTATTAATAAAATCGGCCCAAATAAGGGATTGGGCCAAGGCCCATTACAAAGCTAGGTCTAGTTACAAAATAGGTATATCGGAAAACTGCCGGAAAAAATGAAAAGCTCGAACCCTGTTGATCATCGGTGGCAGAGTGGCCGGAGCCTTAGATCCGGCGGAATCAAGAGTCACGGCTTTGCGGCCACCTCAAAGGATCGAGAACTGCTGACGAAAGATTCCGGTTTTTGTCCGCAGATCCTTTCCGGCGAGGCACCAACCCACCACAACTCTCCTAGAAAGCTAGCCACTCCGACTCACCGGTTCGACGGTAACTGTTCCATACCTAGCAACCCGAAACACTTAGGTCTAACCCCTTTCTTCACAGACCGAAACTTCTCCGATATACCTGAGCTGCTAGTCCTCAACCGGGTGTGTGGATGCCAAATGCGGCAGATTCAGACGGCGGAGCTCACCCTAACCCTCTGAAACCGGAATCCCGCATCAGCCTTCTAAGCTCCAACCGGATCTACAATTAACCACCTCACCAGACAGCGAAACCCACCATATCACCACCAACTTCCGCCGTGGCCGTAGACTCCAGATCGACGGCTGAGCAAGAGGAACATCAGAGCATCCCTAGATTTTAATTTACACCTCAAATACTATCGTACTAGAGAGAAGAAAAAAAGACAAAACAATCTCCGACCTATAACGGTTCACCTAAAAATCTTATCAAATTTGAGATGTAAACTAAAATCCAACATAATTCAATGGAGTAAATAAAAGCCCCGACTTACTTCAACGAAGCTGATAAGGTGGTACCATATATGAGGTTGCTCACACGTACGATGTTTGATGCTTATCAGAAACGACATGTGGGAAGGAATCTTGGTTTGTTGTGTGAGTAAGAATAAGTGTTATATAAATAAGAGAAGAGGTGATAAGGAAGGTTATGTCGAATCAAGTGGGAGGTTAGTCGCTATGAGACTATGGTGGGGAGAGAAGAATCTGAGGGAGTGCTGAAGATTCTGATCTCACTTTTTATTTGTTTCTTCATTTCTATTTCTGTAATCTAAGAGTTTGGAGTTGCTGGATCTTATTATTATTTATGGATTTGATCTGAGACAAGCGAGTATTAATGAGATTTAGCTTTTAATCCATAGAGTTTACAAGTTAAAAGCTTATCAAAGGGTGCGGTGAGCGTAGATCAAACATGTGACATTCTTCAAATGGTGTGTCGTGACGTTCGGATCAAAACAAGCTGTTATCATTTTCATGATTTCAAATCTGAGTCAACAAGTGTCACACAAAAAGCTGTTGCATATCAAGTATTCGACATGATGCTTCATAGAAAGCACAATTACAACAACATATATGTTGAATTATTGCAACAAATTTCATTGTTGTAAAATCACTAATTTCTTGTAGTGATATAGGAAGAAGGTCAAGGGCTTCAAGTCTTGGAAAGTCAAGTTCAATAGCAGCCATGAGATAAGAGATTGGATACATGACCAATTATTGTTGGATACAAAAGGAGTTATTTCAAAGCTTCATCACTTCAAAGGTGCAGGCCTGCAAGGTGTAGCAATATGAACAAACCAGTGCACTAGCAGAAGCACAAGGATGATAAACTATAGGAAATTTCAGACCTTAGCTTAGTGTATTGGTCAGTCTTCGATGCAACCAATTTATCTTTCAAGCAGATCATTCGTGGTTTGATTCAAAGGATATAAAAAAAACAATCAATTTCCAAATCTGCAATTTATGAAGTAGACCAATATATCCCGAGTTTTAATTTTATTTGATCAAAAATGTTGGATTAAAGTAAGATAATTGCTAGTTAATTTACTTTAATTTCCAACTAGCAATGATAAATTTTAAATATAAAGAAAATAAAAGTAATTTTGTATTAATTAGTTTAACAACTTCGTTTTACATTTGAAGTTAAAATTTTTTTTATAAAAATTGAAAATACTATCATAAAATATTGGTCATCGCTATTTGAACTTGGTTTTGGATGCTTTGTGTTTGATAATAGTTTATATCTCATTGCAAGTTTTTGTTTCGATGAATGTGGCAGATTATTTAAGAAAAAAATGATTATGATATCTAATGGTTGTATGTAGATGATTACTTGTACGGTTGTAAGATTTCTAGTTGTCTAGTTCTGTAAAATTAATAAAGTGACGATTATAAGAAAGAAAGAAATGACATACTATTACTTTGAAAAGTAATATTTTGACTTATAAATCTGAAGACTAATTCTTAAAAATCAAACCTAATCCCTGAAATATTTGATTTTATCTCGGTTACTTGTATAAACAAAACTACAATGATCTTTAAAACAATATTCCACGCAATTCGAACCAAAATTACACGCATATAACAAAAAATATACAATCGCATAAACAAAACCACGTGATTCTTTATTTTACTTAGGATCATTGTGGATGTGTCAGTCTGCTCTTTCACTTTCTATATCAATGCCTTTGCCTTATTAGTAAGATGTTTATTTGAGAACTGCGTAAAAAATTACACTTAATTCACAAACAAATCACAAGAAAATAAAACATCGAATGAATGTTTCGAAAAAAAAGATTGTTAGTTCTTTCTTTGTAACTGACATTACGTCCAAATACAATCAACATTGTAAAATGATTAAAATAATGTTAAAACACATGTAACAAAAAGTAACAATTATCCAGCAAAAAATGTGAATCTTCCTGACATGTAGATGTATCATATAACTTCAAAGACAACTAGACACAAAAGAGAAACAATGATTTTATCATTAAAAGGAAGATACTAAAAGAAAACCATGATATCAAAAACATACCCTTTGTGCAGCAGCAGCTATGGTTATACCGTCTCCCCAGTGTTGATCGCTGTTGTTCAACATTTACAAAATGAATAAGTATGCATAATTTAACAACACAAATAAATATGTAACTATTATCATCATACCTTGCCATACTCGTTAAGTATTTTTCATAACTAATACGAGCTTCAGCTTCAGCAAAACGACGGTACCTTAGCCACTATAGTATGAATAACTGTTGCTTTTTATTTAAATTTTAATGTTACACCTCTTAGGATTTTGATTTACATGGATCAAATAGTTATTTTCACTTCTTTATTCTACCGTCAATTAAACTTTAGGACCGGAACTAATGTAAGACTAAGATGTTCTCTTTGTAAAAACATTTTCAAAAAATTGGTCAACCAATAATAAAAAACAATACGTGGTTAATAAAAGAGTTCAACTCCTGCTGGGATTAATGGGCTTAGGGCTGATCCGTGTAGGCCCATGTAAAAAAAATTAAATATCTTGATGAGAGGCTGCCGTTTGGAAAACTACGTGTCATTTTTTATGTAAGTAGGACCCACTTGTGATTATCCGCCGCACAAAAGTGTCTCCTCCACTCCACAAAATAGCATTCCCGGCGAGAGATAGCGAAGAAGACTCAAACAAAAAAAAATGGAAGCAATGCTTTCTCATCAGCACTTTCCCTCCTCCGCCATTCGACGGCGGCTCTGTCCGTTAAACCTCCACAATAGACTTACCAGACCCTCTTCTTGTCTTCCTCTTCGTGCTCAAAAGGTTTCATTTTTCATCCAATTCAATCTTCTTCTTTCTATCTTAGCCTCGGAATTGTATACAATAGCTTTTCAGCTTCAGGAGTTGGGATAAAAAGTCAGAATCGATGTTAGGTAGGTCCTCTCTAGTATCCTGGAATCGTTTTTCTGTTGCTTGTTGAAAGTTGAAGACTTTGTGCACTTTAGGAATCTGTGATGTTTGAAGAAACTATGTAGTTATGTTGGGAACTAAGTAGCTTTTTGTTTTTGGTTAGTCTGGAATCACGGAGGGTTCCGATTCGGCATTGGAGGGTAAAGTAAGTGATCTAAAGATTAGTGAGCAAGAAGTGGGAATGTACCAGAATGAAGTAGTTGAGAGTCAAGGTATAAGAATTAGGAGAAGACCACCTACTGGACCTCCCTTGCATTACGTTGGACCTTTTGAGTTCCGCCTCCAGAACGAGGGTAACACGCCTCGTAATATCTTGGAAGAGATCGTATGGCATAAGGATAAAGAAGTTGCTCAGATGAAAGAGAGGAAGCCACTTTATACCTTGAAGAAGGCTCTTGATAATGTTCCTCCTGCTAAAGACTTCATTGGTGCTCTTAGATCGGCTCATCAAAGAACAGGGTTGCCGGGTTTAATAGCTGAGGTTAAGAAAGCTTCTCCAAGCAGAGGAATCCTGAGAGAGGATTTTAACCCGGTAAGAATTTACCTCCTTTATCACATTCTGTTAACGTGAATAAGTTTCGGGATTGAAAGAATTACGTCTGAAGGCTTGAAATCGTAGGTTGAAATTGCACAAGCTTATGAGAAGGGTGGAGCAGCATGTCTTAGTGTTTTGACAGATGACAAATACTTCAAGGTAAGACCATGAAGAAGATGTTCTTTGAGACCAACTGAAATTTGAAATACCTTATTCGTAATGAAGCCGTAATCTATCTCCATATAGGGAAGCTATGAGAACCTGCAAGCTATAAGGGAAGCTGGTGTAAAGGTTCTTGTTTTCTCCTTTTTCTTGTTTCTCTGTATAATCCTGTTCAGATACTTTGTCATATAACAGTGACATGCAACGTTCTGATGTCTTGTCATAATAAATGCAGTGCCCTTTGCTATTGAAAGAGTTCATTGTTGAGGCATGGCAGATATACTATGGTAGAAGTAAAGGCGCCGATGCAGTTTTGTTGATCGCTTCTGTGTTACCTGACCTTGACATCAAATACATGATTAAGATTTGCAAAATACTTAAAATGGCTACACTTGTGGAGGTTTGTATGTGTTTCCTCTGGGAACCACTTTCGTATATGCCTCAGTGAATAATTCTGCCTCTTCCTAATCCTTATTGTATTTTCTGAATTGGTTTGGTTACCACTTGCCACTAGGTTCATGACGAAAGGGAGATGGATCGTGTTCTTGCAATTGAAGGAGTCGAGCTCATTGGCATCAATAACCGTAACCTTGGTAAAAGCTTGAACAAGACCTCCATTAAAGCTAGACATACAATCCTTCTTGATCCGTTTTATCACCCTTTCTTTCAGAAACATTTGAGGTAGATCTTGGTATCACAAAGAAGCTACTTGAGGGAGAGCGTGGCGAATTGATCCGTCAAAAAGACATCCTTGTAAGTAGTATTCTCTTAACCCTTACAATGTTACACACACCTTACTTAAAGTTTGTCTATCCTCAACTTGTCTTTACACGGTAGGTGGTTGGAGAATCTGGGTTATTCACTCCCGAAGATATTGCCTTTGTTCAAGAAGCCGGCGTCAAAGCAGTAAGCTTTCACAAACTTTATGGCTCAAGATAACATTTCTCAAAATGCTAATGGTTCACCTGATCTTAGCTCCCATGTGATTTTCTTTTTCTATTATTAGGTTCTAGTCGGTGAATCTCTTATTAAACAAAGTGATCCGGGGAAGGCAATCAGCTCCCTTTTTGGAAGAGATATCTCAGAGTGAGCTCCGAGTATAAACTTTTTGTATAGAGAAATCTTCATTGTGTCTCCATTGAAGTCTCTTCTTTTAAAAAATAATGCTCAAGTGTGCAGGGACTTTTTGCCTTTACAGAAATGTCCAGTTATTTTTGTTTCTTGTCATGCATGCACATTATGTACTTAAAATTTACCTAATCAAATGTCAAATCTTGGTCGACGTTTCAATCAATTTTCCGACAGTACAAGAGGATAAATCATCATCTACGATAAATCGGACCATAATTTAGAACTGACTGTCACCAGAAAGAAAAAAAAAGAAGCCGAGTTCATATAAATAAATAGACTTAACATCAACGATCACTCCTTTATTGAGAGACCCAACTAACATCAAACTTGAACTGCAATTACTGACTCTTGGAAGTTGGAAGTTGGAAGAGAGATAGATCCATCTATTTAGTTTACCAACCTGAGAAAAAAAACACACATGAGATAAGATGATAAGTTCCTTTCCTGCATTCTACGTATTCGATTTATGAACACTATGCAGAATGTGAGCTACCTGAATTCATAATGCATCAAAGGAGTTCAAGAACAAGAGCAGAAGCACCTCCTCCTCCATTGCACACTCCTCCCACACCGTACTTTCCGTTTCTCTTCTTTAGTATCCCAAGCAATGTGATTAGAATACGGGCGCCACTGCAGCCCAGAGGATGTCCTAAGGAGACAGCTCCTCCATTTACGTTCACTTTCTCCTGTTTAAGCAAATCGTAACAAAACTCAAGTTAATGAAATCACTTGAGTAAGTTTATTGCGAAGATGATGTTTTTAAGAGACTTGATGATGCAAAAGACTTACCGGAGAAATCCCTAATAGCTTTTGATTTGCAAGTGCTACAACCTGCGAAAAGGGTCAGTTTATTAAAAAAAATTACCCATCACAATGGTTTGTCTATTCTTTAGGGAAGAAAACGGATTTTCATACTGCAAATGCTTCATTGATCTCGTAGTAATCAACTTGAGAAAATTCCAAACCAGCATGTGCAATGGCTTTTGGTATAGCAAGAGCAGGAGCAGTAGTGAAAAACTCTGGTTCCTGCAGGGTTTGGGTCTCACTTAGTGATTGGAATTAGATTGTATAGAAAAAAGGAATGCGAGATTATAAGTAACGTACCTGAGCTGCGTCACCATACCCTTTAATTTTTGCTAATACTTGAAGTCCTAGCTGACGAGCCTTCTCTCCGCTCACTAGGACAAGGGCAGCTGCACCATCACTGTGAAAGAGAGACAAATTTGACTTAAGAGAAAAAGAAGTTGCAAATCTAACCAAGATCCACGTCATAGGTTACATGAGTTCTCTAAAAGATGAGAATCTATATATATATATGGTCATCTAGGAAAAACACCTTATGCTAGACGCATTTCTGCTGTAACAGTCCCTCCATTCTCTTTGAAACTAGGACGGAGTTTCCTCAATTTGGCAGCATCAAACTGAGACATTGAGACACCATACATGTAGCAAATCATAACAAATTAGATTCACTGGAGTATAAATGCATAATCTATAAACCAAAAGGGTACATAAATCACCTTCCCAAGACCTTCGTCCTTGTCAACAATGGTTGATGGCCTACCTCTTCCTCCAGAAACTTCAACCTGCATACTCAATTACCTTAGTGTATATTCACCATGTATAACGCATTAACCAAAAACGATACAAAAATATACTAACCGGGACGATTTCCCATGTGAAGGCGCCAGCTTCCTGGGCAGCAATACCACGCTCAAAACTCTGAACTGCATAGTCATCCTGCATATTCATCAACAAGACCCAAATCAACTCGTGTTTTGAGTTTCCATAAACAATGAGCCCAACTAACCAATTCTTGTAATTCACAGTTTCGGAGAGTGGTAAACTATCATATGGCTAGTTATCATGGCATCAAGAACAAGAATTAAGACACTGGATTATTCAGAAGGTTAATGCAGAGTATCTACCAATAATGAGTTAATGGGAGACAAATATGCAACAAGCATCACGAGTCTTAATTCAAGAAAACTAAGGATCAACATACTTGCTGCTCTCTTGTAATCTCAAACTTCTCAGCGCATAATTCTGCACAACTTCCCATCCCACAGTCATTATAGACATCCCATAGTCCATCCTTTAGCATTCCATCTACTAACGAATCATGACCAAATCGAGATCCTTTCCTGCATCAACAAATCGAATAAGAAACAATGATACATATAGTAGAAACACCAAATGATTCCGTAAAACCACATCATTTTACCTTGCTTCTGCCAAATATTTTGGTGTATTAGACATGCTTTCCATACCACCCGCCACAACTACATCATTGATCCCTAACTGGATACTTTGAGCAGCAATCATTACAGCTGAAAACCACCAAACAAACCCGAAAAACATTATCAAATGCATCAAATCAAAAGTCTAAAAAAAAGCAGAGTCCAAAAGTCCCAAAGTTCTCACCTTTCATGCCTGATGCACAAACCTTGTTAACTGTAGTACAGATAACAGAGTTAGGGATTCCTGCACCTAAAGCAGCCTGGCGAGCAGGAGCTTGACCCAAATTAGCACTAAGAACATTGCCAAAAACAACTTCTTGAACAAGAGCTGGATCAACATTTGCTCTCTTCAAAGCAGCTAAATCAGTAAAAAAGCAACAACAAGGGCACGTCATGTACACATAAAGCTAAAGACTTTGCACAGAAACATTATCTGTTTTTTTTTTTTACCTGCAATAGCTAAAGATCCAAGCTTTGTGGCAGGTAAAGATGAAAGAGATCCAAGAAAGCCACCCATTGGAGTACGTGCAACACCCACAATGCAAACATCTGATTCATCAACATTCATGTATCAAAAAAAGTTTTCATCTTTCAAATTCAGTTTACCAATGAACGAGTGTTGTTACCTCTAGGATTCACAGATTCTGATGTATGGGCCATTAGTAATCTACAAAATGGTGTCAAAAGTCAACAAGGGACCAATCTTATTAAGAGTCAGATCCATTTGGGAAGTGAATGAGAAATGCAGAGATCTATGTGGGATCGTTTACCTTGATACTTCAATTCCAGAAGAGAGCGACGAATATGACAACGAATTCTACAATATAACTGGGAGAAAGAGAGAGAGAGAGGGTCCTATAAAAGAGGACGCTTTCTTGTGATGTTGTTGTTGCCTTGTTGGTGTCGTTGGTGAATCAGCGACGATAACTACGATGAAGAGCAACACGACGGCTCTGTGATCTGTCTGTCCTTCTAATCTCTAATTTTTTTAAAAAATAAATTGTTGTTAATTTACTGTATCAACCCTTTCTTCTACATACATAAATAAATCCTTATAAGAAGCAATCTACTTGTATTTGGAAATTAATTGCACATGGAAACTTTACTTATTTACGCAAATCCTTATTTTAAATATATTTTTTTGTTGTTTGTTGACTCAATATGGTGGGTTGGGGATTGGGACGAAAATTAATGGGTTAAAAATTGGAAACAAATAATTAGGATGATAAAAAAATATTATTCAAATTATTTTGAATAAAATACGGGATAAAAATTTTGGGTTAGAAAATAGGTTCAAATTTGTAGGCAATTAAATATTTCTATATTTTTGGGTATTTTGAAAATTTTCAAGAAAAGTAAAATACTGATATGGATAATATGAATACTCCATCACACACCTTATCCAATTACATATCAGTTAGACTACATGGGTCATTGGTAAAGATTTTCGAGGCTTTAAAAAATTTTAAAAGTCTTAATAGTCATTATTTTTCCAATCACATTTTATTGGTTTTAGTTAATTTAAAAGTCTCTACAACCATTTCTTTTTTTTTACTCTTTAGTTTTAGTTTTTTTCTAAAGTCACATATTCCTACCTTTCAAAATAAAAATAATAAAAACCTAAAGTTTTTCTTATTTCCTCTTTCCAATGAATATAAAATCTCTCATAAAATTCTTTAAATAACTAATTTCTTAAAAATTCAGTTGATTTACAATGGAATTTTTTTTCTTGTTTTATTAAGATCCATTTCTCCATATTTTCGATAGTTATTTAAAATCATAATTTCTATAGTCAAATGTTTTACCAATCGGTTATAAAAAATTTACACTCAAAGTCTTAACAGCAAAAGTCTCTACAGCCAAAGTCTTTAAAGCGAAAGTCTTTAAAGCGAAAGTCTTTAAAGCCAAAAATAACAGTCGTTACCAATTGGCTGCATAGTTATCATTTATATTAAACACTCCAAAAAATGATTATTTGAAAGAAAACAAGGGGAAACATAGGTAAATAAACCCTCACCTTTTCTAAAAACATATAAAAAATCCTCGATTTTTTTTGTGGGTTTTTAAACCCTCACTTTTACATAAATGGTAAAATAAACCCTATAAATTTTTGCTATCCTATAAATTTTGTAGTTTATATAACATAACTTCTAATAGTAACAAAAGATGATTTGCTTAATCTCAAGTAAATGGTGGATGAATTTTTATACGCAAAAACCTTAATATTAGATGAAAAAAAATCGCAAACTCGAATTTGAAAAAAAATAAATCATAAAATAAATGGTTTTTGTTTGTTGCTGTTTTAATATAACAATTTGTTTAAATTAAATATGAGTTTATTAGTAATAGGGTTTATTTTACCATTTATGAAAAGGTGAGGGTTTAAAAACCAACAAAAAAAAAATTGAGGGTTTTTTATATGTTTTAGGGAAAAGTGAGGATTTTCTGTCTCGAATTGGATAGAAATAGTTGAGAGAGAAGGAAATCGAAATAGCTTTATTGTACCTTCCCTTAATAGAAGTTAAACTTTTATGTCTTAAGTTAATGAAACTGTTCTGGGACAAACGAAACCAAGATAGATTTTTGTGCTCATATGAGCTTATTAACATAGAAATCTAAATTTGAAAATAAGATTGTTCATCAAGTTTTATTGTGCAAGAAATAGAATAGAAGAAAATATTCTGATTGTCACCAAGATTAAAGTGATTCTTTGACTGATCTCATCCAAAGAAAAAAGAGAGAGTGTTCCACAAGAGGCAACTCCTAAAGATACTTCTCTTGTTTTTATTACACAAACTAGATTTTAACTCGTAGTACATCGCGGGACGGTTCGTTTTCTAAAAGTAGTGATTTTAAAAATTTAATGATTATTTATTATATATAAAAATTTGCAAATTGTATCATTTTATAAAATATTTATATTTTATAATTTACAATTTTTATTAAGTAACGGTATACCACCAGATATTTTTGGTTTGATTCAATCTTATTTAAATCTGGCTGATTTGATATATCTAATATTTGTGGTGTTAAAAATAATAAACTAAATATTTAATCCGTATTGAAGCAGCGGGTTAATGATATTTTAAATTTTGATTAATGTTGACTCAAATCCGTCCCGCCATATAACCCTTTCCCGCAATATAATCCATCCTTTGTTATTTTAATTTTTTATATTTGTTCCAATGTTCATAATATTATAAACTTTTTTTATTGATTTTAGTTATATCAATTATTATATTGATTTTAGTTATATCAATTATTATATTAAAAACTTTTTAAAAAATTTAAAATTTAATATTTCAGTAAAATTAAACAGTTAAACTAAAGACCGAATTAAACCGTATACAAATTTTTAAATTGGATGCTTGTTAAGTTAAGCTTCTTTTTCGTTCGGATTTGGATTCATTTTGATCTTATTTATAATATGATTCTAAATCATTGCCTAAACAGTTTAGCCGATGTGGGACGTTGAACACACATTTTTCATCAATTGGGTAATATATGTTCGTTTTTAGAATTTCGAATCACAATATATGTAGAATAAAAAAAATTGAGTTTTTTTATTAACGTTATGTATTAAATGATGATTCAAAACAATTACAAAAGTCAAACAAAAATGATAGAAAAATCATAATTTTAAATTTTAACCAAATCTTCAAAAAATTAATATTGTCAAATATGGAATATTCGGTGTTAGAGTTTGGTTTCTTATACCCAATCCAACGAAAAAATAGAATATCCGGTGTAAGAGTTTGAAATAAATTTTGTACCGGATCGGATACCAAAAATCTCGGATAAATTTTTAACCCATCTTGTACAAAATGTACTTCAAAAATACTAATATAGATTAATATGAATCTATCATGATGGAAACCTTAAACACATGGGCTAGTGGGCTATTTCTATAACAATGATTGGATTGCTCTAATAATTGTAGTTTGTTTGACAAAGATTTTGATTCCAGTTTTATTTTTGATTCGATAATCGATTATCAAAACCTAACTTAAACCCAAATTTCGACCCAAGTTCAACTAACAAACACAAACTTAACTAATGGAATGATACAGATTTTTCGTCTCGAAATGGACTAGATAGTTGGGAAAGAATAAATATATTAACGTGAACTCTCAAAACTCTAAAAACTGATTCTTTTTATCAGGTCCTATATATTAACGTTAACTCTCAAAACTCTAAATTATTTTTTCCATCAAAATCATGGCTTCAATCAACCTGTGAAAAGGCAAAATACGAATATAAGTATTGTACTAATACTGTTCATCTGGAATATCTCTGATTCAAACATTTGTTTGTAGTGTATCATATTACCTGATGCAATTTTTAGTGATGAATCAAATTCATGAAGTAATAAACATTTCAATATGAAATTTATTTGTTTTTGAATAATTATGTAATACTTTTTTAATGGTTTTATTATTAGTTGTATTTAGAAAATTTAATAGTTTATCATAAATTTCATCCACTGATAGGTATTCATCCATGACAATCCTTTTATCAAACTTTAAGAGGCATTCAAAATGAGGGACAATGGCATACGCCCAACAATCCAAACGTGCTTGAGCAGCAGAATATGAACCTAGAATCCAAGGATTCTTAATTCTCCAAGTAGAGAGTGTGATATTCTTCAGACTTTTACGCAAACTCTTTCGTAAATTTGGAAAGACAACAAACGGAAAGAGTTCAAAAAGTCATGGATCAGTCAACAACTCATATGAAGGCCAGTGTGTAGCCTTGTGAATAGCCTGCAAATTGAAAGATTCTCAGTTAGATTCTCAATCGTTCTGAAAAACAAACGGAGAGTGAGTGAGAGATAGAATTTATAATTATGTAAAACTTTTTAATGGTTTTTCTTATTAGAAATTTAATATTTTATCATAATAATATAAAATTTTGATGTTTTTACATTTTTATATTTATAGAATATTTTATTTTGGTCATTTTTTATTTAACTCCTATAACATATGCCGGTTAACCAATAATAAAACTCCAATAAATGTAATTTTTAACCGTTAAATCAATAGTTTAAAATGTATAATAACTCTTGAAACCAATTGTCCGGCTCTATAAATTTCAACATTTGCAACTGCATCCGCTCCACTCAAGCTTTTAGTAAAATCCTGGTTTGGCCAATAACCGATTACGCGACCAAATCTTATATCCGACGCTAACCATGTGGAAACCATTATTTATCAATTGAAATCAAAGCCCGACCCAAACCCAAATTTCAAATTCGAACCCGAACTTAACCGGAAATCAAAATCCGAAAACATATCTCCTTAAAGAGCAAGGTTTAAAGAAAGCAATAACAAAACCCTATCTCTCGTCTCTTCTCTCCCAAACTCTCGCCGCCGTGAAAACCCAAATTTATCGACGAAACCATGTCTACCGGAGAAGAAGGTCACATGGAGATGGCAGATAGAGGCTCTAGAAAGAGAAGAGTCGGCGTAAAGAAAGGTACTAAAGCGGCGAGGAACAAAAAGCTAAAATCAAAACCTTCTTCCTCCGATAGGTTTAAGGTTACAATGAAGAATCAAAAGCTATTTCAGAAGAGAGCACGAGACTACAATTCCGATGAAGAAGAAGAAGAAGACGAATCGAAGAAGCAACCAGAAGTAACAATTCGTGAGAAGATCTTCTCTGATGCTAACATGGGACCAAATTACGAAGAAATTGAAGAAGAAGATGGTGAAGATAATGATGAGAATTCAGATGGTGAAGATCATGGAGAGATTGAATCTGGAATCACTAAGTTTGCTACTGATGGATGTAATGCTTTTAAAATTGCTTTTAAAGCTATTATGAAGAAGACTAAAGGAGATGATACATTGGTGAGAGATATGAACTAGTTTCTTGAAGATTCTAAGTTTGAATTTTGATTTGGGGAAGTGTTGAATTGTGTTGGTGTTGTTTGTGTAACAGGGTCCAGTTTTATCAGCACATAAGCATCTTATTGGAGAGAAACTAGCTGAAGAAGAAGCTGAAAAGAAAGCTAAAGGTCAAGCTAGAAAGGCTAAACATTTGGTATGAGTTTGGTTTTTTGTATTCACTATTCTTTTGTGTTCTTGTGTGTTTTTGATGATGATTTGTTGTAACAATTGCTTTTTTTAAGATTGCTGAGAAAGGACATGTTAAACCTGAAAGTTATTTGGATTCTCATGAAAAGATTCTTATTGGTGTTGCTACTAAAGGAGGTATTGTTGCTTATGTTAACTCTCTGTTTCTTTAGATTGTTTTTTTTTGTTTGTTTTAGTATTGACTCAGTTTTTTTCTCTCCATGAACTCGTGGAATCACAGTGGTCAAGCTTTTTAATGCTGTAAGTTTGTTTCTACTTCTTTTTTTGGGGTGTTTATTATCAGAGAGTGAATCCTCTGATTCTAAATTTGTTGTTTTCAAATAGGTAAACAAGGCTCAACATGCTCAGAAGGGTTTGAATCCTTCTAGGTCTAAAGACGCTAAAGGTAGGCTTTAGATATTGATCTTTGGCCTGAATCTTTCTGTATTACTGTCTTATTCTTGTCTTCTAAACCTGGTTTTGTGTTTTATTGTAACATCCAACAGTGCTGAAGAAGCGAAGAAAAGAAGCATTCTTCTCTGAGTTAGGGAAAACAAAAACAGACCCCAAGGTTTGGCATAGTCTCCATATCTCTCACTCTCTTTCTCATTATGCTTTATCTTGAGTGTTTAACCCTTTGCCTTTAGATGAACATAAAAACAAGTTAGTATTCTATCTTGATCTAGCTCCTATAGAGAGTCACGGAAAGAATCACCTCATGAGTGAGTGATAGCTGTTAGTTATAAATCAAAAGTATCCTTGGTAAATTACTACTGAATGTAGATGCAAGTTAGTATCTTGTCTTGAGCTGGCTCCTATAGAGAAAGTCACGGAAAGAATCTCCTTCGTTAGTGAGAGCTGTTAGTTATAAGTCTAAAGTATTGTTGGTTAGTTACTTGTGAGTTTCTGTTGGATGGTGCAGGCTCAAAAATCCGAAGAAGAAGCTCCTGCTTGGGCTCCTCTACGAGATAATTACATGTTAGCAAACCCAAAGCTGAAGGACTGGGACAAAAATCAGGTATCCTTTTCATTCATATCCGCAAATCTGGAACCACCTGGCTTATCGATATATACTCTTTGCCTGAAACTCGAAATTGAAATGTCTGCAGGAAACAAAGGAGGGAGATGATTTTGCCGCTATGTCAGGAGATGAAAGTTACGAAGACTGAGTACTTGTGAAATTGCTTAACCAGTAGTTACTGTACGAGCAAACCTTAATTTTGTTTTTGTATCAAGCAGATTCTTGTCTGATCAATATGAATGAATTCAGTTTTTTTTTTATAGTGCAAAAAAAAGGTGAAAGCAAGATAATGGAATATCCAAATACAAAACATTGGTGATTCTTGTGGTTCTTCTTTCGAAGAATACACTTTTTAGTATCCATTATCCAATACCGTAAATATAGAACAGACTCTATGATACTCCAATCTTCTACATGATTAATATTTATATGACATTAAAAAATATATACATTCGTTGTTTTGCCTTGGCTACACAAATTACAATAGAACAAAATTTAAGGATCATGCACCTCATTCTGTAGAAGAGGCAAGGTCATGCTGAAGCAGCCAAATGACAGAAGAAGATAACAAACTTTATGCAAAATGAGGCAGTAGAAGCATGGGCCTTACCATTAAGCTTTTGAGGCGGAGAACTCAGTGTTCCTAATCAACCAATAATGGCCTCCAGATCCACTGCTGCCAATTAGTTGCATCTGTCTGATATCTCCACTTTGTGATTCTTCATTGTTTTGGGGTCTTATCCTCAGTAGCTTCTTGTTGGGCTCATCGGGTCGTAATCATAAGCTTCACCGGACTTGACAAACCGTCCTTTCACACGCCGTCTCACATCAGCCCTTTCTTTCCTAGAGACATACCTCACTCGCTTGTCAAACCTATTTATTATACAAAATGTTAAAAGTTAGCAATAATAACCTTCACTGATGATGAATTTAATTCCTTTCCATGTGGTTGTATACTTACTTGCGAGCCTTCTTCTTTTCCTTGTAGCGCATAACAGCATTGTTACGTGTTGTTGCATGTGCGGAAGCAATAATGTCCTGTGCTGTTGGATGGCACCATGGTTGTGGCTCCCTTAAAAGCTGCTTCATCGATGATGCCCCACAATCTTGGAAATCTCCAGCATTACTTTCTCCCGTGATGCCAGAGAAGGATATATTCGAATGAGTTGGCTTTGATGAATAGCAAATTATTGGCTCCGTTCTACAAGTCATGAACGAATCTGCAGATGCATTATTGCTTACGGCTGGCTGCTGCATTGCGTTTCCTTGGGTTGAGTCCTGAATTGAGAGAAACACAAGAGAGCATAAGGATCACACAAAAAATCATTCTTAACTTTAGTGATACTAGTCTCTGATAGAAGAAGAAGGTTGACAAAACCTCAGGAGCTTCATCTTTCTCGAAAAGACTTCCAATTCCTCCGTGTTCGAAGAGATATCTTGATGAGTTGAAGGCTGAACCAAAGAGTTCTTCATAGTTTTCAAGAGCCAAGTCTACTTCATCTGTAATGAGATTTCCATTAAAGTCATCCTCGCATACTCCAAGCTCCTAAACAAGTACAATCATAAGAAACATTTAGACGCTAGTCGCTTTCAAGATTCTACCACAATATGAAGACAATCATGTTAAAATACCTTAGCCAATGATGAATTTTCTGGAACACTAGAGTGATCCATACCTTGTGCAGCCGAACTGGTTTCAGGCTGATCTACATTAACATTTAGGACACCTGATTTTTCTCCTGTGCTATCTTCATCTATAGTCATCAAACCCATTCCTTGTTCACAAGCAGATTCTCCAGCAGAAGAGATATTCAAATCCATAAAGAAAGACCATATGGAGGATAATTCGGCACTCGAGGGACAACCAGAATAACAATTGATGGTTTGCCTTTTACGATGTGAAGTAGTAGTAGAAGTAGAATTCTTGCCATCATGGCCTAACCAATCACAGTTTTGACATAAAGAAACCCTCTCATCACTACACCGAACAGAAGCTGGCTGTGCATTACACCTCTCACATACCAAAGTCCGCGAATGACGTTTAGATAAAGCATTAGCAGAATGAACATTTCGGTCACACGAGAGACACAAACATGCTGCATCAGACCGACAATACACCATTGATCTTTGTTCATCACAGAAATCACACATATAACCCATCTTTCAAACTGAACCAATCTAAATGTTTGGCTCAACTGTCACACTGAAGAAAGCAAGCTCCTTTCACTAACAAAGAATCAAAACCCTTTTGGTTAGTCCCTTATATCATAATCTTACCAAAATACATTAATATAACTAACAAAAGATAGAAACTTGGTATCAAAAGCAAGTCCAGAAGTAGATAAAGATCCAATCTTTTTGAATATTTCTTTATCAAAGATCGTAAATTCCTATCTAAGAGACTGCTATAAACAAAAACCAATCAAAAGAGACATCAGAGAAACCAATTAACATCACATAAAGACTTCAAATTTCAGATCAACATGTACCAATCACAAAAGTGAACTCAAAAATTCTAGATTTCTTATTATAAATCAGAGAAGTGAAAGAAGATCCATTTCAAGATCAGCCAAAAGGATTGAGAATCAAAGCAACCCTCACTAAAATAACAACACAAGGGTTTTAAAGAACTCACATAGGAGAGAGATCGTCAAGAATCTTCTGAAGCAGAAACACCAAAAAGGAATGCTTTTTGAAACGAAGAAGCTTGAGAAATCGATGATTCCACAACTTCTTCACTCTTCAGCAAAAGAGAAATAGATGGATAGACAATGGGTGGGTTGTGTCTGCAAAGGGACATGTAGGCAGGCATGTGACATAAGCTGATAATTCTCGAAACATTGGGTAAAAAGTGTGAAAGAACCCATTTTTTAAGGACCTTAAAGATATTTTATGAGTGTGAAGTCACGCGCTCGCGTGTAGACAAAGAGTGTACTCGCGATCTAGAAGGCACAAGTGGAAACTTTTCCGATTCTGGATTCTCACAATCGTCCTCTTTTAGATGCTTTAAGGCTTTTAAGCCCAATCACAACAATTGTCTTTGCTTTGACTTTACAAAAACCAAAATATCTTGTATTTATTTTATTTTTATTTGTAATTTGAGAGACGCACATGAATGAACAAAATATCTTGCCTAAAAAAGGAGATATTATTAAGAAAAGGAACACCAAATATAATATCTGGCAAATTCGAAACGTCTACACAAAAAGATATTTGTGTATCTGCAACACTGACACGCACGTCAGTGTCCACTCTTACAGTCTTACCTATATTATATTAGTTTTGACGAAATATTATATTAATCTGACTAGTTAAGAACTTTTAATTTGAATAGGATCTAGAGAGTCACCAATGATTTTACGCAAAAAAGAAAAAGATAGTTAGTCATTAGTCATTAGTCATTAGATGATGACAAATAAAAAAAGTTAGTCATTAGTCACCAATACTAGTGTTATTAAACGTTTAAAGATTTTTCATTGTTTTCTGCTTTATGTATTTAAAGGTTATTAAACTACACGTTCAAATTTGGGTTTCCTGATTTTATAGCCATAAACTAGTTGCATTCTCAGCTTTTCCCCCCCAACCTTTTCGCTCCAGCTAATTCCACCATTAACTTAGATAATTCTCGCAATTTCAACATGTACTTTCGGATTCATCCATAAAACTACGCCTCCAATTGAACCGGTCATTAAACCGGTACCACATAACCCGGTTTGATTTAATGGTAATTCAATTTTTCTTATTACCATATGTTGTTTTTAAAAAGTTTACATTTCTCTTCTTTACATATATATTGTTTTTTTTCTTTTTCATAAAATATTTTAATATAGAAAGTATTAGAATTCTAAAAATGTTAATTAATGTGATAACTAAAAATGTGAATTAATGAGATGGGTAATCTTGTTTGGTTGTTTTAAATTCCATGTGGACGGTTTGAGAAGATGAAATTCAATGAAAAGAAAATGAAATTTTGTCAGCTAAAAAAAATTAAATCCGAAGGGTGCTACTACGGTACTACCACTCAACTAAGAGATACATAGAAAAGTAATCAAAATCAATAAACTAATAACTATAAACTGACAGGGACATCTAAGTAGAAGTGAAGGATGAATTTGGCATAAGTGAATCAACTATGCACACAACGAAAACAATAAAACATGTAGTGGATATATAACTTAATCAAACTCGGTAGAAGATAACCCCCTTGTTTATTGGTGTTTTTCCACATAGAAGTCGTTACAAATACTAATCTTCTAAAATGATCAAGTAGTATATATTAAAATAAATGAATTTCTATTTCATAAATTCGAAAGAGAGTCATCGGTAGTAAATTAAGAAAGGTATTACAGCAAGAAACTAAAAACAACGCCATAAACAAAGTTAGTGTGTTAGCATTAGTTTAAATACGGGTTTGGCCGGTGAACAGGATCCGGATAAACTTGGATTCCACATTAACTTCTTTGATGAATCTTTCTCGCTATACAACTTCATCTATACAAACAAAGTAAAAATAGGAGATTAATCAATTTTGCTGTTTTGTTCTTGGGACTTAGGAATTGAAATGATTGATGATAAATTTTTGATCGTGAGACATCTTTACCTCTTTTTTACCGACATCATTGGTATTCTAAATAAATAAATAAATAAACGCAAGAGTCAAATAAACGATCTATAAAAACAAAAAAAAACATAAGATTATTCACAAAATTAATCTACCTCTTCATCGTCGAGATTCATAATCTTCTGAGAAATCCTCATCTCTTGTTTTTACCAAAAAAAAAACATCAATCGACCGATAAGTTAAGGTTTTCATATGAATAAAAGAATCAGTAAGATCATAGAAGTGATGATGAATAGTTCAGGTTTAACCAAGCCGAGGGAAACAACAGAGCGGCTCGTCCGTACGATACCTTGTAGACGTACGAAGTAGCCACATAACCATCGATCTCAACCACCATATGTTTCAGTTTTTGAAGAGAATCTTGATGGTAAGTATAGAATATTTGTTTGTCATGAAAAATAGCTCCGATGCATAGAATTTCCAATTTTCAAATATGTGGATGTCATGAAACAGAAGATAAATAGTTAAACACATGATCAATAGATAAATATAAAATAGAAAAACATACCAATCAAATGAGAGTGCTGCATCTATATTTATCGTGGTAGATTATGATATGTGTTTAAAATTACTCAAAAAACTTAATGTACGGTAGATTATGAAGATTGAAGAGTGATTATAATGACGCTACCCTAAGACTACTATTTATAACGAAATATTTTATACATTTTAATATAAAAAAGTTTACATTTTTCTTATTTCTTATTTCCATAAATTGTTTTTTCAAAAATTATTAGAATCTAAAAAAGTTAATTAGTAAGATGGCTAATTTCTTTTATTACTTTTATTTCCATACATCTTGTTTTTTTTTGTACAAAGTCTTAATATGGAAAATTATTATAATTTTGAAAATGTTAATTAATGAGATGGCTAACCATGATTGGTTGTTTAAAATCCCACGTAGACGGCCTAACCTCATAAGCTTATAGTCTCGACTTTTATATAGTATAAATGAGCTAGTTTTCTTTAGTTATTAGTCTATTACGGTTTTGATTTTGTAAAAAGAGAAAAGGATTAGAGAATGACTTAAATAATATTTACATAAAAATAAATATTTACGTAGATGACAATATTTAACATCTTAACTATTTTTGAATTACTTCCATATCAGTGTGCGATAAATCAAATATAGAATTTCGAGAGCCTGTATACTCAAAATTTGAAGGGTTGGCTGATTTTATAGCCATAAACTAGTTGCATTCTCAGCTTTTCCCCCCCAACCTTTTCGCTCCAGCTAATTCCACCATTAACTTAGATAATTCTCGCAATTTCAACATGTACTTTCGGATTCATCCTTAAAACTACGCCTCCAATTGAACCGGCCAATAAACCGGTACCACATAACTCGGTTTAATTTAATTCATATTTAACCAAATTTAAACCCGATTTTGACCCAATCTTCTTCTTCTTCACCCGATTTTGACCAGAATTTTTTTTCTTTAACGACGGCAGACCCGACTTTCAATGACGACGTTTTGGGTCTCATCGACGGCAGATCCGAAGACTACGATCCCTACAACTGGGTCGGTTGCACATGCGACCCTGCCTCCACCGGGTCTCGGAGCTCCGACTTGACGCCTTCTCTCTCTCCGGTCACATCGGCCGTGGCCTTCTCCGTCTCCAGTTCCTCCACACCTTGGTCCTCTCCAACAACAACCTCACCGGAACCCTAAACCCCGAGTTCCCTCACCTCGGCAGCCTCCAAGTCGTCGATTTCAGCGGCAATAGTCTCTCGGGTCGGATCCCAGACGGGTTCTTCGAGAAATGCGGGTCCTTGAGGTCCATCTCCTTGGCCAACAACAAACTCACAGGTCCTCTTCCTGTCTCCCTCAGCTACTGTCGGAGAAGATGAACTAGGACTACGAGGAAGCGGAGGAGCTAGCGGAGGAGGAGGGTGGTGACGGTGATGAGGTTGATACTCAATTGCGGCGGTTGTGGATGAAGATGGAAGAAGAGACGGTGGTGGAACAGAGGAGGAATCGTCAGGTTCACGGCGGTGGAAGTTACGGTGACAACCACAAGCTGCACACTTGAGAGAAATTGGATCGGAAGGTGTTGAAGAAGGAGACGGCATGAATTCTCCGCAACCGTCAACCGCGTGACCACCAATCGCCGCCGAAGAAGAATAAGATTTGGTTGGGTTGGCTGATTTTATAAAATTTTGGTCAAAATCGGGTTTAAATTTAAAATGAATATATTATATATAGAATAATTGATTTTATATATATATATATATATTTTTCGGGCTAATCTTAATAATATTTCACATATCAAAAAATCAAGGAGAACTCTTCGTTATTTCGGCTTTTTAAACCTATCTTCCATTCTAAGTTTTAGGTGGTTATCTATACTAATATTTTTGAAGTACATTTTTAGCGGGTGGGACAAAATGCATTTGGATACAATGGGTATCCGACCCGTTTACATATTTTGGTCATAAAAAGTTTATTGGGTCGGGTTATATTTAACCCAACTCATACACCGGATATTCCATATTCAATAATTTAGATATTTAGAAGATTTGATTAAGATTTAGAATTATGATTTTCCTATCATCTTTGTTTGATTTGTTTTTAACTGTTTTTTTTTGGTGAGCGAGAGGGAGGCATTGCCTCCCCCGATTTATTAAACTAAATAAAAGAATTACAACCG
This sequence comes from Arabidopsis arenosa, assembly GCA_905216605.1. NCBI lineage: Eukaryota > Viridiplantae > Streptophyta > Magnoliopsida > Brassicales > Brassicaceae > Arabidopsis > Arabidopsis arenosa. Next base: position 6,083,249 of record LR999458.1, read on the forward strand.
AACATAACGTGGAAGTTCCGTCCCATGAACATCCTCCAACAAAACATCGTGGATAACATCAGGACATGAATCAAGAAAAAGAAAGCCTAACTCTAACGTGAACGCATAGTTTGCTAATCCGTCGGCAAGACGATAAAGCCATGGCACAAACGCACCAGGAAAGATAGCGGATGAGCATCGCTGACCCCCATCTTGATAAAACCTACCACCAACTCCGAGTCCACCTCCAACTCCACCCGTCTAAAGCCCCGCTCCCAGGCAATAACCAGGCCATAATACACTCCCCACAACTCCGCCAACGGTGCTGAACATACCCCGATATTCAACGCGAAGCCACCTAGCCATTCCCCCGCCATACCTCGGATCACTCCCCCGGCCGTTGACGGGCCTGGATTACCATGAGAGGCTCCGTCTGTTGATAGCTTCACCCATCCCTCCGGTGGTTTCTTCCACCCTACCATTCGTTCAACCCGAGTCCCCGATCGTGTGTTTCCACGAGCCAACACATGAGACCTTGTTACTTCGTCCGCCAACTCCCTTAAAAAGCGAACACGATCTCTACACTTCCCGGTTTCCCCAAACACATTCCCACACCGCCACTTCCATCCCCACCAAACCGCCATACTAAACAAAGTAGACCACTCCACTTCACCTACCTTCCTGCCACTGCCCAAGTTCTCCTGTAACCACTCCAACAATGTCAAAGTAAATAAAGCTTGCCTCCTAGTTGGTGGAACTAGCCGTACCCAAACTCCTGACATCGCGGGGCAATCCCGCAAAACATGTAAAATCGACTCAACCGCCCCTTTACACACCTGACAAACCTCCGAGTCTCCCAAATGACGGCGTACTCTCTCCACATTCGTCATAATCACTTGATTTGCCACCAACCATAAGAACACCCGCACCCTCTCTGGTGCCACCACTGTCCAAATCTCCTTGTAAAACCTCTCCATACATGGTCCCGGTGCCTCCTCCTTAGTGATGATAGCATAGGCTGAACTTACACTAAAAGCCCCGTTTGAGTTTCCTAGCCAAGACACCCGATCTTTGATACCAATCTCTCCATTCACCACCACCGCCAGCAACCTATGTATAACACTTACAGGTAGGTATAACCCCAACCGCGCTATATCCCACCCGACTCCCACGCACCAATTTGTTTTTAACTGTTTTGAAACATCATATAATACATAAAATAAAATATTTTTTTTTTTTTTGCATATACTGTAATTCGAAATTTTAAAAACGGACATATATTATCCAATTGACGAAAAATGTGTATTCAACGTTCCACATCAACTAAATTATTTAGAAAATGACTCAGAATCAAATCATAAATAAGAACAACATTGATAAAATAAATGGGTTTTTGGAAGGACGGGTTTGGCGGAACAGGTTTTTGAATCAACAATAATAAACAAATTAAAATATCATTAATCCGCCGCTTCAATACTAATTTAATCCTTAATTTTACTTTTTATACCACCAAAATTAGACATATCAAATCAGTCTCATTTAGAAAAAATTGTATAAAACCAAAAATTGTCTCGTGGTATAATGTTACTTAATAACAATTGTACACTATAAAATATAAATATCTTAGAGAATGATACAATTTGTAAACTTTTATATATAATAAATCATCGTTAAATTTTTAAAGTTACTACTTTTATAATACATATCACAGGACGGGTTACATGACAGATTATATTTCGGAACGGGGTTATAAGGTGAACGAGTTTGAATCAATATTTATAAAATTTAAAATATTATTAACATGCCGCTTTAATACAGATCAAATCTTCAGTTTATTAAAATATAAATATCTTAGAGAATGAAACATTTTTTAAACTTTTATATATAATAAATAATCATTAAATTTTAAAATCACTACTTTTAGAAATAAAAATCACGGGATGGGTTAAAGAATTACAGGACTGGTTATATTTTGGAACGGGTTTATATGGCTGACGGGTTTGAATCAATATTTATAAAATTTTAAAATATCATTAACATGCCGCTTTAATACGGGTTAAATCTCAGTTTATTAACAATTTTCTCGTGGACTCGTGGTATACCGTTACTTAATAACAACTGTAAACTATAAAATATTAATATTTTATAAGGAGATAAAATTTGCAAAATTAATATATACTAACTTTAAAAAATAAATTATTCCGCGGTGTCCCGAGGGTTAAAATCTAGTATCCATAAAAACTAACCAAATAAAATTTTGGTTAATCAATTAACAAAGTTATTATTAAATGTGTGGTTATTAAATCACAAGTAACCGAACCGAACTATCTGGCTATCGAAAAAAATAATTTTTTTTTAAAAGTTTTATTTGCAGCAATTGTTGTAACCCAAAAAAATCGAGGAGCCAGATAACTGACCCAAATGACTTGACAAAAAACATAATGCAAAGGTCAACCTCATCAGCTCCATAACCAATATAAAATTAGGTGAACTTGTGCATAGACAAAAATAGGACATGAAATTAGGTATTCGACAATATGTATTTTTGGTCTTCAAGAAAAGTAAATAAATTAAATAAATGGGTTTGGAGTTCAGCTTAATAAGGGAAAAACCACCACCAGATTTGTCTCTCCGCGTGGAGAGATGCTTTTGACTTTTAAGACATCGAAAGTATAACCTAACATTAGTAAATGTTTAGCAGTTGACAGAAATAACGAGGTGACAGTTATTAAGGATTTTTATCTCTCATGCCACAAACTGAGAAAAAGTGTTCACTTATGCCCTTTTATGTTTTCAATTTTCTTTTACAATTTTTTTTAAGTCATAATCAATAGGAAATGTCCAAAAACCCTTGGAAAAAGACCTAAATCACTAACCCAACCTGATGTATCCGATCCAAACCCAACAAAAGTAGTAACCCAATCTAAACTCCTCAAAATTACCCTAATTTCCAAAGTTGATGAATTCGATCAAAAATAAAATTAGATTTGATACAACTAGAATTATAGATTTGTTTGAAAACGTGGGGTAAACGACCGATTAGTCATCGGCAAAGCGTCGGCGGTTGCTCAAATTAGATCGAAGTTTCGAAAATAAAATCACGTTTTGTTTCTATCTAAGTTAGAAATCCATAATTACCTCAAAGATCTATCATAATTTGGTATAAAACTACAAGAAAAACATGAAAAAATGATTAAATCCTGAAAAAAAATTAAAAACCAGCAAAAACCAAGGCTTTGATGTCGCAAGACAAAAGAAAGGAGACAATGGAATTTTGGTAAATTTACGATTAACTGAAAAAGAAAAAAAAATAACAAAAATTGGGTATCTCGGGCGTCAAACCCACGTTCTCACGAATCAAGGTCAATGACCTAGACCAGAATACCAAGCTGCATTCGTTCTTCATTTACGCTTCACTAATATATATATATATATATATATATATATATATATATATATATATATATATATATATAGCTATATCGAGATTAAATTTCTGAACTAGAAAAACCAAAAACCACCGCATTTAAAAATATTTAAAATTTAAAAAGAATTAAATTCATTTCACGTGTGGTAAAGTGAATATTTGGCGGCGGAAAATTAATAAAATAGACTTTTGGCAGCGGAAAATATTCATAGTTGTCTGTAAATGTACATTTATATACAATTGTACATTCAACCTCACAGTTGTATTTTGGTGATTTTTGTTTACTTTTAGTTGGACCTAAATATAAATTATTATGTTAGAGTTGTTCATATAATTCCCATTTTAATTATATTTAAGAGGTTTTCACAATATAATTTGCACGAAATCAAAGTTGTAACACCCCGACCGTCCCTACCAGTGGGCCCCACATTCTCTCTCGGGCCTATGGCCCACCCCTGTCCGACGGCCGGTCTGTTACGTCCGGGAGGCTTTAAAGACTTGTTTACCGACCCTTCAAATCACCACATGATCTTTCCCTGTGTTTTCTCCTCACTCACACAGTTTCGGCAATCACTTCTCGGAAGGTCACCCATCCTTAAATTGCTCCAGTTCAAGCACACTTAACTGTGGAGTTCTCTCAGGACAGTTGACCGAAAAGATAAGTGCACTTTGGTGACATAGGTGGCCAAATCAATTTTTTAAAATCTCTCCGCATGCACCACCATATTCCTGAAACCGGTATGTTACAAAAGTTTTCACTTATTTTGCATCATAAGAGGGTGACCACTTACAAAGTCTTCCTTATAATATAAGGAATGTTTTAAGTGAAAATAAGAATATATATTTGGATATAAGTTTCATGGAAATGGTATTATATAAACTTCCTAAATGATAATTAATAGTAATAACTCATGTGGCCAACTATAACATAATAATTTATATCAAGGTCCAACTACAAATACGCAAAAATTGTTTAAGTACAACTATGAAGATAAAAGTACAACTGTACATATAGGAACAACTATTGTTATATAACTCACAAATTTTTTATTAATTTTTTATTTTGTTTAACTCATTTTATCATATATGGGACCAGTTTATCATATGTGGACTATTTTATCCCACATGGGATGGTTTAGATTTTTTTTATTTATTTGCTTTTTGTTTTAATTAGATTTGAATTAAATTTATTAACATATATCATTAAAGTAAACATAAAATATCACATTAAGAGTGGCATTCAGATTAATAAGTGGTAAACCAGATTATTTTTTCCCCAAAATTACTCAGTTATTAAATGCAAACAACTTTATTTGAACTTTATCTCATTTGAATTGGTAACGAAAACAATTTTAGACGGAATTCAAAAAATTTAAACAGCTAACATAGTTGCATAGACACCTAATAAATAGTTCTTCGAATTTTTTAAATAATTAACCTAGTTGAATGGACACCCAATGTATATTTTACACGATTTGGACATTTCTATACAGCTAAACACATACATAGGGTCCGAATGGTAACAGCGTATTTGGTTGTGCGGGAAAAGCGGTTTTATAGTGCGGTGCGGTTCAACTGCGGTACGTGCGGGAGAAATATATTTGCGGGACAAGTGCGGTTCATACAAAATAAGCGGTACGGAATAAAATTCGATTGGTGAAAAACTGTTTGCGGTACACAATAATCATAAATTAGTGATTGTTTTGTGGTAGTGAAAAAACATTTTTATATATTTATGAATCTTAAATATGCAAATTGATTTAAATTAAAATATTAAATCTTTTGACATAATTATTGCTAAATTATTAAAAAAATTCGATCATAAAAAGTATAACATTACTTAAAACTTTATGACAGGAAAAATACTGTGAGAAGGAGATATATGTATTTAAGTTAAAAAAAAATATTACACATATATAGATGGTTTTAATGATTAAAAATAAAAAATAATAATGTACAGTATATAGCCCATTGCGTTTTTTGTTGAACCACATGATAAAAAGATGTTCTGGTTTTAAACAGCGGTCCAAAGGGATTTATCTCTTTTCGAAAAACGCATCTGCTTTCTTTAAAAAATAAAATAAAAACGCAAATATGGAGAATAAATGTTGATTGGTGTTGTATGTGTGGTTTTCAATTTTATTTTTCGAAATCCGCAGTTAACTTGTCACCATTCACTACCATAGAGCGTTAAAAATATTTGTTAAACAGTTCAGTCTATGTGTACATGTAAATACATATTTATAGAGCGTTATTAACATTTATATACATGTAAACATGTACATAGAGCGTTATTAACATTTGTATAATTGTAAATATGTACGTGGAGCGTTATTAACATTTATATATATATATATATATATATAAACACGTATATAGAGCGCTTTTAACATTCGTATATATGTAACATTTATAACATTCGTATTATTAACATTTGTATATTTGTATGCACGCTACACGCCCGTTGACTTACTGTTTCAATGATGGTAATTTCTTCGGCGCCGCATTTAGGAAAGGAAGCAAGTCTATATTTCTGCTTTGTCGGAGTGCGGTTGAACAGTTACCAAAGATGTTAAAGGCGGATGAGACTTATGGTTTACAGAATGAAAAGGCGGGATGATGAGCAAGAGAGAAAGTAGACATCCAAGAATCAGATAGTTATAATAATTAGTTAGATATAACACGCTTTTTCATTGCAAGAACGACAAAAGTCAATGGATTTGTCTCACACAATGGATTGATTCGGAGTCCAAATATCAGAAGCGCGTAGGGTTAAAATTGGCAAGATGAGGGGTTAAATATTTTCATTGTTTTGGACGTTGGGTCAGATTACTAAAAAACTAATTTACATCTAATATATGGTTTCTGACCCAATTATCTCTATAAAATTTTTGTTTGCAATTGCTGCAAATATCTTATGGTCCTAACTCCTAAACAACCGTTTAGTTGGTATTTGGGACCAAACAAAGTACCAAATAGGCTAAATTGTCAATTTATCTTTTTGTAAAATTGATTTGGTAATTGTTAATTTTTTTTGCTTCAATTGCATTGCTATATCTAACATTTTTGAAAGATTTTTTTTTTTGACATTTGAAGGATTTAAGTTCAATTTCCATCATGTTAGTGCGATTACAATTGGAGTTTCAAAATCAAAATCACCTATAAATGGGATTTCAAAATCATGAGTTCTAAACTGAAATAAAAGATCCTAATATTTACGGTAACTTTACCCTCATTTCTATTCCACCTTACCAAAAGAGATTTAAATTTAAAAGCACACACTATGATATTAATATTCTTCATTCAAGTTTCCAAGCATAAAGAAACAAACAAAAGTCATGCAATGGTCCATAACCACTTGATGCTGAATTATAACGACTCAAAGGACTACTCCCTCCTCCGCTATCTCCTTCCTCCGCATCGCTAAAGCTCTCATCTACCATCGCTCCAACCGGAACAGGCTTAAACAAAAACAACCCTGAAGTCGCCGCAGTCTCTGAACTTGAAAACAACCAATCATGAACATCGTAGTAGACCATTACCGGCGTTCTATCCACCAACACCATTTGATTTCCCCTAAATTTCCATTGTAGATTCTTCACGTGCACGACAACGATCCCGTCCACGCTTATCCACATCTCAGGATCAGCCGCTCCATTAGAGCTTTCCACAACCACTTCATGTTCTTTTTTTTGCTCATCAAATCTCGCCCGAGTCGAAAACGTTTTCTTCCCAAAAATGCTTTCCTTTTTAAAATATATGAACCCTTCCACCAATGCCGGTCTTGACTTTGTCCGCTTATAAGCCTTTTGCTTTAAATCTCCCAACAATAAAACAACCTCTTCATCAGAAACTACTGCCACGTAATAGTCTGACACGGGTTCGGGGCTACCGTTTCCAGCCAATTTTGCTGATCGAAGATCCCAAAAGACCTCCACAAAGTTTCCCTCTACGTCGAATGCTTTTGAGCCTCTTTTGCTCCAAAACTGCCATGGCTTCACGAGATCAATCTTACAACAATAATTCATGTCATTGTCTAAACTCGAGACCATTACGGTGAGGGAATGATTCATGAGATTCTTGGACCATAAAACGGTGACGTTTCGAAAGAACCCTGCCACATGAGCTTGGTAACCGCACGTGACGGTACTATGAGGTGAAGGCGTTGCAGCCGACTTAAGTTGTGCCACGGTCTTTGGATTGTCTGTTACTTTCGCAGCGAATGCCGTAGGTTGGCCTCCGATAGACGGGATTCGAAATGATAACATCTTTATTACAAACCTCAATGGGTTCAAAGTAAAAACCTAATAACCTAAAAGAATGAAAAACACTTTGCTCTTTTTTTCTTGCATAAGAAGTTTGCCAAAATGTTGATCTTCTTCTATTGGAAAAAATGGTTCGGTGAGATTGTTAAACTTTTCCTATATGTTTAGTAATAAACTGATCAAAGATTGAGTTTGTTTGATTCAATGGGGAATAGATTTTTGAGTTTTGGCAAGAGAAAGAGAGAGAGAAAGAAAAGCTGAGAGATTATTTGATGGAACACCGATGAAGAAGGAATCTATATTTGACATCTTAATTAATATTGGCAAAATCGATAAAAATGGCTTTATGCAGTTCAAAAAATGTGTGTTACACCATATGTATCCAATAAATGATTTCTTTATTTAGAGCTTCTCAAAACCTCCACGGTTTCAGCAAGATGAAGCAAGCCATGAGAGACGTTTTGATCCGAAATAAGATTAGGATTAAGGCATAAGATTATAAAGATGAAGGTGACTCTATCATTAACAACAACATTATGTAACTATTAAATCATCCTACCCCAAGATTATACAAAAAATTAAAGACTAACCACTAATCTTGAAGATGATGGAATCATTCACTAATTGGCATGGAATATTAAAGATCTTGATCCAAAATGTGAGAATAATGTTCAAATCTAAAAATTCAATAAGAAGAGGAAAATAGAGATTTAACAGTACCTAAAATGTTATTATACTAGGAATTGACCCGCGGTACACCGCGGGACTATATTTTTATTAAAAAAATAGTATATGTTTGTTTGAGAAAAATCAATATAGGTTTTAAATATAGTAAGTCTTTATATAACCCATTTGCATGTGTGATTAGAATGTATATGGAAGTCTATATAGTGTTAATTGTACGACGAGTATGTTATATGTTTGAATATCTTATTATATAAAGTATAGTTTTCAAAGTTAATAACTCACGAGATCGTGACACGTGTCAAATTTTTCGATCTGAGATTTTGACATGTGTCAAATAAATTTTTCCTTTTAAAAACAAAAAAAAAGTAAAAAGATAATTATAAAAAAATTATAAATTTAAACAGTTTTAAAATGTAAAAAGCTAATTATAAGGAAATTGTACATATATTTTCATAAGAGTTTTTGCCATCTAGCAAACAAAATTTTTGTTTTCAAAAGATAATTATAACAAAACTATAAATTTAAATAGTTTTAAAAATATCAAAAGATTATAATAAGAAAACTTTATGTATAAATAAGGAAATTATATGTATATTTTCCATAAAAAAAAATTGAAACTATGAAATTATGATAAATATTTTATTTATAAGTTACTAACTGTACAAAAAAAAGATTTAAAAATAGAAATTTTTTTTAAGAAATTTATACAATCAATTATTAATCTTATAAGAAACAAGATTGTGGAAGTCCCCTTGGCCCATTGGTTGATCAAGGGTTAATTAATGCTTCTACACCTAGAAGTTTGGGGTTTGAGTCCCAGATACTGCGATTTATTAATAAATTTGCAGATTATTGGAGGCAAGTGTGCAGGAGATCTCCAGCGATGTACAATTATAGCCGTTCGCTAGGATTCTACGCAGAGAAGGAAGTGTCCATCAAGAGCATGAAGAAGGAGGTGAGCATGAAGAAGGAGGTGAGGTGAGCATGAAGAAGGAGATGAAGGAGGTGTCGTCTGTCGTGGATCTAATAAGGGTCGGAAGGAATTGTCCGTTGTAGATACGTCTATGTAACAGTTCTCATAATTTGCAATAAATAATAAATCCAGACGTTAAAAAAAGAAAAGAAAAAAGATTGTAAATAGTCACATTTAAATAAACAAATAGATTGTCTCATATTTTCTCATCAAGCAAACTAATTTCTTAACGATGTTATATCATATCAATTATAAACAAAATTGCGAATCACGATATTTTTCTAAAAATAGCATGTGATATTTAGATCTAATGAATATATGGCAATTGAGGCAAATTAATAATGCTGAACGGCGATAGCCATAGACTAGAGTTATTGTCGGAGAGGCTTGGTCCAATGTCGGAGGAGATAAAGAAGGTGGAGTAATAAGAGAAGTTGGGAAAAAAAGATAAGAGACGGTAACGGTGGTATTGGTGTTGATGATGGTGGTTCAAGCTTGGTGGTGGTAGCGGCGGTAAATATTGATGAAGGTGGTGAGTCGGAATTAGCGAGATTCGGTGTTGTTGGTGGTGGTGACTGTGATAGTAGTGAGATTTAGTTGTGGTGGTGGGTCAGAGTAATGAGACTCGGTGGTGATGTCCGACAAATGTGAGAAATGTAGATAGGGAAAAAAAATAAAAATATGGTGGTGAAGAAATAGGCTAACATTTATATTAGATGATTTAATAATTAGTACAACATAACTACAAATAATGTTTTATATTGCGCATTATGCTAATAAATCTATATTTAAAAATAATTATGCTGCATTTTCTAAACAATATATGTTTATAGAATTTTAGTTAAGCTTACAAAAATAAAATAAAAATGTTAAGAATGATAATCTCGACCGGCAACCCGTGCAACGCACGGGTCTATATCTAGTTTATAATAATAAAAAATGAGATTACTATTAGTAAGCGACGATGTACCGGGGCGTGTGCAAATTACGTATCATCTTATTGTGTTTGTTGTATATTTAAATAGTTTTGAAAGTGTGTTAAGGACATATATATATATATGCAAATAGTAAGTGATTAATATTCCTAAAATTTCGATAAAAACGTATTAAATTCAATTAGTTGTTTAGGCAAATAATTAATGGAAGATCCGATCGAGATTATAGTAACAAATAATATCTACCATATATCTTTAAAACCATAACCAAAAAATCGAATGTAGATAAGGAAACCTAGGATTTAATCGAGATTATAGGAACGATTTTATTTTGTTAATATCTTTAATTAATTTTTTCAAATCTTAAGAATTTAAGACTGTAAGTGATTAATATTCCTAAAATTTCGATAAAAATGTATTAAATTCAGTTAGTTGTTTAGGCAAATAATTAATGGAAGATGCGATCGAGATTATAGTAACAAATAATACCTACCATCTATCTTTAAAACCATAACCAAAAAATCAAATGTAGATAAGGAAACCTAGGATTTAATCGAGATTATAAGAACGATTTTATTTTGTTAATATCTTTAATTAATTTTTTCAAATCTTAAGAATTTAAGACAGTTTCATTGGAGTGTAAATAATATATAAGGAGTGTAAACTAATAACCCCTTAATTTTGTTCCGAGGTTCACTCTATTTTAGAATCTACCAATGTGTAATATTTTACAAAATAAGATTACCAGACAAAAAAAAAAACTTGACCTATTTAAAAACACCAAATCTTTGACATGTATGGATGGGGAGCAAACAAAATTCTGAAACCCTGTTCTCACAAAATACTATCACACATACAGTACTAAACTGTATCGAAGGTGCAAAGCGTAAAATTTAACTAATAAAACATGACTCTCGAGGAAAGAAACAATCCCATGTTTTAATAAACAAACCAAACAATAGTTAGGGTCAGGATGGGCAGTGGTTATGATTTTTTGTTTCTGTGATGAAAATGCAAACAGTGGTTATGATTTTTCATTATTCATGTCGATCTCATTTCAATTTTTAATTGGAGTTTGACATTTGATGACTTAGGAAAAGTCTAAATGAAATGTAGACGAACTTTTAGTTTCGGAAAAGAAAGCGAAATTATTATTAACAAAAATTCAAAGAGAAAAAAATTCACTGGAGGAGAATTTGATTAAACGCACTGAACTATGATACAAAGTAACACCATTCAATAAGACTGAAGTAGAATTGATCGAAGAAACTTTTGATCGAAATGAAAAATCATTCAGAGACATTGTAAGTAGACTCTGAGGATGTTATGTTTTGCTGCGACTGATCACATCTCCTCACATCTTCAATTATCCTCGCAACCTCCTCCATCTTTGGCCTCGACTCTGGATTCCTTGCGACACAAGACAAATCTAGCTGAAGCATCTGACATCAAAAACCTCTGCAGTCAGTACTCTTCCGGGAAGAGTCTTCCCTCACAACGGACCGAACCCATCTTGGAAAATCAATGACCACACGCTCATCCTCAAGACCAGGCTAAGTTAAAGGCGTCTTCCCAGTTAGCATTTCGAGAATCACCACACCAAAGCTATAAACATCTGATCTTTGACTGACTTTTCCTCGTCTCAATCACTCCAGTAACATTGGAGCCGATAGCTCTCAGTAGATATCTCATCCATAAACAATGTTTTTCTTGGCCTAACAGTCATTTCTCCTGCATTGCGTCAAGTTTATCAATTAGCATAACAGATCTAGTGGATCACTAAGTGATATAGATAAAAAAAGAGAGGGAAAATACCTGTTGTTACTCTTTTGCTTTGACCTCTTGAAACACCTCTCATCAAATCATTACCAAAACCATTGTATTAGAACATACATCAAGACCAAGAACTCTAAGCACATAAGCTGTGGAAACACTATGCTTTTCACCACTGACAGAAGCAGCCTATAACAAAGAGAACGTGTCAGACTTTGTTTTGTTACAAAGAAACATGATAATTGAAACATTAGGAGCTATATGATACTGGCCTTCATTTCGATCAATCTCAGGAGAAGGACGTATACCCCTCTCTTTCTCTAATCGGGTTAGATCTTTCATGTAACCTACAATTACACAACATCTAAACAGAAAATATTTGAGAATCTATGACTTGATGAAGTTTTTATTATGATTACTAACACCAAATGAAAAAAAAACCTGCAAATCCTTCACCTGCGCCTTGACATCTCGCAGCAAAATCAAGCATCTCGCGAACAGTGAATTCTGCAATGTGATTACCTGTTTGACTACTATATGCTGAAGTTCTTTTAATATAGAACTCATCAAGATTCTCTTCATTGTAGGTAACGTTATCCGTTTTCTGTCACAAATACAAAAACAAAAAAAAGACACATGCATGTGAGTATGTGACTTTCAAACGAAAAAGATATCAAATATAAGATACATGTATATGTCTATATATTTATATATTTCATATACCAATTTTTTCAAAAATCGTAACCAATTGAAAACAAATGTGTGTTTTCATGATCTATGAAATATTTGAGTTGTGTGACTGATGATATGAGAAGACGCAATTGCATAGAGTATTTATAGTAGAGTAAGGTAGGTCAAAAATATCTTGGTGGCCAAGCATAATATATTTGATACCATAACAAAATTGGAATAAAATCTATAAATTCGTTTTTGTTTAGGAATATCCGATGATTTTGTTATGAAGAGTAGTTATTTGTTTCTATAGAATCGTGTTTATGAATATTAGGATGAGAAATATTAAATACGAAATGTTTGCAATTAAATATTTACTATATATATGGAAAATCGTAACCAATTTTTAGTATCGATTTTAATGCCTTCCTTAATGTGGATTTTTTTTTTTTTTTGCAGAGAAATATTTCCAAAAGATTATCACATTAATGACTCAGAAAATTAAGGAAGATCCGATTTTCTGATTCTCGAAATCGTTTGGATAATATCTTTTCCAATATTTTTTAAATCTTAAGAATTAAATTCAATAGCATTTAAAATTAAATATTTGATTTCCATATATTTTAAACTCAAATCGAGTTTACGAAAAATTAGGAATGTTTAGTGAGTTTATTTATTGATTTGTAAATTTGATTAAGACATATATTTTTTCCAGATTTTATTTGTAGGGACTAAATGTACAATATTAAAATTGTAAAAGGATTTTTGAGGCCAAATCTTCACCAAAAATGTATATATAGATAAAAAAAATCCAATCTTTTTTACGCTTTGGTTGTTTTCTTTATTTTTTATGATTATCAGTCTCTTGCTGTATAAAGCCATCATGTGTGTTTTAAACTTTTAATCATATGATTTCTAGAACCGATTGACTTGAATCTACCAAAGACAAGAAAGGAATTAAGATATTGTCTAGTATTAAATATACTTATCCCAAACGCTATCAATTATATTCTAATTATATTCGAATCTGTAGCAGTTTTCCTTAATTTATCCCTAAAATTTAAGTCGAATATTAACAGCATTATATAATTATATAATAAATAGAAAATGGAAATAGCTTTAAAAGCGGTGAGCCGGTGACACATAAAACCCTAACTTAGCTATATATTTATATATGGAGAGAAAAGAGTAAGCAAGCTTATAAAATTTCTAGGGTTTCTAGCTAGGGTTCAAGCAAAAATGATCCAAAGTTGTCACCGTTACAGATTCCATAGAAATTCGATCTCCGAAGAATCCATAACAATGACGAGTGACTACTTTTCTGTTCATTTATAAGAGCAACTAAGTCTTTCGCTGGGATGACTTATTGTTGTGCCTTACCAAAGAGAACATTAGGCTCATGTTGTCTTTGATAACACATAACACTAAGCCATCGCGGTTAAAGACAACAGAAGGCTCGTTCAAAAAAAAACATGAGGCTCGTTGTGGTGGAACCCGTTGGATCCAACCCATAAACAAATTTAAGAACTATGAATTACAGTTGAAATTGTAGATTTCGTACATGACAACAATTTGCTCTAGTCTCACTCTCAAGATTTTGTGGTTGTTACAGTATTCGAGAGAATAGATGTCAAATATGAGAGCATACATGTCATGTACGAAATCTACAATTTAAACTCTAATTAATGGATGGTTCTTTATTTCAATCATAGAGGGATTAATGTATTATCAAAGCAGTTTGTCTTTTAAAGGAAAAATTCTTACTTTGTTGTTTAAGTTGACAATAAAGGATACAACACCAAAATAAAGATTTGAGTATCTTTACTTTGTTTTGATTTTACATAGAGAGATTTGGACTGCATCTTCCTAAGCTTTTTAACTCTTACTAGTATTTTAGAAACTGTGACTGTATTTGTGTTAGATATAAGCAGGCTGTGTGTAACACCATATGTTTCAGCAATCATCTCCTTATCTCCTCTCTCACGTACACAAATTGAATATTAAGATAAAGCAAGACATGAGAGACATTTTGATCTAAAATAAGATTAGAATTAAGAGTATTCATAAGATTAAAATGATGAAGCTGAATCTATCATTATCAAACTATTAAATCATCCTACTCTAACCTAACCCAAGATTATACTAAAAGACTAACCACTAATCATGAAGATGAAGGAATCATTCACTAATTGTCATGGAATACTGAAGATCTTGATCCAAAATGTAAGAATAATGTTTAAGTCTAAAAATCCAGTTAGATAGAGGAAAATATAGATTTACAAATGTCTAAAATGTTCATAAATAGACCTGTCGAAATGGAAAAATAACAAATTTGTGTCTATTTTACCTTTGTTTCCACTTTGCTTTTTTTAAAAGTCTTGTTCATATCAAGCTGAAACTAGATGTAGATTGGTTTCTCCTCTTCTGTCTGAGTAATAGAAGAAATCGTTTCTTCGTTTCTGTTTTCGCTTTTGTGAGAGATTCAAATCTGATGCAAAATCTGTGAATAGATCACCATCTCCCATGATCACATTATAATCCTCAACAGCAGTGTCGATAAGAAGCTGATCGAAGAAAGATGCAAAGAGGTACAATTATTTTATATACTGTCTCTGTCATGAATCTTGTTCATTATAATACATTAAAAGCAAGTCTTTTTTATTCTTCTCATGCTCTACGTACGTACATTTAAGGTCGCCAATGAAAAGTGCACTTCTACTTTTGAATTTTGACGAAGAGAATACACATGAACAACCGGTCATGCTCTCTTGCATGCCAAAAATATATATTCTAAAGTAAAGTCTTCATCCCAAGCAAACCCATCTCTGATTAATCAGTGAAGACTCATAATCACGTTAAAATCTTCTTCACTGAATCTTATATAGGTTTTTCAAGATATCAACATCAAAGTTAGACTCAAATTTCTCGCTGAAGATGTTTACCATCATCAAATCAATGAAATTTCAGTCCAGCTGAACATATATAGTTGGAAATTAATCAAACTAATGACAGAGATAGTAAACAAAATTTTGACCCAAATAATTAATAATAAATATGTAGAAGCACCTTTGGCCCACTCGTCAATGGTTTAAACGTTTTTATACCAGGTCTCGAGTTCAAATCCCAGTTTAGATAATTCTTGCTGATTATTGCTGCAAAGCTTAGCGGAAGTTCTAGAATACTGCAGGCAGAGACGTTCGTCGTGGGCTCTTGTGTTGCGGGAAGAGTCTGTCCATCGTATATCATACATGTAGAACCGTCCATCGTGAATCCGAATGTTGTGGAAAGAGTTGCATCGTAAAAACGTTGTTATGTTACAGGTAGTCTATATGAATAGATCAAATACTTCTAATGATGATGTAATAGATGAAAAATAAAATTTAAACAAATCTTTAAAAAAATCTTTGGGAAATATAATTTCAAAAAAGCTAAAGAGATAATATCATTAAAATGATAGAAAATAAAGAATATTCTCAATTAATTTGAAAGACAATTAAATCCATTTTTAATTTAATATCTTAAACTATTTTTAATAGCATCATGTAAAATTATTATCATTTTATATATAGTAGATGATATTCGAATCTGCAGTAATTTTCCTTAATTTAATAATTAATATCCCTAAAACATGACTCGTATATCTAACAACATTATATTATGAAGTAGGAAATGGAAGTAGCTTTAAAAGTACCGTGAGCCAGTGACACATAAACCCTAACTTATCTATATATTTATATGGAGGGAGACTAAGCAAGCGTAGAAATTTTATATATAGGGTTCAAGAGAAAATCATATTTTTCAATGTCTAGGGTTCAAGCGAAAATTATCCAAAGTTGTAATCGTTGTTGATTCCTTGGAGATCGAATTTGAGATATTCAACGAAATTCGATCTCCAAAGAATCCACAACAATGAAAACTTTGTTGACCATCTATAAAGTATTTTCAACCAAGTTGAGATATCTTAAATCTTTCATTGAGATGACTTATTTCATCAAAGACAACATGGGCCTCGTGGGGGTGTAGAACACGTATTTGGGTTAAACCAAGGGGATCCAACCTATAATTTTTATTAATAATCCTCTATGAATTTGAGTTGAATTACTAGATTTTGAACATGATAACAACTTGCTCCTGCCTCCAGTCTCTCCCTTAAGACTTTTGTGGTTATTGTAGTTGTATCTGAAAAATACATGTCAAATCTGAGAGCATACATGTCATGTTAGAAATCTACCATTTTAACTCTAATTTATGAAGGGTTCTTTGTTTCAATCCGACATAGATAAAAATGTATCATCAGCACAACGTGTCTTGAAGGGAAAATACTTACTTTGTTGCTTAAGAAAAAAATAATTGAGTACTTTTACTTTGTTGAATAGAGGAATTTGGATCACATCTTCCTTTGCATTTTTAACTTTTACTCTGTATTTCAGAAATTGTGACTATATCTTGTGTTGAGATATGAGCAGCTTGATGTGTTATCTGAGTAAATCTGGGGGAAAGAAACAGAGCAGCATAAAGGTTAGAGGTAAGCTTGTGAGATTAGCTTGGCTGAACAACAATAGTGGCAAGAAAAGAGTAATCAAATAGAAAGAGAAATCTAATGCGTATCGGAGGAAGAACTTAGCATTGTGAGAGACTGATCTTATTGGTTTAGTGGTGTTACATGAACTTAGCATATAAGATTTAGTGAATAGTAGGCATATAACTATATAAGATTTAGTGGTGTGACATGAACTAACCATGTAAGAATCGAGCTCTGTCTTGGTTTTTAGTGGTGAAGGGTGTTCAAAAACCAGTAACTTGTGTCATGTAGGATTAGATTTTAGGAGGATTGGTTTGGAATTGGATATGGTCATTATACATGGAGCCATCTTTCTGCAGGATGGATTAGGTTGGAAAAAGAAGAAGCAAGTTTTAGTGTTGTTCACATGATAAATGTAGTAACTGGTGCTTGAGATCCTTATTTTGGCTTGGTGAGACTAACAGGAAATGATGAGGAAGAACACGAAGATGTGGTAACATTAAGCAGAACACAGAGATGACGTTTGTATGGTTAGGGAAATGGAATGGACTAGTTTGTTTTGTAAAGGTCATAAGTGAGTTGTTCCTCTGATCTTTGCATTTGTACTTAAAACTAGATGCATTTCTAGTTGCACTTTGTCCTCAAAATATCTGTTAGGGTCTTAGAAGTGTTCTTTGCGTGTAACAAGAATGAAGAACTTGCAGCTAATTACCTTCTAGATCACATGCATGAGTTTGAGGACCACTAAACAGAGAAAATCACATGGGCTGAACCTATTGCCGGATCCGGTATAAAGTTTTTTAAATATCCAAATCCGGATCCGCCGGATTTGAAATTTTACTCTCCGGATCCGGATCTGGATCCGTCCAACTGGATATCCAGTTTTTTGGATCGGGTCCCGGATCCGGATCCAGAAACCCGCGGATCCCGGATTATTTATTCCTGCCCTAGTACCTATGCTTTGCTACGTACCTTGCCAAAATAAAGAAGCATCTTCAAGAGACAATTAATTGAAAGAAACTCTCAAAAACATTAACGCAACCACAATTGCATAAGATTTGAGAAATTGTGTCTCTGACGCAACATTTTAGAGTCACAATTTATAGCATAATTAATTGAAGTCACAAATTCATCATAATTTGTGATACGTATAAAAGTTGTAAATTCGTTATAAAATCGTGAGAAGCTTTCCATTTGCCACAATTACATGGTAGCAAATTGAACTGTCAGGTTTTTGCAAAATATTAAAACTTGAAAACTTGCAGAAGAAAATAAGGAGGTCTCTCAACATTTTGTAGACAATTATCTCGAAATTTTTTGAGTATCACCTATATCATAGTAACTCAGTAATAAATTATTTTCGGATTAGAAGATCAAGATTCGAATCATCTCACTGTAATGTTATTCATAATTTGGCGTTGTAAATGTTTGAAGTGCCAAGTTTATCCAACATTTAAACCAAAAAAAAAAAAAAAAAAGTTTATCCAACATTCCACGTATTATAAGGATTAGTCTGGACTTTAGTTTGGTATCTTTGGTCATACAAAAAAAAAAATTGTATTACATAACTCTTGGCTTACGTAATGCAACAAATCATCCAATAATTGTTTCTGACGTTTGTTATTTATTATAAATGTAGAGGGGAAGCTTGGACTTCCAAGTCCAAGGTTCTAGGCAACTACAAGCAAAACCCACAATTTTTTAAAAAAATTTATGGTATTTTAACATCTTTGTCATATGTTTTATCAATTTATTAATCGTCAAAGTTCAATAAAATTAAACAAAGTATTCTTCTTTTTTTTTTTTTTTTCATCTAGAATTTTTTCTATTATATAATAGGATTGTGAAATATAAGGGTGGAATACAATTGTGAAACATTAAGCCGGCGAAAACCAAAGAAATCCCCGGAAACTAAGCCCAAACGAGGGAGACATAAACCGATAGACAAATAAAATAACAAACTACGGAGATGAGGAGAACTGCAAAGCGATGTCCCAATTAAGCCCAGCATAAGAGCAACGAGGAAGGCGAGATAAAGACGAACAGATTGAGAAACCTGACAGAGAATATGACGAAGGAAGAGAAACGCACTTGCTCAACTCTTTCAGTCCAAGATCACACAACTAACTAACTGAGAGGATCCTGCTGACCGTGAAACGAAGACGACCAAACCAACCTTCAAGCAAAAGCGGAGGAAACCCAACCAAGTGGGTGAACTGAACCATCCGCGAATTGAAAATGAGGAAACCGATCAAACACTTAGCCTAGAGACACCATGGGAGGGCAAAAAGAGACGAACCACCAGCAAAATCCAAGATACATAACCGCAGAACACAAGTCAACTTAGCTAACAACCAAATCAAGGAAAAAGAGGCCACAAAACACCTAAATCCGGATTGTACGACAAAGCTATACGAAAATCCGTAGATTAGGAAACCTCCAAATCAATAGATCCAGCCAAAAGCCAACGATTAGACCAACCTAACACAAAGATGAAGCAGGAGAGACAAGAGAGATGCCGAGCCACCGAGAGGCAGAGCCGCTGTCCCTCATAACCGGATAAGAAAGAAAGACCGAGCCTCCGCTGCTCCAAAACAATGAAGCACCAAACCAGAGACAAGGCGAGAATCCACACAATGAAGCAGTAGCGAGAATGGCAACTCCATTACACTATCGACCAAGAGGCATGTCGATTCCGGCCACCTTGAGCCACTCCTCATCAGATTTGAACCTCGACGACAAACAAACTCCCTCACCAAAAACACCACGCTTCACAGCCGAGGAAAGCAAAGACAATAAACAAGATAGGGGACCGACGCTGGTGCTATCGGAGCCGCCACGCACCGGTCAGAGCTTGGCTAAGACGAAGAGAAGAAAGCGGCTATTAGGTTTTTAGAGAGAAAAAAAGGTCGTCCGGGAGTAACTTTTTGAACAAAGTATTCTATTTGAGAAAAAACACTAGTTATGTTAGTAAGAGTTGCAAGAATTTTCGACAGCATGTCTTAAGTATGTTTTACCAATCATGTTTTTCAAAAGCAATTATTTTAAACCCTTATTTAGATGATGCAGTGAAAAAAGAAAAGAATTACATCCTAAAAATTTACAAATTTAGATTTTACAACAGTTAATTTAGAAGTTACAAGGCAATTCATCTCTATTTTTTAATAAACAAAAATAAATTCTCTCTTTCGCCGTTGCCATTTTGTTCCCCCTTTTTTTTTTTTTCCCAAGTTTAACAGTGTTCTTATTCGTTGACCACAAAACAAAAAAATGCATTTGACAAAGTAAAAAATGTTTTATTTTAAAATATTTTAAACAAAGAATTGTGAATAAGCTTGTACGAATTAGCAACTAGCTTTAAAGAAATAAGAGTTCTGGTTTTATTAGCTTTTCTTCATAACGAACTGAAAACGAAGTCACAACTATCGACAATGACTTATTGATAAGAAGAAAAGACACAAAGAAAACAAATTTCTGCAGACTGTATTCTACACCAAACCCAGAAGTCTTAGCCAAAACATTCAAAGCGATTTCTCAAGCAAAACAAGAAGATGAAGGCAAGTATATATGTATTCAACAACAAGCAAATATGTTTATGTATGTGTTTATATGGCTTCTTTGATTGACGTTACAACATATCATTTTTTTCATATGCAGCAAAAGATCTTGATAAGAGTAACTATGACCGATGACAAAACCCGAGCAAAAGCAATGACAAAAGCAGTTCAGTTTAAAGGTAAGAAGACCTTTCCACAAAAAGATTACCAACCTCTGTTGGATCTAATGCTTTATGCAATGGTTTTATAGGTGTGTCAGCCGTGGAAATAAAAGGCGATCATAGGAACCAGATAGAGGTCACCGGTGTTGAAGTTGATATGATCCCCCTCATCCAAAAACTCAGAAAGAAGGTAGCATTTGCAGAGCTTGTAAGCGTGACCAAAGTTGAACCTCCAAAGAAAGAAGACGAGAAGAAGGGAGCGGACGGAAAAGGTGCTGGAGGAAAAGGCGGTGACCAAAAAGGTGGCGATAAGAAACCGCCAGATGACAAGAAACCTCCGGAGCCAAAACCGGTGCCGTGTTATCCCTGGCCTCAGGGATATGGTGTGCCTTCCCCCTTTCCCCAGGGATACGGTGTGCCTTCCTCCTTTCCCCAGGGAGACGGTGTGCCTTCCGCCTTTCCCTACCCGTGCCATCCGGCACATCCCTGTAATGATATAGGGGAACCCGTTTACAATCACGAACCCAAATGCACAATCATGTGAAATGGGTTTTACAGAGGAAGATTGATAGAGCATGATGACACAATGTTTTCTTTGTAAAGAACTAAAGAATCAATGTGTTTAATTACTATTTAGTCATATGAATAAAGCTATGAGACTACCAAATCAATTTACTTCTATCTCAACATGCTCTTATAGCATGATACTCTTTAATTCTTATGCATTGCCTAGTAAATATCTGTATGAGCACATCATAGCATTTAACAAAGATTACGTTTCCTTCCACGCATCAATTGCCAGAAGCATAACTTGGTACATTCACAAGGGTTCTTTTTCTTTTACAAAATGAAGTCACTGATCTTAAATATAGTAGCCAACAAAGGTTATAAGCACAACAAATGCATCTAATGACCTCCAACAGTCTTCCCTGGTAAAGAACCATCAAGATGAACGATTGAATGAGTTGAATTAGTAAATAAAGGAACAAGAAAGTTATCAAATGAGATGACTAAAGTTATACCAATAGCAGTCTTCTTGGGCTTAACCCTAGGTGTTTACTCTACAAGTAAAGTCTGGAGCTTCGAGGTATCGCTGCGGATAATGTTACCCCACAAGCTTAGTTAGATGATCGAGGGTCACATGGTTCTAACCCTTCAAAGTCAGTTTTAACAGTCTTTAAGTGCGTGTATTCATGCTCACATCAACACCTACAAGCAACATCAAAATCACCATTCTCTTAAAGAATGTCTCAAACTATGAAACTTAACACATGACTAAGCCACTGGATTGTACGGAATCAAGAAAACAAGGCAAGCGTTCATGATCCTAAGAATGAACTAACTATTGAATCGAATTCGAGATTGGAGGATTACAAAATTGAGTACCAAGACCTAGAAATCAAAGTACTCCAAAGAGACACAAAGGGCGAATCGGAATAAGCAATTTCGTTGTTCCACTTCATCAAAACCCTAATCCGTTCAATTCAAAAGGAAGCTTAGTTCTCAATAATGAAATTAATTTCATAATGCGAGAAAAAAATTACCTGACGAGAGCTTCATGTTTTGGAGTGAGGGAGAAGAACCAAAAAAAACCCATGGAAAGATTTTGCTCAGTGTTCAAATGTTTTTCCAACTGATTGTGAATGATGGATGACCCGACCCAAGATTGGCCGAGACTCTTACCACTATTCAGACTTTAGTTTAGTATAGGTAATCGTAATCTATCGAATTTGAATATGATGAGTTTGATTGGTGAACACAAAAAAAGTATTACAAGTTGTACAGCTTTTATTTTTACCAATCACAAAAACTTTATCAAAAGTGTTACTAAAAGTTTTACTCTCAGCTTTTTTGTACAGTTTTCTCGTACAGCTCTTTCATACAACTTTGCACTATTCCGGTAAAGCTAACAGCTAAAAAACTTGTACAGCTTTTGGTTACCTATCGGACCCGATATCTTGAATTCTCATTTTCCAAGCATTTTCTGACTCCTCCAGAATAATTTGCTTTCGCTTACTCTCGATTAATCAGAATTTAGGATACTCTGAAATATACCTAGGAGTTTCCGAAAACGCCCACTTCTGTCTTGCTCCGCACCAAAAAAACGTAACGTACTAAAAGGGGCTTTAATGTAATTTCACACTACATGCACAATCAGCTGAAAGAATAACGGTTCCCGAGACCCCATCACAAAATAAGAAATAAATAAAAACAAAAATCTTTTTACACTTTCCCACAATCACAAGACAACAACAAAGCAGAGTCCAAACTCTCACTCCAAATTCTCTCAATTTCTCCTTTGATCCTTTGATCGTAGCGAAATTGATTCACAAAAACAACACAGAGAAGAAGAAGATAACAATGGCGTCTATGGCTGCGATTGGAGTTCTAAAAGTACCTCCTGCTTCGAGTTTCGATTCCACCGGCAAAGCCACGGAGGCTGTTCCGACGAGAACTCTTTCTTTCTCCTCCTCTGTAACTTCATCCGACGAGAAGAAGCTTTCACTCAAATCCACCGTCTCCCGTCGTTTTAAATCTGTTCTTCGCGGCCAATATATGAGGAATCCGATGATCGTCTCTCCTAAAGCTGTCTCCGATTCTCAAAACTCACAAACTTGTCTCGATCCTGATGCAAGCAGCGTGAGCATCATCTTCTTCTTACTTGTTATTGTTTCACCTACTAGTATTGATTTGATTTGTTTCAATGGCAGAGTGTGTTGGGGATAATCTTAGGAGGTGGAGCTGGAACTCGTCTTTATCCTCTTACGAAGAAGAGAGCGAAACCAGCTGTTCCTCTTGGTGCTAACTATAGGCTTATTGATATTCCTGTGAGCAACTGTTTGAATAGCAACATATCCAAAATCTATGTTCTTACTCAGTTCAATTCCGCGTCTTTAAATCGTCATCTTTCACGAGCGTATGCGAGTAACATGGGAGGTTATAAGAATGAAGGTTTTGTTGAAGTTCTTGCTGCTCAACAAAGTCCTGAAAATCCCAACTGGTTCCAGGTAAGCGAATCAATGCAGGATTTCTTTTGTTGGATATAGTGCTTTTTTTTTTTTTTTTTTTTTTTTTTTTTTTTTTTTTTTTAGTGTTGTTTTACTGTTTTGGTTTGTGTAGGGAACAGCTGATGCAGTGAGGCAATACTTGTGGTTGTTTGAGGAGCATAATGTTTTGGAGTATCTGATTCTTGCTGGGGATCATTTGTATAGAATGGACTATGAGAAGTTTATTCAAGCACATAGAGAGACTGATGCTGATATTACAGTAGCTGCATTACCAATGGACGAACAACGAGCCACTGCTTTTGGGCTAATGAAGATCGATGAAGAAGGACGGATCATTGAATTTGCCGAAAAACCAAAGGGAGAGCACCTAAAGGCCATGAAGGTAAATATAAGAAAAGAAACAACGGTTCATTATTCGGGATAGTAAATAAACATTTGATTTCTTGGTTTCTAGGTTGACACAACAATTCTTGGTCTTGATGATAAGAGAGCCAAGGAGATGCCTTACATTGCTAGTATGGGTATTTATGTTGTAAGCAGAGATGTAATGCTAGAATTACTACGGGACAAGTTTCCTGGAGCTAATGACTTTGGAAGCGAAGTCATTCCCGGTGCCACTTCCCTTGGACTGAGGGTGAGTGTTCATATTCATGTTTACAACATATACTTTGTATTCTGATGGTCAAGCAAGTCTCTCTGTTGCTCTATAGTTTGCTTTCGGATTCAACAGCTTCTTGTAGCTGATTATGCTATGCAGAAGCAAAACCTGGTAACTTTGATAATGGCACTGCAGGTACAAGCTTACCTTTATGATGGCTACTGGGAAGACATTGGTACTATAGAGGCATTCTATAATGCAAATCTTGGAATCACCAAGAAACCAGTTCCTGATTTTAGGTAGAGCAACAACATTACCAAGTGGAATATATACACTCTATTGTATCTGAGTGATATCTTAACTTATCTGAATTCTTGATGCAGTTTCTATGATCGTTCCGCTCCTATCTACACACAGCCACGTTATTTACCACCCTCTAAGATGCTTGATGCTGATGTCACGGATAGTGTCATCGGAGAGGGCTGTGTTATCAAGGTACAATCAAATAGCTTCTGTTCGATATGCTTTACGAGAGAACATACGAATCATCAAAATCTTATTTCATTTTGGACGCAGAACTGCAAAATTCATCACTCTGTGGTTGGACTCCGTTCCTGCATATCAGAAGGTGCTATTATTGAAGATTCGCTATTAATGGGAGCTGACTATTACGAGGTAAGAATGTAACTTCATATGTCTCGCAATCAATCCACTTGATGACTAATAGCAACCTTTTGATGATGATGGTTTTCTTTTATTATTGTGATTTGGCCTAGACTGCTTCGGAAAAGAGCCTTCTAAGTGCGAAAGGAAGTGTACCCATAGGTATTGGGAAAAACTCGCACATCAAAAGGGCCATCATCGACAAAAACGCACGTATCGGTGACAATGTCAAGGTTAGTGTTTATATTTGGAACACACAGGATATGCAGCTTTGTTCATACTTGCTCTGATCTTAAAATGGGTTTGGTCTAAAACTTGGCACAGATCATAAACAGTGACAACGTGCAAGAGGCAGCGAGAGAGACTGATGGATATTTCATAAAGAGCGGAATTGTAACCGTTATCAAAGACGCCTTAATCCCAACCGGCACTCTCATCTAAACTACACATAATGCTCCTTTGTTTATTTCTCTTTCTCCCTAATAAAGGCAAACACTTCGATGATGTATACGCCTTATCAATAAGTTTTCTTTATGGCTTTTAAGCCCCAATAAATCTACTACCATTGCTGCTGCTTAGAACTATCTGGATCGTAGTTTCAAGCTAATAACTAGTTCGAACCATATAACTTATGTCGAATGATGCACATAAAGAAAAGTTTTTAGAGCTATTTTAAATAAAGGAACAACCTCACTGTCTTTGACTCAGCCACTTTGGTTGTTGCGCTGAGTTTTCTCAGCAGGTTCTTCATCTTCCCTGATGGGGAGGTTACTTGAGCCGATGAAGTTTTCTGCTCAGTTACATCTTCTCCATCTCGTTCGATAGTTGATTCATTTGATGAGATTTCACTATCAATATCCCTTAATTCGATCCGTCTTCTTGCTCTTCTTCTACTTCTTCGCTTCTCATTCTGTTGGGAACGGTGGTGTTCTTTCCCTGAAAATGATTCTTGCATAGACAAAAACAGTGAACCATCTCCCCTTTTCCCTGCACCTGTATTGACATTAGTTTGATCTCTATCTTTTTCGTCATCTTCAGCATCTTCAAAGTTTTCTTTAGCTACCCTCTCTATTCGTTTTCTGATACCTCTAACTTCTCTTTATCCTCTTCTGGTTGATTGGTTTCCTCAGTTAATGGCATGTTCTCACCTCTTGCTATATCAGAATCCTTCTCAGCTTGCACTTGTTCCTCTTTTGATGAACAGTCATCCTTCTCTCCTGGTAACTCTTGATCACTTACAATGTCTGTACTGCACTGTCCGCTGAATTCTCTTGATTCCCATTTTCATCACCAGATAAGATTATATCCTCTTGGCTTCTGAGAACACTGATTATACTGCTTCCACGAGTGAATGATTTTGACTTGTGTCTTCCAAGTAGTTTTGAAAGGCTTAAGATCACTCAGGGCTGTTGTACCATTAAGGGTTTTGACTTTGCCAAAGATACTAGAATTCCTTGATTATTATTGATCAATGATATGAGTATATATATTACAAGAGATTAGGTATAAGAATGTAAACGAATATATACAAGAATATTAACATATATCGATAAGGAATGTATCCTTATCGTAACACTCCCCCTCAAGTTGGAGCGTGGAGATTACAAACGCCCAACTTGTCTCGTAGAAATCGAAACTGCTGACTTCCGAGAGCCTTAATGAAAATGTCTGCGGGTTGAACCGTAGTAGAGACGTGAGAGAATGCTAAGTTGCCAGAAGTATACTCGTCTCGTATGAAATGACAATCGGTTTCGATTTGTTTCGTTCGTTCGTGAAAGACCGGATTGGAAGCAATATGAAGAGCAGATTGACTGTCACAAACCAGATGCATAGGTTGATCATGAGAAACGCCGAGCGAGAGAAGAACTTCTTTAACCCACATGAGTTCTTGACATGTCATAGCCATGGCACGATACTCTGCTTCAGCGGAAGAGCGTGAAACTTTGTCTTGTTTCTTTGTTTTCCAGGAGACCGGAGAGTTACCAAGTTTCACCAAATAGCCAGTCAATGATCGTCTCGTAAACGGGCAGCCCGCATGATCAGAGTCACTATATCCGGTGAGCTGTAAGTTAGAGGCAGATGAGAGAAGTATACCTTGTCCTGGACAGCCTTTTAAGTAGCGGACAAGACGGAGAGCTGCATCCCAATGATCGGAGAGTGGTTTTTGCATGAATTGTGCTAGCATATGACCGCATAAGAGATCTCCGGTTTAGTATGAGTGAGATAAACAAGCCTTCCAACAAGACGACGATACTTGTCTGGTTCTGGGAATATTGAACTTGTCGAGGAAGCTAGTTTGTGATTTTGTTCCAATGGCGTCTCCGCAGGACGTGACCCAGAGAGCCCATATTCTTCGATAACATCAAGACAATATTTCCTTTGAGATAAAAATATGCCTTCAGGACTTCTAGCCACTTCAATGCCTAAGAAATATTTCAAATGACCAAGATCTTTCATTTTGAAATATTGGCTGAGATAGACTTTGAATTTGGCTATAACAGAAGCGTCATTGCCGCATACAACCAGATCATCAACATAAACTATGACGTGAAGAACTGCTGATCCTCGGATTGACGTGAAGAGAGAGTAGTCTTTTTTGGATTGAATAAAACCAAACTTGATGAGAGATGTAGATAATTTTTCAAACCAACAGCGAGGCGCTTGCTTCAAACCGTAGATAGACTTTTTTAACTTGCACAGAAGAGAAGGATCGGTTGTCTTGAATCCCGGAGGTGGTTTCATATAAATGTCTTCTTTAAAATCGCCATGAAGAAAGGCGTTATGTACATCCATTTGATGAAGCTCCCAGTTCTTTGCTGCCGCGACATCCAATAAAAGTCTCACAGTTTGCATCTTAACAACCGGAGCAAAGGTTTCGGTAAAATCAACACCCTCTTTTTGATGATTTCCCAAAGCTACAAGTCGGGCTTTGTAGCGTTCTATGGTGCCGTCGGAGTTGTATTTAATGCGAAAAAACCCACTTGGAACCAATAGCTTTTACTCCAGGAGGAAGCTTTGTAATATCCCAAGTTCCTTGATCTTCAAGGGCATCAACTTCAAAGGAAACCGCATTTCGCCATTCTTTTTCTTGAACAGCTTGATTATACGTTAGAGGTGGATCAAACATACTAATTGCAACCAAGAAGTGTTGATGACTCTCCGAGAACCGTTCACAAGAAATAAAATTAGCCATAGGATAGACACACGTACCAAATTTTTCTGAGATAGGGTCGGGTGTGAGTGAAACAGAGGAAGAATCACATTGTACCGCGTAAGTTTCAGAATCCTTAAGGCGAACAGATTCTTGTCTATTACGCAGCCCGCGGCGAAGAGGAGCAGGAGGCGCAACAACTGGTGTGACTGTATTAATGGGAGAGCTTGGAGGAAACTCGGTGATAGTAATAGTAGTCGGAAGAGTAGCTGTAGGAGGAGCAGCATTAATCTGTTCTGTGTCAAGTGAAGATGATGGAAGATCATCATCATAAGCCAAATTCGGAGATGGAATGACATGAGGAGATGAAGACTCTGTGATGATATTCTTTTTCGCAGCATAGGGAAAACAATCTTCCTGGAAAATGACATCTCGAGAGACAAAAAAATCATTTGATTCAATGTCATAAATCCTCCAACCTTTTTGACCATGAGGATATCCCATAAAAATACCTTTGCGTCCTCGCTCTTGGAATTTATCGGAACGAGCAGAGTGTTTCTTTGCAAAACATAGACTTCCAAATACCCGTAGTTCAGCATAAGTCGGTGCTTTGGAGTAGAGAATTTCATATGGAGTTTTTCCATCAAGAATCGGAGTTGGAGTTCGATTTATTAGATAGGCAGCTGTAAGAACACTTTCTCCCCAGAAACTTGTGGGCAGGTCTGCTTGAAACAAGAGCGATCGTGCAACGTTCAAAATGTGACGATGCTTACGCTCGACACGCCCATTTTGCTGAGGTGTATAGACGCATGACTTTGATGAACAATTCCGTTTTCAGCGAAGTATGACTTTAAACACATAAATTCAGTACCATTGTCGCTTCTCACTGTCTTAACTTGTTTGTTGAATTGGCGAGATGCCATAGCAATGAACTTTTGAAGTAGAGAAGCAACCTCACTCTTAGCTAGCATAAGATGAGTCCAAACTGCGCGAGAGTGATCATCAACAATGGTTAAAAAATAATGAGCTCCGCAAGAAGAAGCAAGATTGTAAGGTCCCCAGACGTCGCAATGAATCAAAGAAAAACATTCTTCTGCTTTATTGAAACTTTCAGAAAAACTAGCTCGAGTTTGTTTTGCTCGAACACAAACGTCACAAATCGTCTTTAAATCAGAACTACAACTATCAAAATCCTCTAAAGAATTCAAAACAGAAGATAACACTTTAGTAGATGGATGTCCTAGCCGCATATGCCACAAAGCCTTGTCGGTTTTCCTCTTAACCGTGTTAGCACTCGCTACAACAGCTCCAGCTCCTTGTAAGTGATAGACTCCATTTTTCTCTTTACCAATTCCAATCAGCATCTTGGAAGTATGGTCCTGTATCACGCAAACTTGATCAGTGAATATGGCATAACAATGAAGCTCACAGAGAAGACGAGCCACAGAGATGAGTGTGCAGGAGAGATCGGGCACGAATAAAACTTGTGTAAGTTTCATCTTTGGACCGAGAACTAGCGTTCCTTTTTTAGTAGCAATCGTATGTTTAGCATTAGGAAGAACAACAATGCTATGAGGAATCTCATAAATCTCAGTAAGTAAATCCAGAAAACCAGTCATGTGATGTGAAGCTCCTGAATCAATTAGAAAATCAACACAATTTGTCTTACCAGAGAGTTTCTCGGATGAAGCAGCAGAGTCAGTTTTCAAAAGAGATTTTATGGCTGTCCACGCCTCTTTGCTTACACCGGGAATGTCAGGGAAGTCAGAAGCAGAGGATGCGGAAGGCGAAGTCTGAGCATTGTTGGCTCTGTATGAGTAGCCGCGTCCCCTGCCTCTACCGCGAGATGCACTGTTTCGACCACGACCACGCCCTGATCCAGTGTCGCCGTATTTCTCTGTGTACCATTCAGGAACACCATGTAGTTTGAAACAGGTATCAGCATTGTGATTAGATCTCCCGCAGTGAGTACATGGACCGAGATTGTTGACTCGAGTTACAGAAGCAATTGCATTGACTCCGGTTTGAACAGAGAACCCGACTGCATCAACACGTTCTTCTTTGCTTCTTGCCACTGTTAGATGTCTTTCTTCTGCAATAATATCAGAATAGATGCTGTCAAGATTGATAGAATCATCACGGCTTAAACGCCCCAAAATATTGGTACGAGTGGTGCCAAATTTTGCTGCGTCAAGCCCCATAAGAAACTGGTGAATGCGTTCATGATCGCGTCGTTTAATCTGGCGAAGCGTGTGAGGACAGGAGGATTTGTCACAGCAGCAGGTTAAGAGAGGTTCATAATCGTCTAAGTCATCCCACATGACTTTGAGTTTGCCAAAGTAGTCAGCAGCCGTTTGCCCATCTTGGCGACAAGCAACGATGTCAGATTTGAGTTGGTGAACGCGAGAGGCATTACCAACAGAGTACCTAGTTCGAAGACTTTCCCACATGACCCGTGCATTATCAACAACAGATATTGATTTATGTACATGTGGATCGAGACTCGCATACAACCAACCAACTAACATAGAATTTGTTTGCAGCCATCGTGGATAGTCGGGAGAATCAGATGATGGCTTTGTGAGAGTACCGTCGATGAAACCAAGTTTCCGCTTGGCCTGCAAGTTGTTGCGAGTTAGCTTTGCCCATCTTTCGTAGTTTTCACCATTCAACAACATAGGTGTAAGAACATGGTGAGGATGATCTGATGGATGAAGGTAGTAGGGTGATGCCGAAATTGCATCTTTTTCAGAGGTAGAAGAAGAAGAAGTATCAACTGGTTTAGTCATGATAATGACTTTTAGAGATGTTGAAAAAAATTGAAGGAACGGCGAAGAAGAAGAAGATTTTTTTAGGAGTTTTTTAGGGTTTTGGCTCTGATACCATGCCAAAGATACTAGAATTCCTTGATTATTATTGATCAATGATATGAGTATATATATTACAAGAGATTAGGTATAAGAATGTAAACGAATATATACAAGAATATTAACATATATCGATAAGGAATGTATCCTTATCGTAACAGACTTTTTAAACTTTTCGAGGGAAAATGAGTTTGGGTTATATTTTTCGACATTGGTTGGTCGATACGAATATTTTATACAGAATTGGAATCGGCATAATGATAAGAAGAAATCTATATATAATCTTTAAGTTTTTATTATAAATTTCTAAATATCTGAATAACTCTCATTGTTACTATAAATATAGGAAATCTAATATGCAGGAAAAAAAGGAAATCTAATATTTCGATTTCTTTGATTTGAATGTCAATATAGAAAGTTGTTGTATCAAGAATATTAAAGTTAAAATTATTTTCCTCTACAGAAATGAATATTCCTTTGACAGTTGATATGTTAAGATCTCTCTAACAATATATAGTGCGTGATTGGAAACACGTTTATAGGGAAGTTACGAATTCTTCTCGCTGAGTTACCACCAATCAAGATAATTAAAAGAGGTTCCTTAAAATTTGGAAACTGCTTTTTAACGTTGGGCGTTATCACATTCTAAATTCAAGAGTTATAACGCAATTAAATCCACAAAATCTCTTAATTAGTTGGAGAAAATCAATTTCAAATATTTTTTTATGAGAAATGCTTATCAATTCAAATAGTTTTCACGTAAGATTTTGTAAGTCTCAGTCAAATTGCGAATCTAAATTCAGATTTTTTCTAAATATTAAAATAAGATATTAATTTTCCACAAATCTCTATAAATATGAGACCTAAATCTAATAATTCTTCACTCAAGTTTTTTAAGTCTTCTCCATTAACTATAAATTATTCACAATAATCTTCCTTTCTATGTTTCATCATTATTATTTCTGATGAATCAATAGCATATTATTAAAGAATAATTTGGAGTTTTGTTTTTATGTAGTGAAAACATGGCAAATCCAGCTGAAGCTTCTGCACAACCTTCACTTGAGGTGAATGTTCTTAGTATATTACTACTGCTAATAGATTACTTTCCTTCTTATTTGATCTATATTTATATAGATGTTATCGCTAGTAGATTAACATATTTTTATGTGCATTCATTGTTTAG
Organism: Arabidopsis arenosa; assembly: GCA_905216605.1. Lineage (NCBI taxonomy): Eukaryota > Viridiplantae > Streptophyta > Magnoliopsida > Brassicales > Brassicaceae > Arabidopsis > Arabidopsis arenosa. The sequence goes on from LR999458.1 coordinate 6,115,673, forward strand.
CAAAAGTTTTATTGGACTCATCAATTGAGTCATGGGATATTGCAATTATGCAATGACCAAAAAGATAAAGGTCATTGGAAGGGTACATGTCTTGACGAAATTGGTAGACAAAGTGTTCGAGCTGAATTTTTGAAACATTTCGGTATGGATTTTCCATGGATTAAAATCAAATACCGGTTAGAGCATTTGAAAAAACAGTATGATGTATACAAACGCATCACACAAAACGTTTTCTAATAATATAAAATTTATTTTAGGTCACCGCTCTCCGCTTACCACTCTCAGCTATCGTTTTCCGCTCCCCGCTTCCGCTCTCCGCTCTCCGGTCTCAGCTCTCGCTTCAGCTGCTTTCAGCTACTCCTTCCTTCACCATTTTGCCAATCATCCTTATAGTTGATTGAAGAGTACGTGATAAATGTGAAGATACGATTCTTAAATTTTTTTTTATTTTGAATTGAATTCAAAATTTAATCCTATACTATCATTTGGGGAGTACAATTTATAATTACCCTTTAATAACATTCCCCTTTGTAAGATATTACATTAGAATGCCATTAGAGATAAAACTATAAAGAGTAAATTAATTTAGCACATTAAGGATAAACAAGTCAAATACTAATTTATGAAATTTAATTAATTTAATTATTAAAAACGAAAATATATTATTAACTTAAAAAAAAGAATGACTAATCAAAATGAAAATATAAGATTTGAAATCTAATTTACCATATTAATTTGTTATTAATCATTATACTTCACCTCTCATCTTTATATGATTCTATTTTTATGAAACAAATAAATCATCATATCATCCTTCTTGTTAAAATAGGATAATTACATTTATCATTATCACTTTATCCTTTTGACCCCTAGTAGCTTGGCCCCTAAGTAGTTTGGCCCCTAAGTTTTCATCCCCTATAAATACCTCTCCTTTGAGAAGTAGAGATGATATGCAGAAAATAAGAAACTCAATAATACAAGTTGCTCTCGTTTCTCTCTTCTTCTTCTTTATTATTATAATATTTTAGCATTTTATTCAACACGTTATCAGCACGAATAAGCTCTCGTTTCTGAAAACATCTGAATCTCTACCCGATCACATATTTAAGGTATTGTGAAGGTAATATTTTAAATTACGTTTAAATTTATTTAAAATTTGTTTATTTATAATATTTAAGGAATGGAAGATTATACCTCCTCCTTGATCCTATGGAAGGCTATGCCTCCTGAAACAGATCATGATCATATGGTAGGCTCTGCCTCCTCAGATCATTATTTTATAATTACATATCCTGAAGATATTTATTGAAAGTTCTTGAAGAACTATACAAAATAAAATATATGAAATAAAATGTCCAGAAGACATATGAAAACGTTCCAGAAGAACTATATAATAAATTTTGTCCAGAAGACAAATCATAATTATTGTTCTTTTAATTTCGTAATTATATAATATTATAATTCATGTTATGTTTATAAATTCCATTATGATATCTAAATTATTAAATTTTTTAACTATCTGATTTACGATTGATTTTCGGTTTAATATTTTCACCAACGGTCATGAAGAAATTTTTTCAAAATTTTACACTTTTCAAACGGCTAGGAACAATATTTATAACGGTTATGAACAGTAATTTTCAATCTATAAATACACTCATATTTCATTCATTTCATTTCACTCATTCATCATATCTCTCTCTAAATATTTTCTAAGAAAAAAAATGGTGAATTCATTCTTAGTTTTTGTAATAGGTTTTATTTTTGTTGCTATTTATGGTTTAATTTTTGGAGAATTTTCTCCCGAAGAGTTTTTTAATGGTTTCTATTTTACTTTTCTATGTAATTGTGTTTCTTGTAATCGCTTTACATATGTAAGCTTCTTCTATATTTTAAAAAATAATTGAAATAAATTTCGAATAATGTTATTCGGAATCGCTTGCAGATTTAATGTATTTAATGAATTAAATAATATTATTATGTTTAAATTGGTTAAATTTATGCTTAATAAATTATTTTATATGTTTACAGTTATCATATCAAATTTGGCAAAACTCGAGATCACTGCCCTTGATATCTCTGGGAATAATTATATGAGATGGGCCATTGCAGCAAAGAGGCATTTAAAAGGAAAAAGACTCCTTGACACCATCGATAAATCAAAATCACCCCCTGAAGAGGATAAGGCAAATACCATGATATTTTTAACCCACCATATCCATGATGGTTTAAAAGACGAATACATCACAAAGGAAGATCCTGCAGATCTTTGGGAAGCACTCAAAGATAGGTTTGATCACCAAAAATATGTGATCTTACCAAAAGCAAAACATGAGTGGCTGAACCTCCGGTTTCAGGATTTCAAAAGTGTTGCCGAATATAATTCCGCTTTGTTCGGAATTACTTCCAGGATAATGTTATGTGGAGAAAATATAAGTGACTATGATATGATTGAGAAAACTCTCCAAACATTTCATCCTGGAAATGTACTTCTGCAACAACAATACCGAGCAAAAGGATACACGAAGTATTCTGAACTAATGCAAGTTCTGTTGGTTGCAGAACAAAATAATGAAATTGTGATGTTAAACCATCAATCCCGTCCGACTGGATCAGCTCCATTCCCGGAAGTGAATGTTGCAGCATCTAATTTTAATAATTACGGACGTAAACGCGATCGAAGTAATGATCGTGGTCGTGGACGAGGTGGATATGGACGTGGACAAGGACGTGGACGTGGACACAAAAGAAAATTCGGTCCTAATGATTCCACTAAAAACAACAATAAAAGATTCAAAAGGAACGAAGATGGTCGCGTGATTAAGCAACATGAAAATGCTTGTTACAGATGCGGCATGAAAGGACATTGGTCCCGTACCTGTCGTACGCCGAAACATTTGGCCGATCTGTACCAAATCACAAAAAGAAAAAGAAACCAACTTCGTTTATGGTGAACGAGGGCCTTCTTTCGATGGTTTAAACAATGATACATATCTCGACAGTGCCGATTTCATAGTTGATCCTGAAGCCATCAACGATAAACAAAATGAATAAAAGTTCCCGAAGAAGTTTGTGTGACATGATAGTTATGTTTATCTTCCTGAAGAAGAAAATAAAAGCTTAATGTTTGTTTTTGTGTGTTTTGTATTTTATCTTTGTTGTAAAATAGTTTTATTGTAATATAAATCGTTTTGTTATGTTATATTAACATATCTTTTATGAATATTTATAAATTCAGAAAATGTCCAAATTTGAGATGAAGGATGGAGATATATGTCTGGCAGACAGTGCTACAACGCTCACAATCCTTAAAGATAAAAAGTATGTCTCCTCCCTAAAAATACAAAATTCCGTCGGAAGCGTTAATACTATATCTAGTAATGCAAAGATTATTATGGGCTCTGGAAGAGCCAGTTTTTCAATGCCGAGGGGAACAAAAATTGAAATAAATAATGCATTATATTCCCCTAAATCATTTAGAAATTTGTTAAGTTTCAGAGATATCCACAGAAATGGATATCACATAGAAACTCTAAATGAAAATGGCATTGAATATCTTTGCATTACATCAATTATTACGGAGAGGAAATGTATATTAGAAAAGCTAGCAGCTTTATCCTCCGGAATATATATGATTGAATCATATGTTATTGTAAACCCGAAGTTTACAAGTACATTCAAAGTCTGGCATGAACGTTTAGGGCACCCAGGTTCAGTCATGATGCGTAAAATTGTAGAAAATTCAAATGGCCATTCATTGAAAAACCAGAAGATTTTTCAGTCAAGAGAATTTTCATGTAATGCTTGTTCTCAAGGAAAATTAATAACTCGGCCATCACCAGCCAAAATCAGGAATGAATCTCCAATATTCTTAGAAAGAATACATGGTGATATATGTGGGCCTATTCACCCACAATGCTGGCCATTTCGATATTTTATGGTATTAATTGACGCATCCAGCAGATGGTCAAATGTGTGTCTATTAACCACACGAAATACAGCTTTCGCAAGATTCATTGCCCAAATAATCAGGTTACGAGCACAATTCCCTGATTATACGATAAAGAAAGTAAGGCTTGATAACGCTGGTGAATTCACTTCACAAGCTTTCAATGACTATTGCATGTCATTGGGTATTGATGTTGAACATCCGGTCCCGCATGTTCACACACAAAATGGCATGGCTGAGTCTTTGATTAAACGACTACAACTTATTGCTAGACCATTAATATTGAGAACAAGGCTCCCAATTTCGGTATGGGGTCATGCAATCTTGCATGCTGCTGCACTAATTCAAATACGACCAAGTGCATATCATAAATACTCCCCATTACAATTAGGCTCTGGCCAGAAGCCAGATATATCCCATCTCCGTGTTTTTGGGTGTGCGGTTTATGTTCCGATAGCCCCACCACAAAGAACAAAAATGGGACCACAAAGGAGATTGGGGATATATGTCGGGTATACATCACCAAGTATAATTCGGTATCTTGAACCACAAACTGGTGATATGTTTACGGCACGTTTTGCCGATTGCCATTTTAATGAAGATGAATTTCCAGCGTTAGGGGGAGGAATTAAAGAAATTCCAAAAGATATTACATGGTACACACCATCTTTATTGCACCTTGATCCCCCTACGAAACAACGTGAACTGGAAGTTCAGAAAATTGTACATTTACAAAATTTGGCAAATCAACTACCAGATGCATTCACTGATACAAGAAGGGTGACAAAATCATATCTACCCGCTGCGAATGTTCCATCAAGAATTAATGTTCCGGAAGAACAAACTGATGAAAAAATAAATGAACCTAAAGTTCAGTTGAAAAGGGGGAGACCGATGGGATCAAAAGATAAAAATCCCCGGAAGAAAAAGAAATTAGGAGAATTAAATGAGAAGGTTCCTGAAGAACCGTATACAGAGAGAAATCCTGAAAATAGAGAAAGTCCTGAAAACGGAAAGAGTCCTGAAGACGCAGAAAAACATGAGATCTCTATTAACTACACCCAAAATAGAAAATTATGGGTTAGAAAAGAGATAGAAGATGATGATGAAATTTTCTCATTCTCTGTATCCAAAGAAATTGATTGTGGAAGTGATGATCCAGATCCAATGTCCATATTGGAATGCCAAAAAGGATTTGATTGGGAGAAGTGGAAAATGGCCATGGAAACTGAATTAAACTCTCTCAATAAAAGAAAAGTTTTTGGACCTATTGTCACAATACCCGAACATGTAAAACCCGTTGGATACAAATGGGTATTTGTTCGAAAAAGAAATGAGAAAAATGAGGTAACAAGATACAAAGCCCGACTTGTTGCCCAAGGATTTTCTCAGAGACCAGGAATTGATTATGAAGAAACATATTCTCCGGTTATGGATGCCATTACATTCAGATTTTTAATGAGCTTAGCGGCTTCTAAAAATCTGGAAATGTATCTAATGGATGTTGTGACAACATATCTGTATGGATCACTCGAAAATGATATATACATGAAAATCCCAGAAGGATTGAAAATGCCTGAAGCATTAAGATCAAAATCTAAGGAAGTATGTGCGGTCAAATTACAGCGATCACTTTATGGATTAAAACAATCCGGATGTATGTGGTATAATCGCTTGAGTGAATTTTTGTTGAGGAAAGGATATACCAACAATTCAATATGTCCTTGCGTATTTATTAAAAAATTCCCATCGGGATTTGTGATCATTGCTGTATATGTTGATGACCTAAATATAATTGGAACTTCAAAGGAGATTAATGATGCACGAACTCATATGAAAGAAGAGTTCGAAATGAAAGATCTTGGAAAGACTAAGTTTTGTCTTGGGCTCCAAATAGAGCATTTCCATCAAGGAATATTTGTGCATCAATCCAATTATATAAAAGGATCTTAAAACGCTTTAATATGGATAAAGCGAATCCTTTAAGTACTCCAATGGTAAATACATCTTTAAATGTTGAGAATGATCCTTTTAGACCTTGTGAGGAGAATGAAGAAATACTTGGTCCCGAAGTACCTTATATAGGCGCTATTGGTGGACTTATGTATCTGGCTAATTGTACAAGACCAGATATTGCTTTTGCTACTAATTTACTTGCAAGGTATAATTCGTCTCCTACCCGAAGACATTGGAATGGGATAAAGCATATTTTTCGTTATCTTCAAGGAACGATTGATTTAGGATTATATTATCCTAGAAACTCCGAGTTTGGTCTAGTTGGTTTTGCAGATGCAGGATATCTATCAGATCCTCATAAGTCTAGATCGCAAACCGGATATGTTTTTACTATTGGAGGAACTGCAATCTCGTGGCGTTCTCAAAAGCAGACTTTAGTCGCTACTTCCTCAAATCATGCAGAGATCATTGCTCTTCACGAAGCATGCAGAGAATGTGTATGGCTTCGATCTATGACTAATCATATCCAAAAAGCGAGTGGATTAGTCATCAGCAAAGAGCCAACAAAATTGTATGAAGATAATGCTGCTTGTGTTGCTCAAATCAAAGAAGGCTATATCAAAAGCGACAGAACGAAGCATATTCCCCCAAGATTCTTCTCCTACACTCAAGAACTCGAGAAGAACAAGGAAGTAGATATTCAATACATCCGTTCAAGTGACAATGCAGCAGATCTATTCACAAAGGCGCTTCCAACTTCCACATTTAGAAAGCATATTCAAAATATTGGAATGCGTCACCTACGAGACCTATGAAGTCTTTTCGAGGGGGAGTTTACGGGACTGCACTCTTTTTCCCTTGTCATGGTTTTTATCCCAATAGGTTTTTCTATGATAAGGTTTTTAACGAGGCAGTACGCAATAATGTAATTAAGGTTAATTATATTTATCATTATCACTTTATCCTTTTGACCCCTAGTAGCTTGGCCCCTAAGTAGTTTGGCCCCTAAGTTTTCATCCCCTATAAATACCTCTCCTTTGAGAAGTAGAGATGATATGCAGAAAATAAGAAACTCAATAATACAAGTTGCTCTCGTTTCTCTCTTCTTCTTCTTTATTATTATAATATTTTAGCATTTTATTCAACACTTCTCAAGTTATTTGTTTCCCCTTCCGTTGTCGAACAATATAATCCACAAGATTATTTTTTTTGCTTTCTTTCACTTCTTTTTCATGATCAATTTTTTAATTTGTATCATTCATTCATTTAACATTTCAAGTTTTTTTTTGGTTATGAAAGCAACGATTAGGTAGGTAGTGGATTCGTTGATGATAAGTTTGGCATGATTCTTACGTGTGCACATATATTTTAATCAATACTTCCTTCCCCAAATAATCTTCTGAAGATAAGGTAAAATTTTCAATGATTATAAACAAGTGATTTGATTTTCAATGGATTCTGGTGCACCACATGTAGCGACCCTGAACCGTACTAGAAATAAGTCCGGCTAGGCCCGTACAGGTGACGAGTACTTCGTATGAGCGGACTCGAGTTTTAGCACACAACTGGCGCCCTAGTATGCCAATACTTATTACCGTCCCTTTTGAACCCGATATTAGGCTTGCCAACCCTCTACCGAGAAACGAAGTTATGTGGTTCGGACATAACCTTATGATGCAATCTTGAAAATACGTTTAACATCTATGGCCCATCAACAAATGGTTCAATGCAAATCAAGCCCAAATTTAAAGGAGTATGAAGAAAGTGTCTAGATACAAAGAACCAATCTCCATTATGTTGATGATTTGTAATTTGAATCTATATAAACTCATTTCTCTATTCATTGTAAAGATATAGATTTTTGGAATATAAAAGGGAGAATTTTCTATAAAGCTTAGGCTTTGTTTTTGTTTATCTAAGTTAGGAGGATTCCATTATTTAGTAAACGTTTGAGTTTATGTCCTTTTTGTGGATTCATTAAGGTCTAGATTCGTGATCTCATCACAAAGGCTGTCACACCTTTGAGTGGCGATCCTCGATCCACCATCAAAACCATCAATCGATCCAACGAGAGAGAGCGACCGCCAGCTCGTTTGATCTCATATCTATCTTCGCATCCATCCATTGAACAACAAGAGAGAGCGTTAAAGCCAGCTTGTTGCTTCCCGTGACTCCATCTCCTATCACCAAGCTTTGGATCTTATATCATTTGGTATCAGAGCTAAAAGCTCATATCCTCTACAGTTTTCAATTTCATTTTTTTTTGTTTTAAGTTTTATAGAAAATCCAAAAAAAAAAAAGTTTCATGTTTTTGTTCTTTGATTTTATAAAAAAAATTTTTTTAATAGTTTTTATTTAATATTCTTGTGATTTTGTAATTTTCGTCCATAAAAACTTTCCACAAAAACAAAATATATATCAGCTAAGTTCTATTTATTTTCCAAATTCTTTTTTTTTAAAAAGTCTATATCTACAAAATGTTTTTCAGTTTTTCTGTATTAGGACATAATGTCCCACATCGGAAGTTGGAAGGGATCCTAAGTAATATATAAAGGGATATGGGCCACTCCACTCATTGCCAATTGGTTTTGAGTTGGAAGCCCATAGAACTTAACATGGTATCAGAGCCCGATCCACACATGTCCAACCCGATCCGACCCAAAGATGGTCCAATCATCGACAAGGCCCAAAATTGATGCCGTCGATCTAAGCCCGAATATTCCGAGATTAATGGCCAAAGAGCCATCATCTCGAGGGGGCGTATTAGGACATAATGTCCCACATCGGAAGTTGGAAGGGATCCTAAGTAATATATAAAGGGATATGGGCCACTCCACTCATTGCCAATTGGTTTTGAGTTGGAAGCCCATAGAACTTAACATATTAGGACATAATGTCCCACATCGGAAGTTGGAAGGGATCCTAAGTAATATATAAAGGGATATGGGCCACTCCACTCATTGCCAATTGGTTTTGAGTTGGAAGCCCATAGAACTTAACATTCTGTTTTGTGTACAAATAAAAATACCAAAATAAAAAAAAAAAATCTTGTTTTAGTTTTGAGGACAAAACATTTTGAAGAAGAAGAGAATGATGCAATCTTGAAAATACGTTTAACATCTATGGCCCATCAACAAATGGTTCAATAAAAATTAAGCCCAAATTTAAAGGAGTATGAAGAAAGTGTGTAGATACAAAGAACCAATCTCCATTAATGACGATTGACAAAATCTCTCAAAATTAATTCTTGATTTATTTATGTAATTAGTTTGATTTACTTTGTATTTATGTTGATGATTTGTAATTTGAATCTATATAAACTTATTTCTCTATTCATTGTAAAGATATAGATTTTTGGAATATAAAAGAGAGAATTTTCTCTAAAGTTTTGGCTTTGTTTTTGTTTATCTAAGTTAGGTGGATTTCTTTACTTAGTAAACGTTTGCGTCTATGTCCTTTTTGTGGATTCATTAAGGTCTAGATTCGTGATCTCATCACAACGGCTGTCACACCTTTGAGTGGAGATCCTCGATCCACCATCAAAACCATCAATCGATCCAACGAGAGAGAGCGACTGCCAGCTCGTTTGATCCCATATCTATCTTCGCATCCATCCATTGAACAACAAGAGAGAGCGTTAAAGCCAGCTTGCTGCTTCCCGTGACTCCATCTCCTATCACCAAGCTTTGGATCTTATATCACCTTATATCATCAAACCATCCCCATTTTTATGAAAACCTTTTTATACATAGTATAACTTTTACACAACAAGATACCAAACAATCATATAAGGTTTTCGGGGATTCCATTTCAACAATACATAATACACAATAATATCCTTTACACTTCTACCCAACCAATCTTCACCAAGAACCTATTGTCCTAACGAACCCTCTATGGTTTATCCCTCTAAGATTACCTGCAACAAAAAGGTAGAGTCATAAATACTAGAGACTTAGCGAGTGTGGCGCCTGATCTCAGAAATTAAACACCCCAAAGCCCCAACAGAAAATAAACAAGCAACAAGCAAACAACAATCAATATCATGTGATTACGACAATTAAATAAATCAGAGATGCAGCGATTATGCAATAACTACGATGCATGCAAGGGTAAATGATAACAACAACAACAAATCCTATGGCCATGTGAACGATCCTTCCCATCGAACAAGTGAATAGTCAGTTTACAGCCACGAAGTTTATAAACGATGTACCACATGGGCCTTCCACGACGGGCAATCTCCGTTACCTCGTCAGGCAACTGTTCGGCCCTTGGGAGCGACCCAGTCTCTCCGAACCCAATAAAAAAAACAGAGAAACGCTCTCGAACACCACAAAACTCTATATGCAAAGCAACTAAGCAACGACAAAGCGTACTTAAGCAATAAGAATATATAACATGAACTATAAATCCGCATTAGTTCTACGATTATCAACCACAATAACACAACAATCAACAACAACCAACACCAATAAAAAAACAATCAAGCAAGTAAAGAAAATCATGTGCCACCACACACATGCTTCGGAAGTCACTGTGATTAACGGAAGGAATGTGTGATGTGATGTGATGTCTTAGCGGATCTTGACTCAGATCGAAAATCTTCAACTTCGGAACAGGTTCTCAGAAACTTCTTCATCTCCCGGAACTCGTCCACGGACTCGCTCACGGAGACTGGCGCGTACTCCGGAAACTCGTCCTCCTCCTCCCTCCGTCGGCTTCTCGGCGGTCAGACAGCACTTTTCCGGAAAGTTTTAGAGAGCTCTCTCACGAACTCTCTTCATTTTCGAGTGAATGCCTTAAGCCTTGGTATTTATAGGAAAGGAAAGGTGGCGCATGGCAGACACATGTCGCGCCTCTGGCGACACTTGTCGGAGGTTGCTCTACCTTCATCAAATCGCTCCTAACAAATGGCGAAGCATTCCTTACGCCCGTCATATCCGTCGTGACACATGTCGGAACACTCCCATCCTCGTCACATTGATCGCGACAAATGGCGACGGCCTTAGACCCTCGTCAAATCGTGTGCGACAAATAGCGGTAAATTCAAACCCTCGTCAAATCGGTTCTCCCGATTGGCGGAGAGCTTCCACCCTTGTTAAATCCTTGACGACAAATGGCGGAGCAACCATACTCCCGTCAAATTGTTTCTTCCGATTGGCGGAGACCTTCCACCCATGTCTCATCACTTACGACAAATGGCGGAACAACCATACTCTCGTCAAATCGTCTCCTCCGATTGGCGGAGAGCTTCCACTCATGTCGCATCACTTACGAAAAATGGCGATAATTCTCTTCCGACGACGACCACTCCTAAGAACTATTCCTAAAATCGGGGGATCTTGTCTACAATATCTTTTTCGAGATTTGTGCCTCCAAAAATTAATCTCTTCCATCGATTAATTTTCTTAACTCCGTTCGCTCAACATGACACGGTTTACGCTTGGTCTGATCCTTCAACAACACCCGATCGCGACCGAAAATTATTTTTGTCAAGTAAATAATTTTTACTCAACATTCTCTACAACCCTTAACGATCATAAGTCTAACCCCGATTTATTATGACCTCTCGTAAATTTTTAAAATTATCGAACACGGCGTAACGCTCACCGGTAGATCTACGATAAGCTTTTCTCGTACCGAAACCATCTTTTCTCGGTAACTATTATTTTTCCTTGATGATTAAGTTCCCTTTCATGCTTCCGATTATCACTAACGAAAGCCGAACTCTTTTTCTTAACTTCTAAATTTTAGACTGGACCGCGACTTCACGACTGTCCGTCCCGACCGTTCTTATGTCAAAATACGGGTTACTACATTCACCCCCTCTCATTGGAATTCGTCCCGAATTCCCAATCAGAGAAATCGTCAACGTTCCTTACTTCAGTAAGAACTTCCTCTTGTCTAACTCTTCAACATTGAACTTCTTGGTTACTCCAATCCTTTTAAACTTTTCAGCTTAGTCGAATTGAAATTCTACCCTTTTTGCAAAGTTTTCGGTTTTGGATTCTCTCTAATCCTTACCGATTATCTCCAAACTTATTCATAGAACTCAAATTCTATAATCAGACGAATTTCTCAACCACTCTTAACTCTTTAGCTCGTGAATTTGAAAATTCAAGACTTTCTTCTTTGTCTTGAATGAATCTTAATTCTGACATGTTTAACTCTGTGTTTCGACCATAACCTCATGATCAATCACACACTTAAGTTTAAATCTCTCGAAGATTCAACACTTGGATCTACACTCATTCTCGAAGATCAGCACTTCTCAAATTGAACACAAAAACAACATATTAAGGTAAACCCGCGATCCTTTCACTTGATCCGGTTCCTTTCTTTTTTACTTACACGATCTCATACTTGATCGTTTAATCTCAAGAACTTCGTCACTTGAGACTTAAACATCACAATACCACTTTAGTTATCTCACATAGATAAACTAAAACTCTTTCAAATACTTCAAAAATTTACATATTTTTGAAAGTTTTCTTTACAACACTCATCCTTTTTCCCATAGATGATTAAACAAACATCACAACACAAAATTTCCTCTTTGTACTTCCATGTACATTCATACATCACAACACAAAATTTCCTTTTTGTACTTCCATATACATTCACACATCACAATACTTTTCCGCATCACATCACCACATTTTTCCTCTTCACAACACAACACAACACACAAAGTTATCCAACGATAAGACTTTGTTCAATCCATAAACATATCTTACATTCATATCATACATTCTTTCTTACAACGGTGGGTTTATACATACCCATTCAAACTTTCTTATAATTGCGGATTTATAACCACTACACACTTGCTCCCATACTCTTCGCCGAAGGGATTATAAACCAAATATAGTACAATCCTAAATGCAATGCTAGAATAAAATGCTACACGAAATCATACAATGAGTTAGAACCCATACTTACCTCGCCGGAACCCAACGGTTTGAAGGTTTAGGGTAATCCTAGTTAATACTAAGGTTTTTCTTCTTCTTCTTCGCAGACGTACTCGGGCTTGGGCTTGACGGACCGGGATTCTCTGGACGCTTCCTAGGATACACGGTCGCATAGTGACCTTCATCACCACACCCATAACAGATCACGTACGGGCGAGCATAAGGATGATAATGACAAGCCCTCGGGTAATGACCATCTTGGCCGCAAGTGAAGCAAAACAGCGTCACACTATAAGGTTCGGACCTACGTCCATCCTCACGCTCCATCTCAGTCACAACGGTTCCATCCGCGGATCTCTTTATTCTTTCATTCCAAACAGGCATGCCTTCGAGTGGTCGGATCAATTCAATACCAAGGGTACCCGTATCAATCATGTTCTCAATCATCGTAGCCATGGAACTAGATCCCAAAGTCACCGGCTCACGAAGCGACTCATCCGGAGGAACAACACTCCCGGCTCCTCAACAGATGGCGGAGTTTCCGGTAAAGTCTTACACTCAAACGTAGGATCCAGTACTTCTTCATCCACTTCTTTATTCTCAGAACACATATGGAACATCTTACTGTTAGCTCCATCATGCCCATCATACCAAGTCCTACTCGCAAATCTCCTTGGCGAAATAGACATCTTCGGCATTTCGCTCGGCATTTCGCTCTTCATACAGTTGGAAAATGGCACTCCATCCAACTCATCCGCATCAGATAACTCATTATCCGACAAGATCTCAACAAAGTTCGGAGTTGGCGGACTAGGTGGTGTAGCAAATTCGACATCGGGCGACACAATGTTGGAAGCCAGCGCTTTCCTAGGAATCCCATATTCTGTCGGTCTAAACACAACACAGTCAGAATCGCGCGAGGCATTACCTTCCAAAGGCGCATCAGAAACACCAAAGTCTGTCCCCAAGGACATTGAGCTGAACGAATCCAACGTCAATAAGCTATCTGGCGTCGAAGGATAATAGTACAGATTCGCGTGAACTCCTGGCTGCCACGAATCATCAGAGTTAAACTCATACAGAACTCCATCTGGGCCTTCCCACATAGGCTCATCAATGTCACTATCTCCAAAGAGATAACCAGTTGCCATCTGCTCTTCAGACTCTTCCGAAGAACCACCATCAGAATCATCGGAAAGCACAACAAAGTCAGTGATCGGAACATTCTCGAAATTTCCTCCCAAAGCAACCAAAGGCACGACTTCGTCAAACTCTGCACTAGTCTCGACATCGTCATCCTCAAACTCATCAAGATCTTTCGACGGGTCAATCTCGACGAAATTATCCGATCCTTCCATCTCCCTCGTAGGAATAGATTCAACCGAAGTCACTGACGGACTCGTAGCCATGAAAGACTCTGATTCAGACCATTCCAACATTCGCCACACATGTTCCGACGGAATCACAGAATCGTCATAACTACCATCATTATTCCCATACGGATTGTTACTTGGTCCAGCACTCGACGAAAATCCCCACGGTCGTCCACCCCAAAGCCTAGTATGTCGCGACGGCATCTGCATAACCAAAACAAGGTTAGTCCTAAAATTCCTATATACTTAAATCCCACGTTGGAACAACTTGGTTTATCCTAAGGTAGAAGTGCGACTCTAATTTTTGACTCGATAAAACATTTGAAAAGTGGGATGGTTCCCAAGCATCCGTAACCATGCTCTGATACCACCTAAAACTTTAGCGACCCTGAACCGTACTAGAAATAAGTCCGGCTAGGCCCGTACAGGTGACGAATACTTTGTATGAGCGGAACGGAGTTTTAGCACATAACTAGCACCCCAGTCTACCAATACTTAGTACCGTCCCTTCCGAACCCGATATTAGGCTTGCCAACCCTCTACCGAGAAAGAAAGTTATGCGGTTTGGATAGAACCTTATATCATCAAATCATCCCCATTTTTATGAAAACCTTTTTATACATAGTATAACTTTTACACAACAAGATACCAAACAATCATATAAAGTTTTCGGGGATCCCATTTCAACAGTATATAATACACAATAACATCCTTTACACTTCTACCCAACCAATCTACACCAAGAACCTATTGTTCCAACGAATTCTCTATGGTTTATCCCTCTAAGGTTACCTACAACAAAAAGGTGGAGTCATAAATACTAGAGACTTAGCGAGTTCGGTACCTAATCTCGGAAATTAAACACCACAAAGCCCCAACAGAAGATAAACAAGCAAGCAAGCAACAAGCAATAACAAGCAACATGCAAACAAAAATCAATATCATGTGATTACGACAATTAAATAAATCAGAGATGTAGCAATTATGCAATAACTACGATGCATGCAAGGGTAAATGATAACAACAACAACAAATCCTATGGCCATGTGAACGATCCTTCCTATCGAACAAGTGAACAGTCCGTTTACAGCCACAAAGTCTATAAACGATGTACCACATGGGCCTTCCACGACGGGCAATTCCCGTTACCTCGTCAGGCAACTGTTCGGCCCTTGGGAGCGACCCAGTCTCTCCGAACCCAATAAAAAAAACAGAGAAACGCTTTTGAACACCACAAAACTCTATATGCAAAGCAACTAAGCTACGACAAAGCGTACTTAAGCAATAAGCATATATAAGTAGTTCTACGATTATCAACCACAATAACACAACAATCAACAACAACCAACAACAATCAACGAACAATCAAGCAAGTAAAGAAAATCATGTGCCACCACACACGCTTTGGAACTCACTGTGATTAACAGAAGGAATGTGTGATGTGATGTCTTAGCGGATCTTGACTCAGATCGGAAATCTTCAATTTCGGAACACGTTCTCGGAAACTTCTTCTTCTCCCGGAACTCATCCACGGACTCGCTCACGGAGACTAGTGCGCGCTCCAGAAACTCGTCCTCGTCCTCCCTCTGTCGGCTTCTCAGCGGTCAGGCAACACTTCTCCGGAAAGTTTCAGAGAGCTCTCTCACGAACTCTATTCATTCTCGAGTGAATGCCTTTAGCCTTGAAGCCTTGGTATTTATAGGAAAGGAAGGGTGGCGCATGGCAGACACATCTATCCCGACAAATGGCGACGGCCTTAGACCCTCGTCAAATCGTTTGCGCCAAATAGCGGTAAACTCAAACCCTCGTCAAATCGGTTCTCCCTATTGGCGGAGAGCTTCCACCCAGCTTTTCAAATCCTTTATGACAAATGGCGGAGCAACCATACTCCCGTTAAATCATTTCCTCCGATTGGCGGAGAGCTTCCACCCATGTCGCATCACTTACGACAAATGGCGGAACAACCATACTCTCGTCAAATCGTTTCCTCCGATTGGCGGAGAGCTTCCACCCATGTCGCATCACTTACGAGCAATGTCGGTAATTCTCTTCCGACGACGACTACTCCTAAGACATATCCCTAAAATCGGGGGATCTTGTCTACAACATCTTTCTCGAGGTTCATGCCTCCAAAAATTAATCTCTTCCATCCGATTAATTTTCTTAACTCCGTTCGCTTAACACGACATGGTTTACGCTTGGTCCGATCCTTCAACAACACCCGATTGCAACCAAAAATTATTTTTGTCAAGTAAATAATTTTTACTCAATATTCTCTACAACCCTTAACGATCATAAGTTTACCCCCGACTTATTATGACCTCTCTTAAATTTCTAAAATTATCGAACACGGCGTAACGCTCACCGGTCGATCTACGACAAGCTTTTCTCGTACCGAAACCATCTTTTCTCGGTAACTATTATTTTTCTTTGATGATTAAGTTCCCTTTCATGCTTCCAATTATCACTAACGAAAGCCAAACTCTTTTTCTTAACTTCCAAATTTTAGTCTGGACCGCGACTTCACGACCGTCCGTCCCGACCGCTTTTATGTCAAAATACGGGTTACTACACCACATGCCCGCTAAATGACTATATAATCCTCTATCTTTTGCTTTACTTTGGTAATCCATTCATGTTTGCATTTTCTAGTGAGAAAATTCATTGAACTTACCAAATTTCCATTTTTCAACGAATTTTCTGTATAGTTAAAAAAAAATCAATATATTTGGTAAGTCCATTATTTTAGAATTTAGGTTTTTGTAAAAAAAATTCTGTACAATCAAATAAATACTAGATATTAAAAAGAAAAAGCGATCGTTTGAAAATTTTGAACCGAACCAAACTAGTTACCAAAGTAAATGTTTTCGAATCAAACCGAAGTAGCTAAACATGGCTTGGGTTTCAGTTTGGTTAATAATGTTCAGAATTTATTCCTAGCCCTAGCAATTAGAGGTGAGCATGGAGCAAAAATCCTAGCTTTTAGTAATACTAGGTGTATGTATCCACGCTACGCGTGGCTTAGCATGATTTGTTTTATAATTTTTTATGCATTATTATCTCTAGGATTAGTAGTGATGGAAGTTATATTTATTTAGAAAATAAATGCATTTAAGAAGTTAAAATTTTTGTAGAATTAGTAGGGAAACCATTCAAATTATAAATTATGATCAATATGATTTAAATAAAGTAGTAAATGTACTTTAGTGGGGTTACGTGATGTTTTTTTAATGATTTAGTATGAGTTACTAACTTTGATTTTACGTTTTTTTGGATAAAACGTAAATGTATTTATTACTATGATATTCAAATTTACAATTTTGTTTTTTCATATAAAATCGCACATAAAGTATTTAATAGTTAAAATTTAAATCAATTTGGAAGTGACAAACTAAATCTGTTTTCTACAAAAATATATGAACTACAATTTAAAGCTTTAAAATAATCTTCAAATATACTTCTATTTGCTTATTCCACTCAATTAAAATTATAGAGCAAGGTTTCATTATAATGATTTTATATTTGTAGGATTTACATTGCTATGTTGGATTATCTATCTTTTTAATTAATATTTTTTTCTAGAAAGCAATTTGAAACAATTGAATAAAATACCTTATATGAATATCTCTTGGATCATAAAAAATAAATGTAATGATGAGTATACTAAATATATATGTTAGAAAAAAAAATATTTGAGATATGAAAGAAGTAACTTATAGAAAGGAAAAAATTAAAACCAAAAACATTGAATAAATAAGACATTATAATGATCTTTATATAATTATGTAATGGATAAAAAAAATGAAGGGATGAGTATATTAAAAATGTTACATATAATTATTTGATATAAAAAAAGAAGTAAGGAAAATCGATTTAAATATATTACAATAATTTGTTTCATTATAAAGATATATGAATATGTGAGAAAATAATCAAACATCAAAAGTAGAGAATGGAGATTGATCTCTTCAACTTAATTTCCTTGTTATGCGATATTGCGATGGGTGGAATTGATATTTTTGAATCTCCATCGATACATCTAAAAATATTATTATAATCATCAAGATTTTCATTATACATATATGATTTTGAACTAAAATATATGAAAATTATAAAAATATAACTCTTACAATGATGTCTCAATTGATTTTTCAACCCATGCAATAACATAAGAAACAAAGAATTTAGGATTTTAATTTAGATATGATGGATGAGAATGAGAGAATGAGTATTTATAGGATGAAAAGTGATGGAAGTTATATTTATAAAAATAATTAATTGTGGGAGTTACAATTATAATAATTGTGTGTTTGAATGACATTGAGTGGATGAAAAAAATTAATACATAATATTTATGATTTCAATTATTATGATTTCAGTTATAACTTGGTATTAAAGTGTGGATTTATATATGATTAAATGTGTTGTATATGTAGTTTAATTACAAATAAATATTTATTTTTTTTAAAATAAATTGCCAAGTGGACCAATCAAGAGAGAGTGAAACCCTTCTTTTATATGTATGATTCGTGATTTGCTTCGCTCTGTCCGGATTATTAATTTATCTATCCAATATCCGCTCCACAAGTTACTGAAGTTATTGGATATCTGGTTAAATCCGGATTATTTATTAGATGTCGGATTCGTTCCGTAAACGTTTAAAAGTAATTATAAAAAATAAAAATTGTAAAAAATTCAAAATTTAAACCATAAATAACAATATTTCATTTTTAAAAAGTTCTTTTTGTCAAAATTAAATATTCAAATAATTAATTGAATGAATAAAAATTCATAAAACTCCCATATATGAATAATTAATGTGCAATATATATGTCTCTTAAATTTTTAGTATTTATGATTTACTCCGATCTTAACGGATACTTAATTTTAATAAAATATCCGTAAGAATTCGCTTTAGTCCGTTATTCGTTTTGGTTTGATTTGAAAACTCCGTATATCCGTTACGCTACGAAGCAATGCAAATTTTAGTATTTACGGTTTGCTCCAATTTGTTTGTTTATCTCAATCTTATCTTAGAATAGTTTCTATGTAACATTGACACCTGAAAAAGCTTAATGAATACCGTTGAGGGTTTATACTTTGGCTCTTATTTTTACTATTTCAGATCCTTACCAGCGATGGTTTCCACTGGAGCCATCTCATATCAAATAAGTGAAATGAGTTGTTAAAAATGGAAGCACATTTGTAGTGTATCTAAAAAGATACTAGGTCGAGTCAATGGGACAAAAGTAGTATATTAAAAGGATGGTATGATTATGAACGACCATATAAGAATTGTTGTTGTTGGAACGTTTTATATATACGATATAACAAACAAATGAATGGAATGGAATGAAAATATTAAGCTAGACATAGAAGTAAGAAGAGTGATTGGCATTGTTGTCTCTAGAGAGAATGGAACGTGCCTCAATCACCGAACGAGGAGCTTCCATATCCTTCTCTTGTAGTGAGTTCCCTTGTAGCCTCTGCATTTCTGATGCGAACGTGTCCTCAACTATCTGCACATTTGATCACAACTCAATTTCAATACCAAATACATTCTCTATTTTATGGTTTAGAGGTTAAGGTTTTAATTACTTACCCCAAGAGCATAGTAAGAGCCTTTGTAGCCTACTTCATTCTCTTTTCTTCCTTCAAGAAACTTCAAGACCACCTGTGCCATTCTATCCCAGAAAAGGCGGCACGAAGCCACAAATATCTGACTTGTGAAGACATCATGCAGATTTGAGATTGAGTCTGTGATTTGTGAGCATAACATCTTCATACGTTCACGGACTTCGACTTCTCTCTCATTGTCTTTTATCTCTTCTAAGATTCTCTTTAGCCTTGTGTTTTTGTTTGATTGCGTCTGAAACATCCACACACACACACAGAGATTGTTAAAACATGCATGGATTCACAAATGCAGTGGATACGAGGTGTTATAGAACTTACATTGCTAACGAGTTTATCAACCGCGGCCTGCATGTAGTTTCTGTATTTTGTCCTGAGCAAGACCGTGATTACATTCATCTGCTCCCCAAAGAGTAACTTCTTGTCTTCCACAACAGGAAGACACGAAGCCCATTGTCTCAAGATATCTTCAACTCTGGGATGTAGAACATCAAGAATTCTCTTTATTGTGTTGACGAAAGTTCCGAGCTGCAATCAACAAGAGATAATGATGTTCACCACAAATACTACGAGCAAGTCCGAATTTTAAGAACTTCTATTGAACAGGATTGGTGTGTGGCTCTTACTTGAGTTGGAACAGAGTAGAGAACCGATGATTGCCTTCTTGTCAGCTTCTGGACATGCATATTTAGCCTCTTTGGAATGCTATCTTTTAAAGGAATTAGAATGTCATTATATTGCTTCTCCAATGATTTAACAATGGCTCTCTCTACGATTGAAGCAGTCTTCCAAAAGAATACATGAAAAAATGAGTTAACCTCAGTTAGTCTTGGTAACGATCCAGTAAGCCACAAACTAATCACTTATAAAACTTTGTAGCTTACATTTTCCAAGATCAGTGTGTATTGTGGCCATCGACTAATCACCACTTCATACTCTATAAGAGAATCTTTTATTCTCTCATATATGTCTTCAGCAAATGGGGATGTTGAGTGATTTGTTATTACACCAGACCATGGAACCTGCCAAAACAAGCCATCCGTGCTTAACAGTCAGATGATAGGCTTTGTTATTTTAAGGATCAATGCAAAATGATCAGAATGGTTACCTTTTCTGCTCTGCATCGGTCAAGTAGTCTAAGTTCCATATCATGTATCCAAACCATTATGTAGTTGTGAAATAACCCCCTAGAGTTTACACCACCCTGTACCGAACTGCGTAAAATAAAATGAAACGGTTAAAGAGAAAGAATGAATTCCCATAAATATTCTGATTAATTCCAAAATGATAATGTCAAACCTGATTCCCCATGAATCGAGGTTTCTTTCAAAATCAGAAACTGCTATGAGAAGCTCATTGACATGAGGCAGTGGGCAGGATGGTGGAACTGCTGACAGAAATGCCCTGAGCCGGTTACATAGCTGAGTGCTGTATACGGCAGCAGCTATATTCGCTAGATCGATTGAGCTTGAACGATAAACAAGGTAATGAGAACATAAGACCAAATCAATATCAAAACTCAGAGATAATCTCATGATGAATACCAGATGACAAATGTAAGTTCTTTGTTCGGATTGAATCATTTTACCTTGGCAGTACATGCTCATTGGTGATCTTTATATCAGCCTCTATCTCATTGCTTATGATTAGACAAAGATTCTTCATTTTCAGGTAGGCTGTAGAAATTGTGACGGAGTCCAAAAGAAAACCTTCAGAGTTGCAGGAAACATACTCATCGGTTTCAACCATGTGCTTCCGACACCTCTTCTTTGCTGCTGTCTGCAGTAGGTTTTCCATAACACAAGAAAATCGTGAACATCATAGTCTTAATATGCTACAAAATCAAGACAACTTAAAGGTATGAACGGTGTATATTATTTGAAACCAACAGGTAATAGCTCACCTGGAGGTAATTCTTCAAAATTTCTTGTGCTTCTGGAGACAATATATCATGAAGAAGGCTAAAAACCTGAACAGCTGGAGAAAGTGCTGTTGAAGCCGATTCTTGCATGGGACAAGATATGTCTGCCAATCCTGAAGGGCAGTTTTCATCTAAGGACTTGTAGTTCTCAAAAACAGTTGCCATGAGTTTTTCTATCTCTATTTCACAATCCATTAAGATACTTTTCTGCAAGAATAGAACAAGTCTTCAATAAGTATTCCTATGGAGTCATGAAGATAACAAAACAAGCAGATTTAAAACTAAATGCGATAAATCGAATCCAAGTCCATGATTTTGGTGAAATGTCAGATTCATCAATTTACAAACAAAAGGGGAATTACCTCTTGTCTGGTTAAACTCTTCTCACTTCGAGCGCTTAGGATGGGGACTAGTAACTCATGCACAAGTTGTAAGCAGGTTTTTGTTGGAGTTGCCACATTCATTACATGTGAGAGATATCTACAAAGTTTGGTGCAATATATTTTGAGCTAAAACTCCATAAGAATTATAATAGATACAAGGAAGTCTAACTAAATATATTTATGAGTACCTCAACTTGGTATATGAATCAGAAACTCCATAATAATCTGCGAATTCGCTTAACAGCCATTTCCAAGATCCATTCAGCCTTAAGTTCTGAGGATGAAATTTTTGGGCACGTGTAGCCGCTTCTAGTAGCAAATCATATGCAAGTGTCTCCACAACAGGTGCACTCTGTAACATAAATGCAAAACATTAGTCATCTCACAGAATAAAACAGATAATCTGAGATTTTTTGGAGAAAGAGCAGACCTTAATGTGATAGTCTTCATCGGATGTGGTCGTGCTACCAAGAAAGAGCTGGATCTTGCCAACACATTCTTGTTCACCATGGTATATTGGCCACCATCTAACATTATCATTCTGAACAAATGTTGAGTTTTTATCAGTATATCTAATGTACATGTTCTCAGAAGCAAAATGGAAGAGATTTAACTTGGGAAGAACAACTAATGGCGTATCTACCGGATTTTCAGTTAATGATGTCATAGAAATCATTGCTTTTCCTTGAACTGATTTCTTCTTATCTTGAACTTCTATCAAAAGAGCGTCACCTTCGGATTCGGGAAAGCTGAAGGAGGAGTTGTCAGTAAAACTCTCTGTACTCGGAAAATTATAAAACTAAATTCTGGAACTTTCCATGAAATCTTCATCTATTCAAACACTTTGGCATAGTAACTTTCAGTTCAAAATTTTCTCAAACAATCACATACAGCCATTATGTTTATCCCAGCTCTAAAACACACATTCAGTGATTTTTAAGAGATAAAGAAAGAACTTACAAGACATGGTAACTTCCAGTTCCTGATTGCAAACAAACAGAAGGTCCTTGTTCAATTTGACCTCCTTCTGCTGTGCTCTTCATTTGAAGGTAGCAGGAGAATTGTTCTGCAGGTAGAAATCACAAGAATAAGTCATGTCATCTCACTAGAAACAAATGTTATCTTCCAGTTAGTAAACAAGTCAAATTCACAATCAAAAAACATGCAAAATGGTTGCATATATGTTTAGTTTTTAAAGCAAACCTTCTGAAACTGCTGAAAGGGTAGCCTGTTTAATAGAACTCATCCCAGTCTTTACAAGTGATGAAACTTGTCGGCAATACTCTGCCCCCATTCCAATTTGTATATTCATTAAACTCCGCAGCGAATCTGTACCTCTAAGTTTGCGTTGTGGTATCAATCGAAGTCTCTTTACTAAAACAATCAAAATTGAAGAGTTATAAATATCTGATTCATGTCAGGCAGCTACAAAATCATCAGAAAAACTTATAGTTTACCTTCCACCCTTAACTTTCTGACAACGTTTTTAGACTTTAAGGATGGCTTTTGCTCCGCTTTCACATTTTTGTTTTCCTCAGTCGATCGTACACCCCGAGGTTGTAAGAGAAACTTATGCAAACTATAACAACACATAAACAAAGTAGTGCTTCAGAAACTCAACAGAAGAAAAATAAGTCATACCTCAGAAACCATAAAGAAACACATTTCCCCTACCCAAATGCACCTCGAAGAATACGACACTCATCACGCAGAAACTCAGATGCCTCAGTAGAACCCTTTGACCATTCATACAAACATAGTCTTATACACGCATCATATGCCAAAAGACTTTGCCAAGCATATTGACCACTGTCGTTAGAACATTTTGTTAGCCATAATAAAGTTCAACTCTTTCATTCTAAACTGTGAAACAAAACCAAGTACTTAACCTGATACTATGACAATCTAATTCATCCGAGCAAATTTCCGTGATTTTCGCATCTTCCACAATCTTACTGTCCTTCACACTACACCAAACCATGATTAAACACATCAAAACTAGTCCGCAGAAAGAAATACAAAAAGCTCGTTAAATTCGGAAATACCTTTCCCCAAATTCTTCAACTCTATACAAATGTGAACTGCTTTGATTACTACTCTCTACTCCAGCTTCTCCGAAAATCTCATCCTCAATCTTCTCAATTTCCACGCTGGTGTTCTCTTCTTGTCCAATTTCCATTATAGGTGGAGCACTTGGTGTTCTTATATCTTCTAAATCCCAATACACCGAACCCTAAAAAACCAAAATTCATTAAGCTCAAAATCACTCAAATCAAAAAACTTCACTGAGACAATATCGTTACCTTAGAACTCAGAGTATGCGGCCGCCGTTCGCTAACCGGAGTTGAATTCTTCAATGCGAATTTCCGAAGCTCTAATTCACAATCTGTGACTCTTCTGTTTATAAACGGAACTTCAATTCTCAGATTCTTATCTTTCAACAGTCCTCTATTCAATTTCGAACTAGACTTATCACCAAAAACTTCTTCTTCATCGTAACGTCTCCCAATCTCTTCTTCATCATCAACATCGTAATCAGAGAATAACAATTCGTTTCCTTCTCCGGCGTCTGAAACGGATTCGATACTCATGTCATCGTTGGATTCATCATCGTGAAGAGTCGGCGTTACGAGTATAGGCGATGCTCGGTTTGAGTTGCGTTTCAATGGAGATGGTGAGAAGGTAGAAGGAGGAAGATTCTCGGAGAGAGGAGATCTGATGCGAGGTTGTTGAAGTTGAGCCATGGAGTTTCGATAATGCTTGGGGAAGCTGAGAAAGAGAGATCAGAAGAAGAGAGAGAGAGAGAGGAGCGGCTGTTTTGGAAAATAATAATGGCAACGGCTAGTTTTGACATTGTTGCCACTTTTCGTATAATTCAAGGATACTTTTTTGGCCGATTAATTTATTAAATTAAAAGGCTTTTAAACTGGCGATTTTTTTTTTTTGTCGTTTATTCACATGGACTTGAACTCTGGAGGAAAAAATAGAGATAATTGTTGACATATTTTTATTTTTAATAATTTACGTTATGGTATCTATATTATATTATTATACAAATTGTAAATTTAAAATAGTTTAAAAATGTCTTGTTTTCTTACAAAGTTTGGTTAACTTAAGAAATTCTATAAACATCTGATTTAAAATTTGGAAATTATGATA
Organism: Arabidopsis arenosa; assembly: GCA_905216605.1. Classification (NCBI taxonomy): domain Eukaryota; kingdom Viridiplantae; phylum Streptophyta; class Magnoliopsida; order Brassicales; family Brassicaceae; genus Arabidopsis; species Arabidopsis arenosa. The sequence goes on from LR999458.1 coordinate 6,140,962, forward strand.
TAATTATTTTATAAATAAGGTTATAAATGGGAAATTATGATTTAAAAATTGGTTATCTTAAGAAATTCTATAAACATCTGAACTTGTTAGCATCTTTATTTCAAATCAATTGATAAATTAATATCCATGATAAAAGAAAATGATTGTCAAGAATTTTGTGTATGCCATACTTAAATCATTATAAGAACCAAATAGAAATTAAGAGGCACAAGAAATATTAGGGTCAAATGTGACGATATCTCGTGTATACAATTGGACATAAAAACTAAACATGTATCTGCACTTTAGAAATTCAAAGTTGTACGGATTTATGTATTTTATTTTAATAAAACATACGGATTTATGTATAAGGTTCAAAAACAATATAAAAGTTAGTTCAAATTCAAATTTGCACCTATGATTTTTTTTACGCGCTTTTAAGGATAAAAAAAAATTTTAAGCACTTGTATGCTATAACATGAGATTGGGATTTACCGTTTAAAGTTTATGTGTTATTGGGGTCAAATGTGACATGATTTCGTGCGTATGGTTTAAAATAAAAACAAAATTATACCTTTTTTAAATCCTAAATTGTGTGAGTTTATGTTAAAGATTTTTTAAAAATACCACTAAACTTAAAAGAAAATTCCTTTCCAAAAATGCATTTCAAGAGAAGAATGTTGGTGATAAATATAAATTAGCATAAAGGTAATACTGAGTGAAGAGAAAATCATAATGAATTATTTGGAGAAATGAATAGAAGAAAGAAGGAAAAAAAATATTTGATTTGGAATTTACTTTGAGAAGAAATTGGAGGACTCTGCAATTGACTTCATTAGCTCAAGCGATGGCGCATATTGAAACTTGTTCAATTTCGGATGTAGTAAGACGAACTCCTTTGAGTACCTCCAACTTACCAAATCATGTAGTCTCTTTTAATTTGGAACATGGTCAAAGTGATATTCTGTTAGATTATCACAAAATTCAGGATTCAAGCCTAACTAAAAAATGAGACATTCCAAAAAACAAAAACAAATTCAATCGTAAAATTGGTTTGTATGTTCGTAATGAGACGCCTTCGGCGTTACCATGTATAAATTGGATCTTTCCTCACCTAACTGGACCAACCAATTATCAAATATTACATATACAAACTGAACTAAACCTGCTTACCAATCAATCCATTAGAGTCATCAAATGTTACTCATTCGAAATCCCATTTTACCACCTCGTGTATTGTTTTCTCTGAGTCGTCAGATGTTACCTATTATGTTTCAATCAAACAGAAAACTTCAATCTTCTCCTCATCGCCCTTAACCATGTTCTAAACCGAGACGAAAAATTCAGTCATTTTTGTATTGTCTTTTACCATTTTGGCCTTCAACATCTCAATCATACACCAAAAACCGTCAGACATCTGTAACACAAAAAAATTTCCACTAAAGCTCTCCTTGCATTCTTCAAGTCTCACCAAAACCAGACTCAAATCGTTTAAACTGAACTCACCAACATGTTCAACACTATGTTTAATCAATCTTTCACTCAACACTTGAAGTTGTACCATAACCAATCTCATAACCATGAAGTAATCTTGAATAACGAGCTATTTGCTTTTGTCCACAATCTTGTTTTGGTATGTAGGTGGAGTCTCGAGATGGTTTGATGCGTAAGATAAAAATGCATGTATTTAAAGAAAAATATATGTTTGGCTGGATTACTAAAAAGGGTATTTAGAATTGGTCATTATGAGGAGGAAGATAAACTAGGCCTTCACTATTTGAGTTTGGAAGGTATGTGCTTAATTGGTACAATTGGGATATGAAGATCAATGAATTCATATATTGGCCTGAGTTTAAGCGCATATATATTGCTTGCTATAATTGTATATTCTTTAGAAGATGAGCATGTAAGAGATTACTTAGTATAAAACAAGCATGATTAGTGATTATGAAAACTTCAAACACTTATTTTCAGGTTCTTATATGGTTTTTGAAATTGAGTAGAACCTTTTAATATATTTTAATACAAAATACATCTACAATCACTACAAGAAATTTGTTATATCACGTCTCTTTATTTATGATGATATGTGACCGATGTAAAATAGAAAAATAGGAATCGAGTTAACGTTGGTTATTAAACTAACGTCAATTTAAATGATTAAATTGTAGTGAACAATTGTCGGCGATAATTAGCAAAAGGAAATTGATACAAATTGAAGGCTAGCTTAGTCCATAGAGATTACATGTTCTTATCGCACAAGCCATCAAATGACTTTTCAAGAGACAAACATTCGATGTATTTTATCGAATAGATAGCACAATCACCTGGATCGTCATTTTTAGAGACGTTCTTCGTAATATTCTTCACATCTAACATTGTGTAGCTATTCTTGCGTACATGTTAAGGAATAAATGCACTCAACATAGCACGGATCATTTTTCTTAAAAACATGCAATGATGCACTATTTCTATATCAGTAACCAAGGTTGGAATCCTGTCATATACGTTGATCCTCTTATGCGACAAGTCAATATTCAGAGCCATCCGATGATTTGCGTTGACAAAGATACAAGCATATAGGTGATCCACATGAATGAACCACTTTTTGTTTGTCGCTAAGGCACTGTGAATTTCGACATGACCCACAAAGACTCAAAATCAACAAACTATTTCAACATGCATACCCGTCGTTGTTTTAGATCTTCTCGAGCCGACTATGGAAGTGAGATGAATCTAGGATTTTTAGAGTGAAACCGTCGGAGATGATAATTGAGATTCTAATGTCGATTTGATTTCTTTATTTCCAATTATTTAATATTTTGATGGGCTATATTAATTTAAAACCACAGTTGACCAAAAAATTAAGAATATACCTATGATTTTTATATTATTAGTTCTCTCTCCTCAACTTCTGTAAGTTGGACAAAAATGCCCCTCCGCATATAACAAATAAGTTAACAATATAATAAAATAGTTATCGACGTTTCTTATTTGATTCTGAATAGATTGTCTGTCAAATATCTGAGTAAGAATATATGATGAGTTAAATGATTATCTATTGGTTTAACACGATAACAAGATATATATCACTAAGTTTATAAATATATCATGTTAAAACATATTGTATCGCGATAAGTTTATAATTGATATGATAAAGTCTATATTATCATAGAAAATATTTATGGTAAGATAGTAGATATATAGATAATATTTATATTAACGTGTATAACAATGTTAATATGATAACAATAAAAGTAACATGTGTTACTCTATTTCTGGTCACCGACGAGGTAAACCCAGAAAATAATATAATTAAGTTTTTTGGCCGCCGCTGTCAAATCTTCAATCATCACAGCTCCTCCGTCCCTATCTTCGTCTCAACTCACCACTCCATTTGATCTAACTTCACGACATTGTCTCTTTCTCCAACGTAGTTACCGCAATCGATATAATCATCACCACCACCGATAGAATCATCACCACCATCGGAACCATTAACACGTACAATCATTTGTGCCAGTTAGCCATTGCTCTTGCCAGAAAACTTAGCCACATACAATCATCTTCATCGCCGTCGTTTCCGTGTCTTTTTCGACCACCGTTCACTTCTCATGAGATGTGTTATGAGGAGAGAGAGAAAAGAAGATGAGAAATGTGCAGAAAGAAAAGAGGAGAAACAAAGAGAATTGATAATAATGTGTTGAGGGTGCTATTGTCTTTTGTATGCATACAGTAAATGTCAAATAGTATCAATGAGAGAGAACTAATTATTAAGTCCTCTGTGGTTATGTCTTATAGATTCCCTATTTTGATCTTTATTTACTTTTTCTTTTTTTTAAAAAAAATATATAGAGAATGGCATGATTGTTATTATTATCACCCAAAAAAGTTAGGGAAAAAACCCGAAAAATACCTCATCTATTTTTTATTTGGACATTTAATACCTAACTTTTTTTTGTTGGAAGAAAAATACCTTTTTAAATTATAATTGGTCGAAAAATACCTTATCTTTAAATTGTTGGTAGATTCAAACCTCTAATTTAACGGTCGTTAACGGACGTAACGATATCAGTAAAGGACGTTAAATTATAACAAAAAAATAGCCGAAAAATACCCAATCTATTTATTTTTGGAATTTTAATACCCCAACTTTTTGGTTAGAAGAAAAATACCTCATGTAAAATATATTTGTCTAAAAATACTTCATTTTAAATTATTAGTGGATTCAAGTCTGCGACTTAACAATCGTTAACAATATTACAGAAATATTTAACGACGTTAAACATTAACCATGTGTATATAAATAGATATATACAATTTATTTTCAAAATTTTACAAATATATTGGTGTGATCAAAACTCAATATTACTTCGTTAATACGATCAAAACTCAATCTTTCTCGAACCATTTCTTTCATCTCTCCACTTTTACCTAAATTCTTCTCCACTTCCGCAACTATGCTACTCCATGACCACAAAAATGACAAATCTATCGTCGTCGTCATCTTTGTCACAATCTCTCATTTGTTAGTTGCAGAATCGTTACATTCCATCATCAAAATCACTATCACAAAAACCCTTCTAACTCCAACGATGCCTTTAGGAATGAAAAAATGATGTATTTAAATTTGTAGGAGTGAAGCAAATGATGTATTCAAATTTGTATGTCATTCATTAAAGAAAATAGGAGATCAAAAGAAGTTCTATGCGGGTTAAAAATCATACGTGTTACCATTAGATCAAGCAATATATTTGTAAAAGTTTGTATAAATATTGTATATACTAACAATTCAAAAATGAGGTATTTTTAGACAAAAATATTTAAATGAGGTATTTTTCTTCCAACCAAAAAGTTTGGGTATTAAAAATCCAAAAATAAATAGATGAAGCATTTTTCGGCTATTTGTTTTGTTATAATATAACGTCGTTTACTGATACCGTAACGTCCGTTAACGACCGTTAAATCAGAGGTTTGAATTTACCAACAATATAAAGATAAAGTATTTTTCGACCAATTATAATTAAAGAAAGTATTTTTCTTCCAACAAAAAAAAATTAGGTATTAAACGTCCAAATTAAAAATAGATGGGGCATTAAACGTCAAATCTTCAATCATCGTCAAATCTTCAATCATCACAGCTCCTCCGTCCCTATCTTCGTCTCAACTCACCACTCCATTTGATCTAACTTCACGACATTGTCTCTTTCTCCAACGTAGTTACCGCAATCGATATAATCATCACCACCACCGATAGAATCATCACCACCATCGGAACCATTAACACGTACAATCATTTGTGCCAGTTAGCCATTGCTCTTGCCAGAAAACTTAGCCACATACAATCATCTTCATCGCCGTCGTTTCCGTGTCTTTTTCGACCACCGTTCACTTCTCATGAGATGTGTTATGAGGAGAGAGAGAAAAGAAGATGAGAAATGTGCAGAAAGAAAAGAGGAGAAACAAAGAGAATTGATAATAATGTGTTGAGGGTGCTATTGTCTTTTGTATGCATACAGTAAATGTCAAATAGTATCAATGAGAGAGAACTAATTATTAAGTCCTCTGTGGTTATGTCTTATAGATTCCCTATTTTGATCTTTATTTACTTTTTCTTTTTTTTAAAAAAAAATATATAGAGAATGGCATGATTGTTATTATTATCACCCAAAAAAGTTATTTAGACTTTTACCTAAAATTTGTGTTAGTCTAGTAAACCCAACCCATCATGTGTCAATTTAGTTATTTTTAAGCTAAGTTTTGAGTCATTCTAGATAAATCTTAGTTATATTAATTCTATCAAATAAAATTTATAATTGTTGACAATTTTTTGCTGTAAAGAAAAAAATTTGTAAACAAATTTCAATTTGAACAATTTCAACTACGGTATGTTTGTAATAAGAACTTTATACAATGTTGTAAATTTAAAGTAAAAACTTTATACAATGTTGTAAACTTTAAATTTTTAGTTATCTTAAGAAAATTTTATAAACTTCTGAATTTAAAATTAGAAACTAAGAAATTTTTTTTTGTAAATTCAAATGACGTAATTAATTAGCATTTTGATATCAAATCAATTGATAAATTTAATTTTATGACACGAAAAAATGGTTAGCAAGAATTGTTATAAACAAACTAGGGGTTAATCCGGGCTACATTCGGGTATATATTAGACAATTGATATTTTTTTGAATTATTTAAGTGAGTTTTAATTTTTTTTTTCTTAGTAATATATAAATTGAAAATTATGTGAGGTTGTATTTAACATTTTAATAAAGAAAAGTTAAATGATACTATATTTAAATTTTTAATTTTATCTATCTATAATTTTTTAATGTGTAATTTATATTTTAATATATAATTCATTTTTCGTATTAATTGTCTATGTAGTATTTCGTCATCTATATCTCTCTTTTGATTTATATTGTAGTATTATCCATTCTCTGCATTCTCTTTTTAATTTTATCTATTCAAGTCACTGGGGTGGTTATTAACTTATTATAATTTGGCATTAGATACATAACATGTGGCATTTGTTTAGTGTACATGTTTCTATTTTGGTAAGTGTTAGAGGATAATAATATTTATGATTACGGTAAATTATTACAAATTTAATGTTGGAGTATAATTACTGCCGAAAATGTTTACTTGTGATGAAATATAAAGGATTACAAAACGCTTAAGAGGATGTTAACGCAATTCGTCTTAACTAACATAAAAGCAAACGATGACTTTGTGTTGTTTATTGAGGCCTTCTGCACTAAAAATTTATCAGCAAAAGTATGTGAAAAGTTTTGGAAAACAAATACAACCCTGTAGAAACCTAGCTAATGTAAAACAATTTAAGGTTTATTTGGATTATCTACCGAACCAAAATGCTGAGGCATCACAATCCCACCATGCTGGAGTGAAAGTCGAAGTTCTTGAGCCTATACTATACGTAGTTTCAATTTCCATAACTTGCATTGTTTCTATCTACAAACAAACTCTCTAAAAAACCATACTTTCACATAATCTTCCATCATCCTCATCAGTATTCTAGGAACCTTGATCACTGTCTTGTCGTTTTTTCCTAATCGAAATAAAAGATTTGACCATTTTTTTGTGTCCCCATGTATAAATTCTTCTAAACCAACTTGAATCTTCTAAACGCATGTAATTTGAACAAATACATTGTTAATCGTAGCATCACATGCTTTTTTTTAGTGTGATGGTGTTATTAACTTCAAAACCTGGTAGAAAGAGTTATTAGGGATCATCAAGTCAAAAAATATTTGTACCACTCATACAAAGAATTTTACACTATACTTATCTTCATTATGGTAGAGTATGCACATGTTTTTTTTACAATCTAATATACGTTAACACAGACCAAAGGAACTTCAATTGCATCCATGATCTTTTGGACATACCAAGGCTTATAATGTTGATACATTTCCTCCCACTCTGAAACGCAAGCATTGCTTTAACTTTACATATTGCTTTAACTTTACATATTGCGACACTTCGAAACAGGCCCATATAATGGGAAAAATGTCGAAAAATGCGCGAACTTTCAAATTTGAGACTAAAAAAGCATGAAATTTCGAAATGTCATTTAAAGTTTAGGTTGACTTTTTGACAAAATAGTGAAGTGTAGTTTGACTTGGCCATGCCGTTAAATTTCCGTTGAGAAGCACTCAACCGTTGCGCTACGATAACATTTTGGTATTGTATCAAATAGAACATATATATACTAACAAATAACTATGTACAATTAACTAAAACTATATACAATTAGTTAACAATAACAAAACTAAAAAAAATAACCAAACATATACAAATATTAAATATACTTACCATAAATATATATATATATATATATATATATTGAAATTTATATATAAAATTTGCTTCTATATTTGGAAAAAATTGTTTCCTAAATTATAAAAAAAAACAAAACTGAAACTTATAGAATATAGTAAATTAAATATATGACATAAATTTATACAATCCTTTTCACATAAATATATGATATATATTTATACAATCTTTAATCCAGTAATTTATACAATCTTTAATCCTATATTTATGTGAGAAGGATTGTATAAATTTATGTCATATATTTAATTTTCTATATTCTATAAGTTTCAGTTTTGTTTTTTTTATAATTTAGGAAAAAATAATTCTCGAAATAAAGAAGAAATCTTTATATATTGTATTTAAAATTTGAAATCTATATAATTAATGCGAATTAGGTATTTATGAACTAAACCGTGTAGAATTTCTTGAGAGATTTAAGGCAACATTATTGATGATAATATCTTGTATTTAAATTTTCTAATCAAAATAATTAATGCCAATGGCATTCAATGGCATTCATCCGTAAATACTTTCAAACTCCATAATTTATTTTATAAATGTACTCCGAAAATGTATATGTAGATTTGCATCCGGATAGTCGAGTAGGCTATTGACATCAATTCTATTCCAATAACCAAAATTATTAATCACAACTTCAAGTTCATGAATGTCGTTTTCACAAATTTCTTCTTCAAAAGGGAATTTAAAATTAGAAAAGTTATAGAAAGAATCTGAACCCTTGTTCATCTCATTTGATAAATAAAAGGACTTCAAAATAGAGAGAATGGTTCAAAACCAAAAACAGAGCTTAAACAAATCAAGTGATAAAGGAAGCAAAATGAAGAACCGTGTAGATTATGAACCATGTCTCTATTCTTAAATCATGAACAACGAACCTGAACTTTGAAGAAAAGTTTTAATGTTAAAATCAAATAACGTTTTTTAAAACATTATAGAGTGAATACAATATTTTTCTTATTTTTCCTTTTTCGATGAAAATATTTCTATAATTTAATATCATTATAAATTAATAAATTTCAAAGTTCCAATATTATTAATTTATAGAGGATTTACTGTATATAATTTTCAAATGTAGACCATTTTGAGAAGTCTTTTGTATAAGTATAAAATTTCAATAATATCTCTTGTTGCTCGAATGATGTCCGTCAAGTTACATGGTCATCTGTTTTTTTTTTTTTTTTTTTGTGAAAGAATGTAAAAGTTACATGGTCATATTTCTAGAATCCTTAACACGAATACAAGAAGTGGAACAGGATATTAATCCTAAGCATTGGAAAACTATTTTGTGTGGACAACGCTTCTCACAAAAGGAGCAAATAGGTCTTGACATATGATGATTGTTGGGTAGAACGCCGACCTTGCTACTGCAATAGAGCCAAAATGAACCAGGCTTCATATATAAGTCCACCCCAAGCATACATTCAATGTGAAGGGTGACAGAACAATACTCATCACACATATAAAACCGCTCCTTTGGATTTATTTTTTTCTCGCAAACTTCACACCAATACGTCATGGAACTTGTTTTCTCTCCATAAGAAAGAGTAAGCACATGCTTATCATGCTTATACCTCACCTTTTGAGGTAAAGTAGCACACTTGAAACACAAAGCAAAGTCGCACTCAATGCAATTGAATGTTTCATTTGTGGAACAATGTCCTAACTCTTTGCAAACACAACATCTTCTTTCCTCTCCTGGTTTCGATGTTAAGAACAAAGGATCCATATGACTTTCATGGACCAATGGCTCAGAAATTGTGGCGCACTGCACGTGTACCTTAAAACGACATTCTCTTTCAGTGCACTCATAGAAGAAACCAGTTGTGCACCTCCAAGAACAAATTGAACATGATTTTGTAGCATCCATTACAAGGTCAGATCTTCCCACTAGAGTAAGCAGATGTGGATGTACTGGGTGATGTATTTTGCGAGACAGTTTTGCACAGTCTTCGTGAAGAATGAAATCACATTGCATACATGAGTAGAAGTTACCAAAATAGATCGGAGTGATGCATGCTTTACACAACTTATTCTCGTCGTAATCTCTCCCCGTGTTCTCATCAAGTTTCAAATGATGATGTTCATGACTGAAATGTCGTATGATTCCATCTCTTACTGTCACAAACGGCTCAATTTCTTTGATGTCTTCTTCGGGCTCTCCCTCAAGTTCTTTACCATCCCACACATTGCTCTGTGTGGCACATTTTGAATGTGCTGCATACGAACAACCGTCCTTGTTGCAAGAATAGCCGCCATAATCATTGTCGATCTTTCTACGACAAACACCACAACATCGAACTCCTTCGTCAAAAGAATGAGTAAAATAGATACGATGGAAATGACGAGATATCCTTATGACACGTGGTAAGCTGATACACTTTTGGTGGACCACAAAGTCGCAAGGGGGACATATATAAAAGGGACAGCTTGAATGAGTCAAGGCACATATATTGCAAGTTAAAGAAGTCTTTCTTGGAAACTGAGCAAGTGTATGCTCATGCCACTTCGGTTGCTCCAAAGACAAGACTCTTGGTTTCTCTACGCAAGCAATATTCATAGCATAATCACAAGCCGAGCAATAATAAAATACCTCTTCGAGATCTTTATCGCAGCAATAACATTCCCTAGTTGTGTCCCCATTCAACAAGACAAGCTCGAGAGAATGTTTGGGATGGAGATCGTGTTTGATCACAGTTGGAGCCTTGTCATATTCTCCATGGTTCTCGCCGTTGCAAGTTTGGCAGCGAATATGGCTAACGTCTTCTTCTGATAAACAGAATTCATTCCAGTTTAAAGGGAGACACTTCCACTTGTCATTGCTGCTCCACGAGACTTCTTCAATCACATGAAATGTTCCTTTTTCTAATTTTACTTGTGTTTGAGGGCATAGGACAATAAGCTTTTCCCACTTTGAATTCATAGAGATGACGAGTGAGAATATTTGATAGATGAGTGATATGAACTCCGGCTCCGGCTCGAGACTCAATATTTCACTAACGAGGGACATGAAGTCGGAATCAAGACTCAATGTTTCACCAACGAGGGACATGAAGTCGGAATCAAGACTGATTCCTCTATAAATGGGGGACATGAGGTCAGAATCTGTGTCCGGGTTCGAAACCAGCTCCAAAAGCTCTGTATCCAAATCTGTGCCCGAGTTCGAATCCATTTCCAAGAACTTTGTCCCCGTATCTGTTTCGGGATTGAAATTTCGAAATCTGCTCCGTGGGAGTATCGGCCCTGACTCCATTCCTAAACTTTCAGCAAAATGAAACAATTCAGGGTCCTGCTCCCGCTTCAAAACGCTGATAGTTTTGACATAAGGGATTTCTTGAGAAATGAGAGATATGAGATTGCTTAGCGGATCCGGCTGGGAATCCAAATCCATAGACTTGAAGAGCAAGACTGCTTGAGTAATGAGTGATATCAACTCTGTCTCCGGCTGCGAATCAAAATCCATTTTACTGACCATAGTGATTATTTGAGGAATGAGAGATATCTTAAGCGATAAAGATATAGGTTGGGAGATTAGTTGAGTAATGAGAGATATGATTTTCAGCTCCGGCTCCAACTCCGGCTCCGGCTCTGGCTCCGCCTCCAAATCAGGCACTAACTCTGGCTGTGGCTGCCAACAGACGACTTCAGAAATTATTTGACTGATGAGTGATATAAGCTCTGGCTGAGGTGTTAGACTAAATAATTCTCGAATGAGTAACATGAAAAACTCCAAGTCTGGCTCTGAATTCGTGTCCTGCTCCGAAATAAAATCCGTAGAGTTGATGAGAGAGAGTTTTTGAGAAAAGAAAGATATGAGCTTCCTTAACGGATCTGGCTGGGAATCCAAATCCATAGAATTGAAGACATAGATTGCTTCATTAGTGAGTGACATGAGCTTCGACCCCGGCTGCGAATCGAAATCCATTGAGCTGACCAGAGAGATTGTTTGAGTAATGAGTGGTATCATCTTAGAAATAGAATCCCATTCCGGATCGAAACATGAATCCGAATTCAAACTCTCGCTCAGACTATAGATTTGAAAGATGAGTGATTTGAGCTTTGACTCGGGATTCGAGTTCGAATCCATAGAGAAGCTGAGAGATTTTTTGATCACAACGAGAGATATGAGATGATTATTTTGACGACAATGAATACTAGCACTACAATATTACAAGAGTTAAGTATTAGTGTTTATGCACCACACGTTCTCTACGTCAACAAAATAGTTGAATAATCTTTCCAAGTTTTTTTTTGCCAAAGGCTTTGAATTGGAAATGGCGTCATGGACATTAATCATATGTGTAGTTGCTGATCTTTCCCTCTTTTTTATGATAACTTGCCGATCTTTCCTCATTATATAGATTTAAAAAAGTTTACAGCCGTACAAGTTTAAAATTTATTGGTCATTTGAAAGCAAAGTCAATTATCTGTTTAGAGATAACAGTTGGGAGATATATTGACAGATATACCAATTATGATATGTCACATGGTTACATATCCCAACTAAAATAATGTATTTTTACTTATACCAACAAAAAATTTGCTTGGTGAGATGTACCAACATAGGTTATGTAACTAACACTGTAATTAACCATCACTCTGATCAATATCTCAATGAAGTTTTTACAGATAGGAGATCTGACGCGAGTCTGAAGATGCGCCATGGGCCATGGCGTTTCATATTGGTTCTTCTTGTCTTGGACATGGTTGTGAAATTGTTTGGGGGAGCTGAGAAAAAAGAAATCAGAAGAAGATAGAAGTGGCAGTTTCATTCAAAGAAATAATGGCAACGGCTACTTTTGACGTAGTGCTACTTTTCGTTTGTATAATTGAAGGATACTTCTATCCAATTAATTTATTAAATTTAAAGGCTTTAAATTGGCGATTTTAGATCATTTTCTGCCAAAAAATATATAATTTTCTAGTTATATTAATTATACAAAATAATATGTATGGTTGTTGACAACTTTTTGCCGTAATAAAACAAACTGTTAACAAATTTTAATTTTAACAATTTCAGCTATGGTATGTAGGGGTGGGCAAACGAGAACTTTTTAGATCAGGACGGGAACGGGAATTTTAGGAATAGAAAAACATCTCATATTTGTGTCCCATTTTAAATACGGAACGGGAACGGGACGGAAGAGGATGGAAACGGAAATTTTGGAAATAGAAAAACATGTCCCATTTAAATTAATAATGTTGGGACCATGATATTTTATTAATTTATAGTGATATTTATTAATTTATAGTGTAAATTAATATTTATTAATTTATAGAAAGTTTTGTTTTAATTGTTAAATATATTTTTAAGAAAATATGAGGAAAAAATGTGATCTAAATTAAATTAATATTTTGGATATTATAATTTTTATAGTTTTAGATTTAAATATTTGATATTTCGAAGAAAAACAATTTTTTGACAATAATAAAGATTATAGAATTTACATATATAAACGATATACATAAATTAAAATTTATAAATAATGACATCTATAGTTATATTTGAAAAACCTATACGACTATTAAAACAAAAATAATACATATTCAAAATTTGAAAATTTAGAGCAAATTTTGGCTATTTTTATGAAATATATATACATATATATGATTATTAATTTGGGAAATTGTTAATAATGCCACTTTTTCAATGCCACTTTTCAAAAATACCCCTTTTTTAAAACCTTATAAAAAATGCCCTTAAAAATATAAGATTTACCCAAATATGTATGTAATATTATTAAAACATACACAAACTACATTTCTATGTATCTAAAATCTTATAAATACTTTATAAATACCTTATAAATGCATTTTAAATACCTTTAAAAACCTTTAAAATATCTTGTAAAACCTTTGAAAAACCTTAAAAATCCTTTAAAATAACTTGTAAAACCTTTAAAAACACCTTATAAAACCTTATAAATACTTGGATCGAGTCTTCAAGTAGTAGTTACAATCCATAAGTACCTTATAAACCTAATAAAACTTTATGAAAATTTCAGATTTAAAAAGGGGCATTTTTGAAAATGGACATCTAAAAGGGGCATTTTTGAAAAGGGGCATGAGAAAAGGGGTATTTTTGCTAATCCCCCTATTAATTTATGATATTATTGGGACCACATTTTTATATAAAGATTTCAAAAAAATTATTATCTTATTATCTTATCGAATTTAGTTAATTTTTACATTGACCCGACTCGGAACCGATAAAATTTATTAATTTATCGTAGTTATTAATTTATCCAGTATTAATTGATAGAGGTTCTACCGTATATCCAAAAAAAAACCCAATTTTTTGGATAATTTTAAGCACGAGCTTGGGTGGCCAGAATTTTTTAGTGGCCGAAATTCACATGCTTGGGTGAAAGAGCACTAAATCACACATCAACAATGTTTTTTTCTTGTCACTTTTGTCGGTTTCTCTTGAAAAAATATATTTTTCATCGAATGAACCATCCGACTCATCTCAAAATGCCGGAATCATGAAAACTTTTCTTTCTCCTTCGCTTCAATTTCTCCGGCGATATGATTCGATTATGGTCGATCGCGAAACTACAAATCAGGAAAGTTTCTACCTCCGAATCCCGCTTTTGCAGAGACGTTCTCTTCAATGGAGTTGTCAGACGACAATTCACGAGCACTAGCGGCGAAAGAAGAACAGTGATGAGCTTCGGTGACGGAAGCCATGGCGCTCTTGGTCTCTCATCATCATCGTCGATTCCAGGCATGGGAATGGATGCTTACGAACCCACCGTTGTTTCTAATTTGCCTTCCGATATCTCTTTCATATCCGCCGGACACTATCATTCTCTTGCCGTTACATCTGGCGGTGTGATTTGGGCTTGGGGTCGCAACGATGAAGGCCAGCTCGGTCGAATCGCAATTGATTCTAGGTTAAATCTGAGAACCCAATTTTGCTGAATGATAGTTAAACCTGAGAACCCAATTTTGCTGAATTGATTTCATCAAAGTAAAGTAGTGATTGAACTTGAAATTGATAGGTTAATTAGTGAGATTAGTTTAAGATTTAACTATAGCATTAGAGGTGGAGCTAGAACATGAATTTGCTAGTCATGATGTTATTTGGGATTTGGTAGGTCTCTTATGCTACTATACCTGATGTTTTATTGATGTAATTAGTAGAGATTCAAGGAGTGAACCGAAGAAAGTGGAAGGTCTAGATAATGTGAATGTCCGGGCAGCGTTTGCGTCTGGAGTTGTTTCAGCTGCTATTGGAGATGATGGCTCTTTGTGGGTTTGGGGAAGATCTAAAAGAGGACAGCTTGGGCTTGGAAAAGGTATCATTGAAGCTCGAGTTCCTTCGAGAGTTGAAACTTTAGCTGCAGAGCACGTCGTTAAGGTTTGGTACCAACTCTTTGTATAATCAGATTTAAAACGCTCTTGAGTTTTTCATAGGAAGGGGGGTTCATTTTGATAGGTATCATTAGGTTGGGGGCACGCACTTGCGCTTACTGTGGATGGTAAAGTTTTTGGATGGGGTTATGTAGCTGATGGAAGAGTAGGCAATGTTGGACTTCCACTTGAAGCATCTCTGTTAGATTCAATTACAGATGGGTCGATGAAAGGTCAACACGCTGCAGATTTGAATCTTGAAGCAGCGGAAAAGAAGGTTGTGGAAGCAATGAGCAAGGAGAACGATATGCCAATAGCGTGGGAACCTCGTCTGGTGGAAGAAACACGTAACGTGAAGGTAGCAGATATTGCCTGCGGTTCTGATCACTCCTTGATCCTTTGTCGTAAGTAAACGAGACCCTTTTACACTATGGGAAAAATATTTATTAAACAAAGAGAGTGTCTGATAGGTTTTTGCTAATTTCAGATGATGGCACACTTTTGAGCTCTGGGAGCAACATCTATGGTCAGTTGGGTCGGTCTAAACAAGACCTCGGAATGACACCTGTTGACATAACCGAATCCCCGATCTCTATTGCAGCTGGTCTTGGTCATTCACTAGCTATCTGCAACAGAGATGAAAGAAAGATTCTCTCATGGGGTTGGAACCGTAGCCGGCAGCTTGGTAGGGGAGAACCGGAACACCTGCCAAGAGAAGTAGAAGGTTTTGATGGGGAAAGTCCAGCTTCAGTATCAGCAGGGCGTGTGCATTCCTTGTGTGTAACAGAGAAAGGAGAAGCTTGGGTTTGGGGTTGTGGGAAGAATGGTAGGCTCGGTTTAGGAAGCTCGAGCGATGAGCCTGAACCAATGTTGTTAGAGGACATAGAGGGTTGTGTTCTTCAAGCAGTCGCTGGCTTTGATCACAGCCTGATCTTAGTGGCACCACATGTTTAGATTCATATGATGACTGACTTCAAAAATAAGAATCATTAAGGGATTTATTATGTTGACCTCTTATATACATTGACTGTGTTTGAGGAATCATTAAACAACAATCGAAACTAATTTTAAAGTTTACTTGACCAAACTTAATCCAATTTTCAAATTTCGAAAATTCTTTAACCCGGTTTGCTCAATCTTCCATGAACCAAATCATCAATTGTTTTAGACAAGCACGCGCTAAAGATTTAGCGCGTGAAGATTAGAGAGTTTTCTTTCTACGACCTCGGTGCAGAGATATTGAAGCTGACACAGATCGATGCAGAAGCCAAACTCATCTTCTATGGTGGATTCAACCTCCGCACCTAAACGATACACTCCACCTAACCAAAGGTTACGTCTCTTCTTCTCCTTCTCCTCCTTTGCTTTCGATTGATTTCTCAGATTCCTTCTCTGCCTCGCTCACAGGAACCGTTCTTCGAACCGGAGGAGATCAAGAGGTTCGTAGATTCTCTCTTCTCAATTAGAATAGCGAATTTAGAGGAATAGAGCTTATCTCATTTGTGTAGAGAGACACTGGTTCACTTTGTAGAATTTGATATCTGTAAACAAGTTGCTTTATCTGTATTTGGTGAACTTAAAGAAACATTTTGAAAGATAATTGCTCAACCTGTAATACAGATTTTGTGATGATTTTGCAGTCACTGTATTGATAAATATGGAGTTTCTCAGGAAAAATTGCATTCTCTTTGCATGTAAAAGAGCCCTTTTTAAGAATTTAGTTAGCAACTAATAGAAGCTTCAACCACTTTTGCTTGTAATGTGTGTTCTTGATTAAAGTAAGGGTAAATTGAGCTGAATTTGAATCGAACAGGAAGCTTCCATAGTAATGAGGGCGAGAGCAGTCAGCCTGTTGCTGTTGGTTTCCAGAGGGAAAACTCTTCTCCAAAGATTATATCTCTAGAGGGCTGCTCTAGGAGTGAAGCTTTTCAGCTTCTCAGTGATCGTATGTATTCTGAATTTAAGTGTTTGATTATATTATGGCTTCTGTTTTTAATCTCACTGTCTGCTAGTTCTCTAATAAATTACGGAAGCCTTGCTTTTACATCGATATCTTTTAACTCGACTAGATACAAGTGGAGTATTCATGTGCCACTTGTGTACTACGCTTAAAATAGAATGAATCAGGAGATTGACAAGAGTAATATCGAATACTCATGCTAAACATTATGAGATGCCGTCGCAACGGGTCGAGTAATTGAGTCTGGTTTAGGAATTAGGATATTGAGAGTCTCTATAATTCACCCTTGGTTATGATTTCTTTGATTTAGGTTTTTATATTGTTCTTTCATTCGGTTTGTGTTTTACGATTCAGTGAGAAATCAAGCAAGTTTCAGTTTCTGATTCTAGCAGAGTTAGTTATAGTGCCATCTTTAATGCAAGTACTTGATTTGTATATGTGTTGTGTCTCATTTTAAAGCACTTTACTATCCTGATTATAGGTTGGGCAGCTGCAATGCATCTATACAATGACCCATCGATCGATTTGTCTGGTGAGTTTAAGACTTGTAAGGAAAGTTGTATACAAATATACACTTAAATATTTGCGATTGTCTGGTATATGATCATTTTTTCGCCCCGAAATATGATATACCTATGTCCCCACCTTGATTTTGTATTTATCTAATTTAACAGAAAGACCGATGATGTATTATGGTGGGGATGTGTGGGGTAAACTGCCTCACTAAGTGAAGCCGGTATCGATTTCTTACATGTGCTTTTAATATGTATTCGCCTTAGTCGTTCCGTGAGCGGGACTTGACCATTACTGATATTTGCTTCAGCAAATAAGCAATCAATGTTGCCAACGGATTACAGAACCAAATTCAGTCGTGGATTGGCTGGTTCCAAGGTCGCCAAGTTCTAATCATTGTTGTCGTGATATCAAAATCTTACAAAATGGTTATAACTCTATGCGACAATGTTATTGTGAAAGGCTTTCAACCTTATTTAATAAGATTTTCTCTATTTATTCATTATCCAAATCTTTTCTCTAACAAGAATTAAGTGGCTCTCTCAAGTTTACACGATGGCATGAACAAGCCTACGTAAGATCCTACAAGACTGAAAAGCCCTAAAGACTAAACTATCCTGATAAGAGAATCAAACAAACACAAAGATGCTTGAGGGACTGATTTGGAGTTTAACAGGCACGACGATGTCAAGTCTTATGTTCTTCTGGTCAATGTACAAACAGTTTGTGCTATACCAACACCAAGCCTATTTGGAGAAGTGCTTTTACAAGATGATCCGTTTGGTCTAGAATTCTGTTCACATCAAATTCACTAAATACACAAGAGACGGTCTCGAGAGAAACCAAGCCTATGATGCGATACGCAACTACTTATCCTCAAAATCAATGGCTTTTGCAAAGAGACTAATGGCCAACCTCGTTGGTAAATTAGTTTGGACGACCATGGGGCAGTTGAAGGTGTGTTCAAGGTGTGAAGGTGAAGTGGTCTTAAAGTGTGCGGAGAATCAATCTGACTCGAACAAGAGTAGGTACTTGACTAGTTTCCACAATCGGCATAGAGAGATTATCAAAAATACTTATCTAGATCATGTTTCGAAAGAAGGAAAAGAGATTGGGTTAAAGAACAGAGAGATAGTTCACTTTACACTGATAGTTCAAGTCAAGATTATTCCTCTTGGCCAAAGGGAAGGATATAGCAACGTTCCTTTTGGTGACCCTGCAACGTTCGAGACTTTGGCTATGGATCCGTGGAAGAAAGAAGGGATTGAGAAGGATTTAATTAGGTTTACTAAAGGAAAATATTATTAAAAGAAAGTTGGGAAGCCATGGAAGCGCGGTTATCTCTTGGTTCGCCTGGGACTGGGAAATCGAAAATGATAACTGCAATGGCTAGTTTCTTGGAGTATGATGTGTATGATCTTGAATTGACCACGGTGAAGGATAACTCTAAGTTGAACAAACTAATGTTGGACACAACAAGGAAGTCTATTGATGTGATTGAAGATATTGATTGTTCGCTTGATCTTACGGGACAGAGAAGGGACAAAAATGAGGAAGAAGAGGAGACTAAAGAAGTCGAGAAGAGGTTGAAGAAAGAAAGAGTTGATCCGAAAGAGAGAAACGTTACTTTGTCCGGTTTATTAAATACTATTGATGGGTGTTGTAATGGTAAGGAGATGATAGTGTTCACAACGAATTATGTCAATAAGCTTGATCGGACATTAATACCTAGAGGACGAATGGACAACCACATTGAGATGGTGAATCTATGTGATCTATGACTGAGGTTGCATTTAAGTCATGGATTTTTTTTGTTTTTCAAAAATAAGGTGATGTTTCTTCCTGATGATGATGATGGTGATTACATCTCTTGCTTGGAAAACCTCTCTTTGCCGAGAAGAGATTATTGCTTTCGTCATATGTTTTATCTTTGGTATAAACCGAGATATGAACCAATCATTTTATGTTATTGGCTTTCTCTTTTTATTCGAGTAAATTGAATTCAAAGGGTTAATTTTTGTAATTGTTTCTCATATATATAGTTGAAATTGTTGTAAGATTATTTCAATCATTTACGTCTTACTGAGGGTAAAATGATCTAGCAATTTTATGCATTCAAAATAAAATTTTAGAGAATTAAACTTTGAAATTATCAATAACTTTTCATCGACATAAGATAGAAAAAATATTTCGTATGATTACTTATTTCTTTAAAACAATTTGTTTTTACTACAAACACTAAAGATATCAAATAAACAGAGATAAACTCTTAACAATGACCATCTCCAACCTCTATTTTGGAGTAAGATTTTTCCAATGCATCTTCATTTCTAACTACAAAATAGAAATATCCAATGTTCTCTATATTTTGGAGTTCTTTATTTTCAATTTACACTCAAATATGGAGATTTTCATTTTCAAATTCAAAATTAAAGTAGAGTTGGATAAAAACACAATATCAAAATAAAGTCACTCTATTTATTCAAAAAAAATGGAGAAATGGGTTGGAGATGCTCTACTAATATCTACTTGCTATTACATTAACTATTACATCTGTTACACATTTTTCACAAAATAAAATTATTTAAAATATAAAAGACATGCATGTTAAATCGATGCAAATGATTGTAAAAAATATATTTTATTTCATTATTTGTAATAAGTTACATGTAAGTAGATGTAAAATGAATATTTATAATAAACAATATGCAATTTAATAGATGATTATTTGAAATAAAATGAAACATAAAAGGTTTTGTAAAGAGAAATAATTGAAAACATGTAATCCAATTACAACAATCTCTTATAGATACAAAATACAAATATAAGTTATGATAACAAATCCTAGCAATCCAATTTTATTAAATTAGAATTCATTATTAACATAAGTATGCAACTCATATAATTTGTTTAAGTAAAAAACAAAAAAATCAAGACTACCATAGGGAATACTAATTCCAGAAAATCTATAGATAACTCATTTATGAGAAAACTTTGTTGATATTTTAATATTTAGTGAGATTAACTTTCAAAAAAAATAAATTAGTTATTTTCATTTCAAAATATACATATATCATTAAATTGTATATGTCAGTTAAAAACATATGTTTTTTTTTCAACTTTGTATATGTATGCATCATAATTGTTTTAATATCATGTTTAATGAATTCTATTTACATCATGTTATTGTCAAAATAAGAACCAGATAACTTTTCAATGTTGTAAATCAATAATAATAATGAATATGTTTCGCCAAGATCACTACAAGACATCATCTCATCAATCATGGCCAACAACAATTCTAACTCATCTTTCATAGACTCTTTTAACTCATCTTCAAGAAAACCTACTAGCCGTCGCATACAACCTCCACAATTCGACAAAATTGTAGATTTCTTCTCTCCTTTTTCTCTTTTCTTTAATTTGTAAGATAGAGAATCTTGTCACTATGGAGAAACTCACACATTTGTTCATTGTGGAGTCTTAACATGTTAGACAAGCTGAAAATTATTATAAATGGTTGTTTAACACAGAAGAGATGGAAGTATTCTTTTGTGCTGTTAGAGAAATCTCTCTTTGGGTTGAACTGAAGATTTTTAATGCTACGTATTAAGAAATTCATTACAATCTTCTTACAAAAATGTTAAAACTTATTTATAAGCAATACATTTTTTTTTTTGATAAAATGTGAATTTATATTACCAAAATGGAACATTGTAGAATTGCATAATGCTCTGGGGCAATGAACTTCTAAGACCAAACAAAATTAAAAAGCATTAGATACTAATAAGATAAAGCACTACATTTTAAATGAGTGGATGACTCTACACCTCATTATTTGTCTAGCACATCTTCTCTCTTGCACTTTGTTTTTGTTATTTCTTACAAGTCGAAATTCATTCACCTTTTCAAGAATGATAATTTTATATTTGTAGTAAGATTTTCAAATTTAAACTTAGTGTGTCTATTGGTTGTCAAGTTTCAATATATGTATTTCATTCAAGAAACTCAAATTTTGTAAGGTTTGATCCTCAATTGTAAATTGTATAGGGTTGTATGTGGACTACCCAAATTAACATTTTAAAATATTGAAATTAAATTTATGATTATTTGAATTAAATACTATTGTTAGTGTTTGTTTTTATGTAATATTTAATACTAATATTTTATATCTTTGTTTCCATATTTTAAGTACACATAAGCATCCACATTGCAAACTTGTATTCTATAGTATATTTATATATTTGATCTTCTAAATATCTGAATGACAATCTCGGAAATAATAGATGGCAACCCCATACTGAATTTCCTTGTAATCTGCTGAGTATATTCCATGAGTTGTAAAAGTTATAAGAACTCAAATATATGTATTTGCACAGTTCAATAGTATCGGTAGTTTACATCTTTTATATTCATTTTTCAGAGTACTCATAAGCATCCAATCAAATTCTTCATAAATAATCAAGTTAAATTCTCGAAATCGTCTTGACATCTTTAACTAGTTGGCATGTTAAGTTGCAAACTCATATTCTATTAATATTTCTATATTTAATCGTCTAAATGTCTGAATGATAATCTAAAAAATAATAGATGGCAACCCCATATTAAACCGGACCAGTTGCCTTGTAATCCATGACTATATTCCACGAGTTAAAAAATTGTAAGAGTTCAAATAGGTATTTGCACCGTTCAATTGTGAGGTAATTTATATTTTCGTATTCATATTTATGTATTAGTAAAATAAAACAGAATTTTTTTTAGAAACGCTTATTTGTTAACGAGATACAATATAGAAAATTAATTTGCATATTATTAGATGTGTGACATATGGCGTCGAAATAATAAAATCATATATATATATATATATATATATATATAGAGAGAGAGAGAGAGAGAGAGAGAGAGTTTAGGGTTTAGTTAAAAAATTGTAAGAGTTCAAATAGGTATTTGCACTGTTCAATTGTGAGGTAGTTTATATTTTCGTATTCATATTTATGTATTAGTAAAATAAAACAGAATTCTTTTTACTTACGCTTATTTGTTAACGAGATACAATATAGAAAATTAATTTCCATATTATTAGATGTGTGACATATGGCATCGAAGTAATAAAATCATATATATATATATATATAGAGAGAGAGAGAGAGAGTGAAAGGATATCCGAAAATCCGAAACCGAATCCGAACCGAATAGTCCCAAAACTCGAACGGATAATGAATTTTTTATCTGAATTATCTTAATCGAATCCGATCCGAATCAAAAACCGAAAGGATATCCGAAAACCGGAATAAAATTATATATCCAAAAATATTAGTTATATTTAATTGTAATTGTATAGCAAATAACAAAAATATCCTAAATAACGTAGATTTCAGAAATTTTTTTGTTATATTTGTTGAAATCATAAATATTCAATTTTTATTTAAATGAATAATTTTTTTAGTTTTTTTTTTCCCAGAAAACCGATCCAAATCAGATATCTATCCAAACCAAAACCGAACCGATGACTCATAAAATCCGAACGGATAATAAACTCTCTTACTCAAATTATCCGAATCCGAATATATCAGAACCGAAAAGTCATAGATCCGAATGGATAATTAGCTCTCATACCCAAATTATCAGAATCCGAATATATCCGATCTGAATCCGATCTGAAATCTGAATGCCCAGACCTAACTAGAACCAAGATCTAAGCATGGTTTGCATCTAGAGGCCTTTCCATGTATCTTTATTTTCAAAAATATTTCAGCAAACTCTGCATTTGATGTACCAAAACTTTATTTTTCATGAATCTAATTTAATATTATTTTTATTAAAAAAGAGCAGAGAGATTAGATTATTAAAATTTATATACTACGATTGAATTGAAATATACAAAACCACCCCAAACCATATAGTCAGTTTTTTTTTTTTTTTTTTTTTTTTTTGCAACATTAGTATAATAAAATAAATAAAAATGTTTGTTAAAAATAAAATAAAAATTATTAAGAGGATGCAATGCATATGAAAAGTAATATTTTATTTTTAATTATATTCGAGGCTAAATTTATTGATAACATAGTATTTTTACCCATTTTTACTATGCTTTTTGTAGGTTTTTAATAAGAATTTCAAGTGAAATAAGTATCTTCAAATGGTCGTTTTCAGTTATTTGTCGTGTCAAAGTTTTTACAAGTTTTTGGGGAATATTGAAACATCAAAATTTTGACATCCATTGAAAATCTTACCGAGCACCAAATCAAGAGTTCTTTAAGTCTATGAAAAGTTATAAGAGTCATGATTCGCCTCGATGTGGAATTGGCCCAAATTGATTATCTAAATATATATTTAATTTTTTACTCCTGAAGGAAATCATATCCAGTCCAGGCCCGACTTACATAGGTGGGGCGGAGGTGTGACCGCCGCTGGCCCAACAAATAAAAAGCCTAAAATATTTTTAATTTTTAAAGCGTTTTATGTTAGACAATTAATTTAGGATTAATTTTTTTTTTTGGGCAAAAAGGAATAATTAAGGAGATGAAAAGGGACTTTTTGCATTACTCATCTCTCTCCTCTAACCCTAACGGTCATACGAAATCCCGAATCTGTGTTTTTTTGCTTTCTCAATAAACTCTAACTTCAAAAAGAGAACCAGAATCGAAGCTCAATCATCTTGTGGCTGTAACTGTAACAAACTTGTTTCTAATTATAACTTTGGAAGTTTTGGATGATTTGCAAATTTATAATTCAGAATTTTTAGATTCTCGGTTTTATTTTGTATTAGCTAGTGGGTATCTTCGATTTATAAAACTTCAGTTCGAAATTGATATAAGAAACCTTGTGTATAATAGATAATTTTTTGTCCTTGTTTGATTTTGGTTTAAATCAAGCAAAAAGAACACACGTTAACTAGATCTAAATTTTGTTTTTCTTCGAATACTTAGTATATATTTTAATTTATTTTTAATCGTATCTTTATAAATTGTTTATTGTTCTAGGTGCTTCCACTTGGTTTTTGGCGACATCAATTCTTGTTAATTGTAATTGCCACCGCTCACTGCCTCGTCTTTGTTAATCCAAGTTCTATCTTTTAATAAAATTGAATTTTGATCATGGTTTTGTGTGGAAATGACAAAGTAAAGAAAAGAAAAAAAAGATGAATTGTTTATTCAATCCCAAAGAGGGGCTATGCTGTGTTTTAAAAAGCGCGCCTAGGCCTCGCCTAGGCTCAAGGCACGGTGAGGTTAAGGGATCATCGCCTTTAACTTATGAGACTAGGCTATCTCCTAGAGGCTCTCGCTCCGGGACGCCTGGACGTGATGCACGCCTCAACTCGCTCTGCGCCTTAGAAAGAGAAAGATAATAATGCAAAACCATCGATATTTACTTTCTTTTTCTGTTTTCAAAAATATGGCATGTAAATTAAATGTAAAAAACCTAAAAACTTTTTATAAACACTGACGTCGTGAGCCTCTTTCTTTTCATATTCTCCCCGCCTCTGTCTTTCATATTCTCCACGCTCTTGTCTCTTCTCTATACTTTCTATTCTCCCAATTCTATTTTCTTCATCAACTCATCATGTCTGGATCAGATCTTCCCAAGAAACATGCAGTTCCTGCTCCTGGAAAATAAGGTAGCTGGACGTGTATTTATTGTAAGAAAGTCACAAATGGTGGAGTTCAACGTGCAAAGCAACATATTGTTGGAGGCTTTAGGAATGTTACTCAATGTTCTCTAGTTCCTCCTAATGTGACGGAAGAAATAAAAGATTTCATGCTTAAAAAAGCTGAAATTAAAGCCACCACTCAAATGATGCCACCACTCAAATGATGCCACCACCAGGCACTTCATATGACGATTATGATTATGAAGAAGAAGAAGAAGTTGAAGGTCTGACTAGTAAAAGATGACAGCCACCTGTGAAGAAACACAAAGGTCCAATGGACAAGTTTGTTTGTCCAACTCCTCTCGATGTATTGAAAGGAAGAAAAGACAACAGAAAACATATTTTTGGAGTATGTGATAAGGAACTTAGGGATAGAGCATGTGGTGCTATTGTGAGGTGGTTCTATGATGCAGGGTTGCCCTTTAATGTAGTTAACTTTGATAGTTTTAAAGAGGCATTAGAGTTAGTTGGTCAATATGGTACCGGCTTTAAGCCACCAACCATGTATGAACTAAGAGTACCTTTGTTGAAGAAAAAAGTCAAAGCAACAGAGAAAAAGTTGGTGGAGCACAAGGAAGAATGGGGAACTAGAGGCTGTTCAATAATGTCAGACGGATGGCGAGATTCTGTTATATAAAAGGACATTGTCAACTTTCTTGTTAACTCGCCAAAGGGATCAGGTTTCATTAAATCAGTTGATGTTTCCACAAGTTGTGAAAGATGCTAACATGTTGTTTGATCACCTGGATCGTATGGTGGAAGAAGTTGGGGAAGCTAATGTTGTCCAAGTGGTAACTGACAACGCATCCAACTACGTGAAAGCTAGTGAGTTTTTAATCCTTTAGTTTTAGCTTTATGAGTTCTGTTTTTTTTCATATTATGGCTACCTCTAACTCTGTTTTGTGTTTCGTTTATGTTGTAAGCGAACTGCTAATGGCGAAACGACCTCCTTTGTATTGGACGCCTTGTGCTGCTCATTGCATATACCTCATCCTTGAGGATATAGGAAAGATTCCTCAAGTAAAGACTGTAATAAAGAACTGCATTTTCATGAATGGATATATCTATGGTCACAGTTCTCTTGTGAATATGATGAGGAAATTCACAAACCAAGGAAATCTGCATAGACCGGCTGTAACTCGGTTAGCTACGTCTTTCATAACACTAGCGCAGTATCATAGGCAGAAAAATAACTTGAGGAGTTTTGTGAATTCTCAAGATTGGTTAGATTCCAAGTGGCGAAAGGAAGCAGGAGCAAGGAATGTGAAGAGGATCATTTTGCAAGACAGCTTCTGCCATAGCGTGCTATATACACTACAGTTGACGGGTCCTCTAGTTAAGGTGCTTAGGTTGGTTGATGGAGAGAAAAAACCAGCTATGGGATGCATCTATGAAGCAATAGATAGGACTAAAGAGTCCATTGCTAACACCTTCAAGGGTAGAGAAGAAATATACAAGGAAGCATTTGAAATCATCGATAGGCGCTGGAATTGTCAACTCCATCATCCTTTGCATGCTGTTGGCTACTGCTTGAATCCGGAATTTCAGTATAAAGCAAGGGCTGGAGTGGATTGTGAAGAGGTATCGATAGGTCTATACAGCACCATTGAGAGGTTGGTTCCTGATGCTGCAACTCATAGATAAGATATCCGCCGAATTGGAGCAGTTTAAACATGCTTCTGGACTCTTTGGGATTCCAATGGCAATAAGGCAAAGGACTACGAAATCACCAGCTGAGTGGTGGTCTTCGTATGGAGGCACAACACCAACACTTCGAGACTTTGCAATAAAAATTCTTAGTCTCACATGTAGTGTGACTGGTTGTGAGAGAAATTGGAGTGTGTTTTCACATCTCCATACCAAGAAAAGGAACCGATTGGCTCAAGAGCGGCTTAATGACATGGTGTTTGTTAAGTACAATCGCACTTTAACACGTCGGTACAAGTTGAAAGACACAATTGATCCTATCAGCTTACAAAATATTGATGATTGTAATGAGTAGTTGGTTGGAAGAATGGATGAGGAGTCTGATGAGTTTAGAGAACTGGTTTTTGATGACAGTGATTTGACATGGGAAATGGTAAGCAGAGTATCTGGAGCTAATGAGTCTAACTACCTTACTAGAGCTAAAAGAGGATCAACACAATCTTCAAGTAGAACTGCGAAAGGGAAGAATACGGCCACATGCTCCACTCCAACTCCAAGAGCATCTCAGAGGATGGCTCCAACTCCAATGGCTTTGATTGACGAGGATGATGAAATTGAAGAGGATTTCGTAGGAGGAGATGAGGATAATGAAATTGAAGAAGATTTCGTAGGAGACGATGATGATGAGACAGATTTTTAGAGATCCCGACTCTCATGGTTTTAGCTTTAGTTGGATTGGATTCCGTTTGTTTTCATTTTTATGTTTCAGAGTTTCAGACTCATGGTTGAGCTTTTGTTGGATTGGATTTTCTTTATTATCATTTATCTTTTTTAGACTCATGGTTTAAGCTTTTGTTGGATTTTCTTTCTTATCTCGTTTCAGACTCACAAATTGTTCTAAAGATGCTTATTAATCAATGAATATATCTAACCTACTGTTTTATTTTGTAGTTGCGCCTCATACGGCCAAGGCTCAGAGGCTACAACGCAAAGGCTCCAGGCTCAAACCAAGCCCCCAGCGCCTTACCTCGTCTTGCGCTATTTAAAACATAGGGGCTATGGATAAATTTGTTAAAAAACTAGGTGATAATGCTAGCGTTTATCAACAAACTGAAAACGTGAATGATTTAAATGATGGTTCCAATCATAATGTTCCAAATGCATTTGAAAGTTTGAATGTTCATGAACAAGAAATTTTTTTCTTGAGTATTGATAATGATCCTAATAGATTGAGTGAGCATGATAATGTGTCAAATGCATCTTTACTTGAAAGTTTGAATGGTCATGACCAACAAAGATTTCATTTTGATACTTTTGATCCTAGATATAATCTTGATAATAAAACGAGAGATAAGTTAGTTGCATGTGGACCTAAAAGAGAATTAAATTTGACTTTTCCTCTTGATAAGTATTATAGACATTTCTCATATCAATATTATTCTAGAAAATTGAGTAATGGAGAAACTTTTGATAGAAAGTGGTTAGTTTATTCGAACCATGTGAATAAAGTTTATTGTTTTTGTTGCAAGTTGTTTAAATCTCGTGGTTACTTAAGTGTTCTAGCAAATGATGGATCAAATAATTGGAAGCATCTTAGCGAGAGACTTAAAAAGCATGAGAGAAATAGAGAACATATGGCTAACATGAAAACTTGGAATAAAATGGTAGTTAGATTAGAGAAAAATCAAACTATTGATAAAGAATTACAAAGAGAAATTATAAAAGAGAAAGAAAGCTGGAGGCTTGTTTTGATTAGAATGATTGCGGTTGTGAAGTGTCTTGCTAAACAAAATTTAGCTTTTCGTGGGTCAAATGAAAAACTTTACCAAAATAGTAATGGTAATTACTTAGGTATGATTGAATCTATAGCCGAATTTGATGTAATAATGCAATAACATATAAGGCGCATTCACACTCATGAAATACATCATCATTATCTTGGTAATACTATTCAAAATGAATTTATCTCTCTTTTGGCTCATAAAGTTTAATTTTTTATTAAGAAAGTCATTAGAGAGGCCAAATATTTTTCTATCATTCTTGATTGTACCTCGAATATAAGCCACCAAGAACAAATGACTTTAATAGTACGATGCGTAAGGATTTTAGAGAAGAAGTTCAAAGTAGAAGAGTACTTTTTAGAGTTTCTTATCATAGACGATACATCCGGATTAGATATTTTTGAAAGAATAATTGATGCGCTAAAATCTCTAGATCTTAATGTTAGAAATGTGAGAGGTCAATGTTATGATAATGGGTCTAATATGAAAAGAAAGCATCAAGCGGTTCAAAAGAGATTGCTTGACATTAACTCAAAAGCATTATATATGCCTTGTGCTTGCCATAGTCTAAATCTTGTAGTAAGTGATATGGCTCATTCTTGTGTGAAAACTATTTCTTTTTTTGGAGCATTGCAACGAATATATGTATTATTTTCTAGCTCTACAAAAAGATGGAAAATTTTGCTTGATCATGTTCCTTACTTAACTATGAAATATTTTTCTAATACTCGATGGAAAAGCCGAATAAAAAGTGTCAAAGCTATTAGGTTTCAAGCTCCTCAATTGAGACTAGCTTTAATCAATCTATATAAATCATGTGATGATGCCATAACAAAAAGTGAAACGGAAAGTTTAGTAAATTCGCTTGAGAATTATGAGTTTTTACTTGGTATGAAATTTTGTTTGTCATGAACACGGTAAGCAAAAACTTACAATCCAAATCGATATGCATTGATAGTGGTATAAAACAATTAGAAGGTATGATCTTATATTTTGAAAAGTATTGAGATGAAGGGTTTAGTTCTTGTTTGAAAGTAGCTCAAGGTCTTGCTCATGATATGAATGTTGATCCTATATTTCCAAGTAGGCGTCGTGTCTTTAGAAAAAAAAACACTTTGATGAGAATGATCATGATGAAGAAGCATTATCGGTTGAAGATGATTTTAGAATCAATTATTTTTTGGTTGTTGTGGATATGGCAATTTCTTCGGTAAAGAATAGATTTGAACAAATGATGACTTTTAAAAGTGTATTTGGATTTTTGTTTGATTCATTGAAATTAAAATCACTTGATGAAAGTGAATTAAAAGAGCATTGCATTAATTTTCACAAAACATTTTCTCATGAGAATGTCTCGGATGTTGATTTTAATGACTTTTTCAGAATTAAAAGTTTTGCAAATGACTTTATCCCAAGTGTCAATGACACCTAGTGAAGTGCTTGAGTTTATAGAAAATGTAGGTTATCCAAATGTTTCAATTGCTTATCGAATCTTATTAACAACACCCGTGACGGTAGCTTCAGCCGAGAGAAGCTTCTTAAAATTGAAGTTATTAAAAAATTATATGAGGTCCTCTATGTCTCAACAAAGCTTGGATGGTCTAGCTATTCTATGCATTGAAAAAAGTTTGTTAAAAACATATACTTTGAAATTGTCATTCATGAGTTTGCGTCGTCTAGAGCTCGTCAAAATCGTTTCTTTATTTCGAAATAACTATTGTGTTTTGTTTTGTTGTCTTAGATCCAACGGAAGAAGGATGCATGATATATGACGCAATATAAAGCAATCTGATAGATGAAGACATGGAGCTTAAGACATGATTATATGAAATGGTTTTTGTTTTTAGCATGCTTGAAAAGGCCCCTTTTGTAAGTCACCCTAAGGCTTCTCGATTGTTAGAGCCGGGGCTGGTCCACTCGCGTCCGAAGTGAAGCAACCACGTCCAAGTCCCTTTCCACCATGCCATGCGCGTAACACCCCTAAACTATACTAGACATCTAAAGACCTGGAAGCATTACGTTGATAAAACCATGCTTCCAGGTACCATCCCTGGTACAAATCCATCTTGGCGAGTTATCAAACAAATCCATCATCTTAGTCGATCCATCCTTGGTACCATCCCTCTTGAACATAGTATTAGGCTTGCTAACCCTTTACCATGATCGAAAGTTGTGTTGTTTCGAACATAACCTCTTATCATTAATCAATACACTTCACGAATAAAGAACTTCCATTTTAGTAAATATAATTTTTATTCAATAAGTTATCACCCTAAAATACCCCCAACAATCAACATAGTAACATGCAACAAATAATTAGAGAATACAATGATTAAGCACAAGCGAAAACAATAACAACAATAATAATCAAACATGCATGCAATAACAATCCTACGGCCATGTGATCTCTATCATTCCCACCATACTCTGAACATGATTCTTCATTTGTAACCACTCAAACTACACGAATTAGCAATACACACAGAAAGTTATCTTTCGAATAACGTTTTCCTATAACACCGTCGTGTCGCTCTCGGTCTCCATGGTAGTGAACCAACTCCCACTGAAACTTAGTACGAACTAGATTATCTTCAAGCAAACCTATCGGGTTCAAACACACCACCAAGGAAAATCACGAATTACAACAACTCTATATGCTCAAAAGTACAGTCAAACACTATACGACTATCAATACAATATATAAACTAGCAAAATAATAAGCAAACAATAAACACATCTTTCTCCAAAATATGATCTCAACTCCACAATAATTTTACATTTGAAATATATATTTTTCAAATACATAAATTGATAAACTCATGGTAAGTTTAGCTTGTATGAGAAAGAAGATAAGGTCTGGAGGCAGAAAGGTTAAAGCTATGGAGAAATTTATTAGAAAGATACTTAACAAAAGTGGCTAAAGACAAAGGAGAGACTCTAGTCAAGGGAGAGGCTTCACTTTATCAATAATGTCGTTTAGACTAAGTATTGTCGTTTTAGTTGAAGGTTGTATTTAAAGGAAGGTTTTCTAGTAGGGCTTTCATAACTTTTATCATCAATCAATAATAATCTCTATCAACCAAGTCGTCTTGGTCCAGTGGTAAAGGAGAGAAAAGTCTCTGCCATCTGGGTTCGAGTAGCATTGGCCACCAAGGTTCGAATTTTAACATGGTTTCCCCGGGCCCCAGGATTACTCTTTGGGCCTAAGAAGCCTTTAGGATCACCTGAGTTATCAAAAAATAAAACTAATAATAATAATAATCTCTATTCCTTTTAATCTCTCTTCTTCTCCACCGAATACGGCACAATACTTCTTTCCCTCCATTTCTTTTCTTATTTTCAACTCTCCGTAAGCTTAGAGCTTATCATTGGTGCTTTCGTTGTTTGAGTAAGCGATGGCTTTTGCTAATCCAAAGCGTGTCGCCACCGATTCTCGTGAAGAATCATCAAAACTCAGCTCAAACCCGAACGAGACTCCTCCACCAGCTCCGTCGCTGGATTCTCGTGTGAAGAATGTCGAAAAGGAGCTGCTTTATGTTCGTGAAGCGCTGAACCAGATCTTAAGGAACCAGATCTATGGACCAGTCGAGATGGCTGAGATTCCACTCTATTAGTGTTTGCAAGCCCTTTACCGAGTAATCAGTTTCAAGCGTCACTATCGATGAGTTCAGGACGACAACTGCAAGCTATTTTACCCTTTCTAAACCCAGATCTGTAGGTTCATCATATGGAACCGTGTTTTCAACCACAGCCTTTGGAGCAACAGAGTTTTTTGCCGCGTCAATGGGCAGAGCTCTCTACACGACCTCTAGAGCTACCACCGAATGAAGGAGGCAACCCAGATGATTGATTTTTCTGCGTTGAGCAGTGCTTCAGGTCCCACAACAATCCTGATGCTGACAAGTTAGAGAAGGTAATATCTTCCTTAACTAGAGCTGCAGTCACTTGGTGGCGTTGTTCAAAAGAAAGAGAAGGCATCTATACTTGGAAGGACTTCCAAGATAAGTTTAAGACACGGTTTTGACCTAGTCGAGGTAGTTCAGCGGTTGATCATCTGTTGAACATCAGACATGTGAGCAGTGTTGATGAGTATCGTGACAGGTTTGAGGAGCTAACAGTGGAGCTGCCTCATGTCGCTTTTGACATTCTGGAATCTGCGTTCCTCCATGGCTTGCAAAGAAGCCTCAAGGATCAGGTCGTGAGATGTCGACCGGTGAATCTCACTGACATAGTGGAGATAGCAAGGCTTATCGAGTCTCAAATATGAGACATTCATAGCTATCAAGTAAGGGCTCAGCCTAGACCTTCCTTGCCAGCCAATTCGATTCAGTCCGTCCCAAAAAACAATGACAGAGCTCAATCTAAACGTCTGTATAGTCCTAGAAGGGATCCAAAACGTCCTTCAGGGAGTGGGACCTCGGGTAAGGGAGAAGTCAGAAACACCAATCCTTGTCGCAATTGTGGAGACAAATGGTTTCCTGATCATCGTTGCAAGCAGCAAATATTGAAAAGCTTGGCAGTGGCTGAGGATGAGGAACTAGAAGATCATGTAGGTGAGGAATCAGCTAAACAGCAGGAGACAGAGGATCAAGGTGAAAAGGATGGATTTGTGACTCTAACCTTGTGGTCAATGTCAGATATCACTAGAGAAAGATCTTTGAAGCTAAGAGGGTACATAGGGTGTGCTAATGTGGTGGTTTTGGTTGACTTTGGTGTCACCACCAATTTTATAAATGAAAGGTTGGTTCACCAAATGGTTTGGTCTATTACTGAAACCCAAGGATTCAGAGTAAGAGTAGGCGGCAGTCGGATCATCAGAAGTAAAGGCAAATGCGTGAATGTGCCACTAGAAATTCAAGGGATCGAGTTTATAGAAGAATTCTTGTTGTTTGATCTGCGAGACCTAGACCAGGTACTAGGATTTTTGTGGTTAGCCAAACTGGGAGATACCAAAACCAATTGGGGACGTCTCCGACTTAGTTGGCAGATTGGTAACACTTGGGTAACAATACATGGCGATCCAGAACTATGTAGAGAGCATGTATCTCTTCATTCCATGGAGAGGGAGATTAAATACACAGGTAAAACTTACTTGCCGGAGTTAGCTTCACTCTTTGAAAACCAAGAGCAACAAGGATAACAAACAGTGGTTCCAGCCATTCAGACGATATTGGATCAGTATCATGCAGATTTCTAGATGCCACATGCATTACCCTCTCACTAGAAACAGGGATCATGCCATTACTTTACAAGAGGGGTACTCTCCAATCAATTTGTGTCCTTATCGATACTCTTATGAATAGAAAAATAGAATTAAAAAGTTCATCATGGAAATTAGACACACAAATCATACGCCCTAGTGTCAGCCCCTACTCCAGCCTAGTTTTACTTATCGTGTCCTTATCGATACTCTTATGAATAGAAAAATAGAATTAAAAAGTTCATCATGGAAATTAGACACACAAATCATACGCCCTAGTGTCAGCCCCTACTCCAGCCTAGTTTTACTTATCAAAAAGAAGGATGGCAGATGGAGATTCTGTGTCGACTACAAAGCATTGAATAAAGCAACCATATCTGACTGATATCCTATTCCTGTGATTGAAGAATTGTTGGATGAGTTAAAGGGAGCTGTAGTGTTCTCCAAATTAGACCTGAAGTCTGGCTACCACCAGATATGAATGAGAGCTAATGATGTGGAGAAGACTGCATTCAAGGTCACTAGAATTCCTAGTTATGCCTTTTGGCCTAACGAATGCACCATCAACATTTAAGTGCATTATGAATGACCTATTTAGGCCGTATCTACGTCGATTCATCTTAGTATTCTTCGATGATATCTTGGTCTACAACCCCAATATGGAGTCCCATGTCAAGCATCTGGAAATGGTCCTACAATTGCTACAGCTGCACAAATTCTATGCAAATAATGCTCAAAAGTGTTCATTTGGAAACAAGGAGATAGCTTACCTGGGACATATTATATCAGCTAAAGTAGTTACAGCTGATCTTGAAAAGGTTATTGCAATGCTAAGCTGGCCTGTGCCAAAATCAGTAACAGAGCTTAGAGGGTGTCTTGGTTTAACAGGCTACTACCATAGAATTGTGGAAAATATGGTCGCATTGCAAGTCCTCTGACTGATCTATTGAAGAAAAAAGGATTCACTTGGAGTGATGAGGCAACCAACGCGTTCCAAGACTTGAAGTAAGCAGTCACCAATCTACCACTACTAGCTCTTCCCGACTTCCAACAAGAATTTACGGTGAAAACTGATGCTTCAGGATTAGGGGTGGGAGCTATATTGTCTCAGAACAGGAGATCAGTGGCTTTCCTCAGCCAAGCCTTTCCTAGCCAAGGGAGAATCAAATCTGTTAACGAGAGAGAGTTATTGGTGATCGTAAAAGCAGTCACTAAATGGAAACATTATCTGGCAGGGAAAAAGTTTGTAATCAAGACAGATCAAACAAGCCTTAAACACCTGCTAGACCAAAATGTTGTGTCTACAATACTACAATGATGGGCAGCAAAGCTAATAGGATTGCAATATAGAATTGGATATAAGCATGGGACTGACAATAAGGTAGCAGATGCCTTATCAAGGAGATCCCATGGAGAAGAATTGTCGCAATTCGCTTTGCTATCTCCCGTCACATTGGATAAATCATCACTAAAAAAAGAGACGAGGGCAGATAAGGAACTAGGACAGCTGCACAGGGATCTTGAGCAAGGTAACTCCACCAATTCTGATTTTACTCTGGTGGATGGGTTACTATACATGAAGGGTTGTTTGGTGATTCAGGTAGGATCTCCCTTCATTCCAAAGCTACTTGAGCAGTTCCACACAAAAGCACTAGGTGGTCACGAAGGAGCGCTGAAGACATTCAAAAGATTAACCAGTGAAGTTTACTGGAGAGTAGTGGCGGATCTAGAAAATTTATTTAGTGGGGGCAAAAATATAACCAAAAAAATCAAATATTAAGATATCAAAAAAACATAAAACTGTCACTTGGTCAAAAATAAAAAAATAAAATAACATAAAACTGTCATATGAAAACACCAAAACATCTCACAAATGCCTATAATAAAAGGCATCACATCACACTAAAATAAATAACATAAGAAAACAGCAAAATAATACATTGATTTATATCTTATGAGTTATGAATTTTATATTCATTGAATTATGTAACAAAATTCTATAAAAACATAACCATGGAGTAAACTTATATTTACCAATTGAAAACACAGTTATACACTTCTAATGTTTCATTCGTTTTTTACTGATTATTTTGGAAAATTAAAAACAAAATTACAACTGTTTTAAAAAACTAAACACTTAACTATTATAAAAACATGCTACATGTGTTATGTGTAAAATATTATCAAATCACATCGAGAACAACTAAACCTCTACAATTAGAAGAAACAAATTTGCCCTCAAATTTCTAATTGTAGAATTTTAAACTCTTATGATTATATATAATAAAGAGATATAAAGAAACAAATAAAAAAAGTCTTACCAGAGAATTCTCGTCTGCAAAAATATCAGGAGGAGAAAGAGAGAACAGACAAAAATTGGATACAAACGTTTTAGGGTTTTAATTAGTAAAGTCAATTAGTTTTAGTGTACAAATAAGGCTTTTATTTATAAAGTATGAGTGATATGGGCTTTTGGGATAATCATCTCTCAGGCCCTTTGACCAGAAAAACAATTCAACAATCCCCTTCTATGTTCTTAGTACCCTTTGACTCTGGGTTG
Organism: Arabidopsis arenosa; assembly: GCA_905216605.1. Lineage (NCBI taxonomy): Eukaryota > Viridiplantae > Streptophyta > Magnoliopsida > Brassicales > Brassicaceae > Arabidopsis > Arabidopsis arenosa. The sequence goes on from LR999458.1 coordinate 6,177,469, forward strand.
ACCACATTTTCCCCTTTTTGCCCCTGATTTAATAAATCGAAATTAATTAAAAAGAAGAAAAAAAAACATGTGGCCCCCACCAATACACTCCACACTCCCTCCCTCTCCCATTCATTCCTCATCTTCTTCGTCGGTCCTCCCCAAATTCTCCCCCAGAAGAAGAGCTTAGAAACTCGACAGAGAGCTCCTCCATCAACGCAACCAGTCTGGCATTGAGGTAATTTGTCCAATTTGATTCCCATTGTTAAATTTAAGTTGTTTAAAACTCGTGAATTATATAGGATGTTGTGTATTCAATTAGGGATTTTTGTCTAGAGTTCTAAGATTTATCTTGAATGCTTATTAGATTCAGTCTTATTTGTTCTTCTACTCGATATGGGTCAAATTCTATTGATAATGTACGCATTGTAACACTTCAATCGAACCAAGTCGGGAATAGTCTCAAATTACTGGAGTAGTGATTTTGTGGATGTAGTACAACTAGTAGTAATTGGTACAATTGGTACGGGTACAACCAGTAGTATTTGGTATAACTTATACGGTACAACCAGTAGTATTTGGTATAACTTATATAGTACAACTGTTACAAGTTAGACTATTTTCTGGGACTTTTTGGTACAACTTGGTACCAGTTGGACGATTTTAATGTGAGTTTTTTTTTTCTATTTCAGGGACAATGAATAATAATCGTCGAAAAATCATATTTTTTTATTATGGGGGATACTATGTTAGAAGGGGAAATGAACCAAGATGGAAATCAAGAGAACAAGTTCATCAATCTCTTAGAATGGAAACATCTATTGAGGAGGTTACTTATTCTGCATTAGTGAACAAAATATGCAGAAAAGCGAAGGTTGATGAAACTACCACTGAGCTCAAACTTAGTTATGTTCCAGAACTAGTTGATCCTAAAAGGCCAATATATATATCTGATGATGATGATGTTATGTGTTATTTGAAAATGAATGAAGATCAATTCCAAGTTTTGCATGTGGAAGTCATAAACGAGGGAAATCAGGGACAAGAGCAACCGTGTGGTAGAGAAGATCGAGGGAGTGTAGGTTGTGCAAGTAATGAGAAGCTGATTTCAAGTAGTAGAGAGACAGATGAGAACATGACTCTTGATGAAAGGGAGTCATCTCAACGTGATGAGGTGGTGGAAAATAGGCAAGCGAGAGATGACAATATTATTCTTTATGAAGAAAGATCCGAAGAACGAGCAGTGGTAGATAACAGTGATGTGTGTGAAGGTGCTGAAGCTACACCTGTTGTAAAGCGTGAATGGGAAGATGGTATGAATGTGACCATACGTCAAGAATTTGAAAACAAGCAAGCAGTTAAAGATTTAGTTGACAAAACTGCACATAAGAACTGTTTTGAGTTTATTATAGTGAAGTCGGATACCATGTTGTTTGTGGTTAAATGTTCAGAAGTAGATAAGGGTTGCAAGTGGTCTTTACGAGCTGCGAAGGATGGGAACTCAGACAGTTTCTCGGTCAGAACATACAACAAGATTCATACGTGCTTACGGTCAGAAACAAGTACAATGAGAAACAAAAGGAGAGGCACACAACATATAGTTGCATCTGTTTTACGTGAGGATTTTCCATGTTTGATAGACACTCCAACTCCCAAAAATCTCATTCCTTTGGTCCAGCTAAAAGCCGGTGTAAAAGTGTCATACTCCACGGCAAATAGAGGGAAAAAGCTAGCTGCTTATGATCTACGTGGTACTCCAGATGACAGTTATAAGATGGTGTATTCTTATATGCACATGTTGGAGAAGATGAATCAAGGTACAGTTTCATATGTTGAATTGGATGAAGATAAGAGGTTTAAGTATTTATTCTTCGCATTGGGAGCATGCATTGAAGGCTTCAAGGCCATGAGAAAGGTGATCATTGTGGATGCAACCAGTATTAAAACTGTATATGGTGGAGTTCTTATCATTGCTACAGCTCAAGATCCAGATCATCACCATTACCCGATTGCATTTGGTGTAGTTGACGGTGAGAAAGATGCAAGTTGGACTTGGTTTTTTAGCAAGTTGAAATCAGTTGTACCTGATTGTCCTGAACTGGTGTTTTGTTCTGATAGAAATCAAAGCCTCATCAAGGCAGTAATGCAGGTGTACCCGTTGGCTGACCATGAATATTGTATATATCATTTGTCCCAAAATGTGAAACTGAGCTGTAAGAACGTGAACAGAGAGTTAACTTTAAGGGATCTCAAATGGAATATTATTATTATAATGATTTCAAGTATAAACAATTTAGAATATTATTATAAACTTGTTTAAAATATTATTAAAAACTTGTTTTAAAATATTATTATTACAAAAATATATAAATATTGTATAGATAAAAATATTAAACAATGTTTTTATAACCTTTTATAACATTAGTTATTATTAATATATAAAAAAAAAATGGTGAGAATATTCTTGGTTTCTCATGAAACACCTTACACTTTAAGGGTCACTTTGTTAATGTAAACCACATAAAATGTCGAACGCTAAGATAATAATGTTTTAACGCTTATTATTGCATGAATATGTTGTTAATGTACCAAAATTAACTTCAATCATGTGTACAACTAAAATTTTTTACTTGTAATTAGGGTATAACTAATTTGAATCAAAAAATCCGAAAAGAACAACTTGTAAAAATGGTACAACTTGATACTCCAGTACAACTAGTGTCCTTTGGCGGCGCCACGTGTGATTCTCCCTGGCCAATGTGTATCACGTGTTTTTTAAAACTGAGGCAAATTTAAAATTTGAAAAATCCCTCTCTTCCCACCTTTTTAATGGATCAGCCCATTATCCATTTTAATGAATCAGCCCATTATCCCTTCCCATCCCTCTCCTTCTCCTCTCCTTCTCCTCCTTCTTCCTCGTTTCATAGGTTTTCTCTAGGGTTTTTCTTCAATTTCAGTCTAATTGAGAATGAGCTGCAATTCAGGAGCTTCGATCTCCTCTAACCGAGTAAGGGTTCCTGGAATTCCGAAAAAGTGTCATTGTGAGTCCCCAATTGTTCAAAAAATTTCTAGATCAGTACCAAATCCGTATCGTCGCTATTACAGGTGTGCGTATGCGGCACAAATGAAGGTAAAGATTATGGGTGTTAGTTTGATTAACGTTTCCTACTATTGTGTAATGGTTCCTATTATTTTACCAATTTCTTAATGTAGCTTGAGAATGATAACCATGTTTCAAGTGGGTGGATGAAGCATTGGTGGATGAGATAGAACAATTGGATTTTCAAGTAGATGTTCTTGAAGAAGAAGTTAGACTGATGAAGATGGAGAAGATACAAGATATGAAGGAACTTAATAAAAAGATGATAATTGTTTTCTGTAGTTGTGTTCTTGTAGTATGTCTAGTAAAATGGTACAACTAAGTAAACCTTGTTCTTGGATTTGTCTCCCTTAATCTATTTCCCTACTTTAATCGTTTTCTGTAGTTGTGTTCTTGTTGTAATATACTTTTATTGTCTCCCTTAATCTATTTCCCATTGTGTAATCTACTTAAAAGTTTGTCTCAACGAGTATCTACTTAGACAAGTTGTACTTAAACAAACACCATGTGTTCACTCATAAATTCAACATAAAACTAAGCAATAGAAAGTGTTCACTCATAAATTCAACATAAAACTAAGCAACAGAAAGAGTTCATCAAACATTCCGATCAAGTTGTACTTAAATAAAAACCAGGTGTACCTAGTTAGACAAACCAAAATGACTCGAACTTAACAAAAAACCAACAACACAAAGAGTTCACATATGACTCATAAACAACCTTAATCCTTCTTCTGCTCCTTCTTCTGCCTTGTCATTATAGAACTCCGAATGACCACAGTAGACCCCTTCTTCCCTTTCTTGCCTATAATCTTCACCTTTTTATTATGTTGAGCCTCTCCTGCAACTTCTTCTTCACCTTGTACTTCTGCATTTCTCTTTCTCGATTTTCTCTCGTACTGAATTGAAATTTGCCTTTCACCCTCTACCTTCTCCTCTTGATCATTCACAGCCTTTTCTTTCTCACCCTCCACCTTCTCAGCCACTGCCTTCTCAGCCTCAGCCTTCTCTTTCTCAGCCTTCTCTTTCTCAGCCATCTCTTTCTCAGCCTTCTCCTTCTCAGCCTTCTCCTTCTCTACCCTCTCCTTCTCAGCCTTCTCCTTCTCAGCCAACTCCTTCTCAGCCTTCTCCTTCTCAGCCCTCTCCTTCTCTACCCTCTCTTTCTCAGCCCTCTCCTTCTCAGCCCTCTCCTTCTCTACCCTCTCCTTCTCCTTCTCTGCCTTCTCCTTCTCTGCCTTCTCCTTCTCAGCCATCTCCTTCTCAGCCTTCTCCTTCTCAGCATTGTCTCCCTTCTCCTTCTCAGCATTCTCCCTCTCTGCATTCTCCTTCTCAGCTTTTTCCTTCTCAGCTTGTTCCCTCATCAGCCTTTTCCAAATCAGCTTGTTCCCTCTCAGCCTTCTCCTTCTCCCTTTCAGCCTTCTCTTTCTCTGCTTGTTCCCTCTCAGCCTTTTCCTTCTCCCTTTCAGCCTTCTCTTTCTCAGCTTGTTCCCTCTCAGCCTTTTCCTTCTCCCTTTCCATCTCTACCTCTGTTACTTCATTAAAAATAGGAAAAACTTGTTCTGCACCTCTTTCCCAATTCACATAAGATTCCACAGATTTTACTCTGCCATCCAAGCCATCAATCTTCTCCATGATTTCCTTAAACCCTTTGTTCATCCGGTCTTCTAGTTGAATAAACATAGCTCCTAGCTCAACCAAATTATTTGGAGCCACATCATCTTGATCCACATTATCATGTTCCATATCATCCGGATCCACATTATCATGTTCCACATCATCCGTAGCCACATCATCCGGATCCACATTATCAAGTTCCACATCACCTACCTCAATTCCCCGGGTAGCCACATCTTGGTTATAAAGATCCTCAAACAATATTGACTTCTCTTGGTCAATTGAAAGCTTGCTCCAACCATCAGCTATTGGATCATCCGCATAATTCCATCCATTATCTGCTTCCATGATACGGCCTAGAAGATGTGTCTCACGAGAAGATGGAGGCAAGATACTATGAATCTCCTATAAAATACAAAAAAGAGTGATGATGATGAATTCTGAAGCAAGTTATACTGATTTGTACAATTTCAAGCAAGTTATACTAATTACCTTAGTTGTACCAAGACAATGATAAATTTCTGTCAAAGAAAAGCCTTTCATTTTGCTGGGTTTATATTTCATCCTACACATCCGAGGACACCTACGGTATGCACGTACATTACTAACATCTTCTCTGAAAGTGTTCTTAAGAACAGGAATTGCCTCAAACGCAAGAAACTGCATAAAACAGAAGCAAGTTATACCTTATATGAAGCAAGTTATACCAATATGTACAATTTTCAAAACATAATTACCTCCAAAGGAATTACAAAACTAGGAAAGACCCATGGTGCCCCCACAACTCCATCAAAGTGGTTCATCAGATGAAAGATGTCTTTCATGTTCTCATCAAACGCTAAGCGACCCCAAGGGAATGTCTTACATTCTTCAAGATCATCCACCACTCTAAGAAAGAAAGGTTCTACAGAGGGTGCTTGCTTCCCTCCTTTTTTCTTCCCTATGATTATGCTAGATAGGAAGAATAGCACAGCCATCTTCAAGCGGTCTGTCCCAGGTTCCTTCATTGACAGCAGCTTCGCTTTGACTTTTGCATATGTTACTGTTGCACCAACCCCAAAGTACTTCCCAGCAAATTCTAAACTCCCCAATCCTTCCATGAAAGGTGGATATTCACGACAGTTTAATCCAGACATGAGTGCCATTTCTCTGAGAGAATAGCGGATTGGGACCCCATTAATAATGAACCAGCATTCTTTTTTCTTCTCTAAACACGCTGTGCGAAGCAAGAGCATCCACATACCCGTCAACTTATGATTTGAGTTTTTAGGCACATGGAAGAAATGCTTGAACTGGGGGTGCAAGAGGAACCAATCCAACTCATCGGGTTTGAGAATAGTCCCTAATAGCTTCACTGTCTGTGCGATATAACACTTCGCAGAAATCTTAAATGGTTTTGTATACTCCTCGGGACCGAAGTACATATTTAGAGGTTGCATAGCTTCGATTTATTCCTCGGGTTCCTGTAAAATAGATCAACATACACTAAGTTATACTAAGTTGTACATTTTGATTCAATTAATTATAGTTCAAGATACACTAAGTCATACTAAGTTGTACTTTTTGATTTGCGATTTTTAGAACAAGAAACCCTAAGTCATACTTAGTTGTACTCTCTGATTTAGGAATTTTAGATCAATAACCTAGACATACCGTTGAATCCTGAGGATTAGACGGCGGATTAGACTCGGTTTCTTCGGGTTCATCTCCACGAGTCTCTTGTGCTTCTACCATTACATCTGTTGGATTTGGTTCTTCACGATAGCTTGGGTTTTTTGTACGCATTTCGAATCCTGTTCAAACCCAACAACAAAAACGATTAACAACGCCAATCGGATTCTAACCTAATCGGATTCTAACCTACTCAAACAAAATCCAATCGACAACACGAAATCACAGCGAAATTGAATAGCAATTTCGACTTACACAAAGAAGACACAATCTCAGGTTATCCACGGTTGTACTCCACTATCGAAAAAGAAGAAGAGAATGAAACGAGGGGAAAAAAACGATTTGATTTTCTTCGTTCCTTTGTTTTTTCTAAGTGCCGTTTCAAAAGGGAGAGAGAGATCCGAATTATGTGGGTTTTGTGATGGTTGGGTGGGGATAACATTGGTTGGGTCTGTAGTTTTCAAGGTTTTTTGAGGGTATGAAGGTATTTAGCCACATTTTCTATTTAAAAAATAAATAAAATAAATAGGCAATTTCGGGAAGGGTATTGCTGAATTTTTTTTCTGGTCAAAGGGCCTGAGAGATGATTCTCCGGGCTTTTGGCCTTTTAAAAAAAAGTAAAACAAAAGATGGTGGGACCATGAGTATAACCTTTTTTTTCAAACATCCAATTGATGGGGGCATGGTTTTGTTTTTTTGTGGTGGCAATTATTTATATATAATATTTTTACACTAAAATCTAATATATTTTTTTTTTTTACTGGTGGCAGCTGCCACCTCCCTAGTAGGCGTGGGTCCGCCCCTGCTGGAGAGGCATGCGAAAAGATGTGGTGAAATTCATATCCGGCTGCCAGGTTTATCACCTCCAGGCCTCCCAGTGCCGGCCCTGAATAGAGCAGGGAGAAACATTCGCTTTGGGCCACCATTTTTAAGGGGCCTCCATTTAAGAAAAAATTTATATACATACATATATACATCTTTATAAATCGTGCATGTGTTTTATAGCAAGAATATTCACACCATAAACGTAAATGATGATATGGAAAAAAGACATTTAAAAAACTGAAAATAAACAAAATTTATGTGGTGTCACCGTGTCAACCAATAAAACAAAAACTCAACTTTAATTCATTATACCTCTTTTTCTCTCCCCACGACCTTTGAGTATCTTCCTCTTCTCTGTTTCTCTTTTCTTCAACGCTTCTACTGTTCTTCAGTCTCCACATTTTTAGTCAATACTCTATATCATATACTGCCCCATTTTGACTATGGTTTGATTATGGTTTTAAGATGCGACATAGGGGCCCCCGTTTTCTGTTTCGTATTTGACCCCTTTTTTTTTAGGGCCGGCCCTGAGGCCTCCTATCTCCTCTTCCAATACCTAACTAATATAGACTGATATAAGCATGAACTTCATTGAAGGCTTACCAAGTTCTAAGTGGTTCAACTCTATCTTAGTTGTGGTGGGTAGGCTCAGTAAATATGAGCATTTCATCCCATTAAAGCACCCACACTGCCAAATCCGAAGCTGAAGCCTTCATTAGAGATGTCATCAAGCTCCATGGATTTCCTGCCACAATGGTATCTGACAGGGATAAAAAATTTCTGAGCCACTTCTGGACAGAACTGTCCAAGTTGCAAGGTTTTTCACTGTAAAAAAGCACCGCCTACCATCCACAGATAGACGGTAAAACAGAAGTGGTCAATAGGTGTTTGGAGTCCTATCTGAGATGTTTCACGGGGAGAAGACCTACATCGTGGATATAATGGCTACCATGGGCTGAGTATTGGTACAATATATCATACCATACAACCATTAAAACCACACCTTTTATGGCTGTCTATGGTAGATCACCTCCTCCTCTACTCAGGTATGGAGACACTCTTACTCCGAATGTAAATGTGGAATAATTATTAAAAGACAGAGACAATATCTTGGGGGAGCTAAGAGAGAATCTGAAAATTGCCCAGAACAGAATACAAAAATCAGCCAACAGACACCGGAGAGATGTGGAGTTGGCGGTGGGGGATTGTGTCTATTTGAAGCTAAGACCCTACAGATAGAGTTCTATGGCTCACAGGAAGAACGAGAAGCTGTCGCAACGTTACTTTGGGCCTTATCAAGTGTTAAGTAGTGTGGGACGAGTGGCTTACAAGCTCAAGTTGCCCGAGCACAGCAAAATTCACTATGTGTTCCACATATCACAGTTGAAAGTGGCAATGCCAGCCTCATACACTCCTCAGGACTTACCAAAGATTATGACATCGTTCCTGGAGTGGGCAACGGAACCAGAGAAACTGCTTGACATCAAAAAAGGCAGAGCAAGGAGAAAGAGCAGAAGTCCTGGTTCAGTGGGTAGGACTCTCGAGTACTGAATCAACTTGGGAACCATTGACAACGCTCGTGCAGCAATTTTCGCATTTTGACCTTGAGGACAAGGTCAGTCTTCTAAGGGGGAGTATTGATAGACTCAGGGTATCTTTAGCTTGTATGAGAAGAAAGATGAGGTCTGGAGGTAGAAAGGCTAAAGCTATGGAGAAGTTTACGAGAAAGATACTAAACAAACGTGGCTAAAGACAAAGGAGCTAAAGACAAAGGAGAGAGTCTAGTCAAGGGAGAGACTTCACTTTATTCAATAATGTCGTTTTAAGTTGAAGGTTGTATTTAAAATAACGTTTCCTATTAGGACTTCCATAATTTTTATCATCAATCAATAATAATCTCTATTCCTCTTCAGTGGCGGAGCTAGAACTTGTATTTACGGGGGTCAAAATGTAGAAAAAGTTAATCATATGAGTCAATTTATCTTTTTATTGGTGTTAATTTAAAAAACTTTAGCCAAAAATTAACCAAATTTCTAAATTTCATAAGTGTCATATAATCCCTATGATGTTTAACTACCTCCGCCTCTATTCCTCTTAGGTTTTGAATGGTGCAAGCGGATCAAGCGGTACGGATCAGGCAGATCAAGCGGTTCATGCAGATCAACTGTGGATCAAGCGTATTAGGCGGATCAAGTAGAAAAGGTGCGGATCAAGCAGTTCAAAATCTATGTTGAATGGTGAAATAATAGAAAAGCGGTTTCAGTAGTAAAAATAATTACAAAATATTAAAAGTTAATATTTTAAATAAAATAAAAAGAGATTAAAGAATATTAATAAAATATAATTATCTTTTTAAAACTGAAAATTATTTTAATATATATCAAATATACAATTTTGTACTAAAAATAAAAATGATTGCTTCATTAATTATAAGAATATTATGTATATATTTTCAGGACAGATGTAATTATATCGAACTTTAATTTATTAAAAGATAAATATAATTATGTTTTGTATATGTTATACATGAAATATTATACATGAAATAAATACAAAATAACACATGAAAATGACTGAAACTTCTACTATCCAGTATTTTTATCTTGCCATAGTTTATTTGCAATATATTCTCTGATGTTTGCCATTACATCTCCATCTTCTACCTCTGCTGCTTCCATATCATCTTGATCAGTTGCACCGTCTGTGTTGCTATTCTCAGTGTGTCCCATTCTTTCAGTGAAATCTTCATCTAGAAAATTTGAAATTCTAATAAAATTATGTAGTCCCATTGTAGCAACTACCACTCGTTTTTGCACTTCAATATTATATCTAGGGAACTCACAAAGAATCCTCCACTTTTTCTTCCAAACACCAAATGTCCTCTCAATAACAGACCGTAAAGAAGCATGTCATCTATTAAACAATTCATGTTTATTCCTCGGGGGATGATTAGTGTTAAATTGTGACATATGATACCTTACTATCCTGTTTCGTGAAGATCTGTACGGAGCCAAAAATCCTTTTTTATTTGGATAGCCAGAATCCACAACATAGTACTTGTCTGTCGGAGGCATTGGAAATTCAGGATCATTTTCTTGTGCAATTGCAAGAACTGTTGTATCATGACATGATCCAGGTGCTCCATTCCAAACATATGTGAATAACATATTTAGATTACATATTGCCATGATGTTAAAAGATGTTCTATCATGTCGATTCCAATACATTCCTTGCAATGCGGGTTTTACATTAACGCATACATGAACCCCATCCATAGCTCGAACAAATCCAGTAAAATATCGCCCATATCTGTCATCCAACTGCAGCCGTTCAGGAATCCTATGTAGTTCTTGTGTTGTTGGAGTTTTGATATAATCACAAGCAAGTAATTCAGTAGCTGTCAGAACTTCAAAAAACTTTCTCTTCACTGTTTCTTGATTTCGTCCAAACCGTAATCCAACATCTCGTTGAACTTCATTGTGCCCACATATCCGGAGAAATATAGCAATACTCTCTTCGATGCTTACATTCAGTGTTGGTTGTAATCCATAATTGGTTTGTAGAATACGACACAATGTTGTGAACGCATCAAGTGACATCCGTAGCAACTGTAGACAAGCAGCACTATCTTCTTGTAGTCGAGACCAAATGTTTCTCCATCACTTCCCATGGTTTTCGATGCAGTGATTTTATTATTCTACACCCCTGTTAAAAAAATTATAAATTTTTTAAATATATAATTTTTTATACATCTATATTAGTTAAACAAATATTTTTGGTAATGAGATAAATTATAATTAATTACCGCTTCATGGTCTTTCCACCATTGTTCAGATGCAGATATCATAGATGTTGTCGGATCAACTGAAATGCCAGTGGACGTTTTCATAAGAGCTTTCCACTTCTTATACTTCTTTTTGAAATTATCAAGTTTTTCTTTGAAAAACTTATAGCTAACATTCATATTGAATTCTTCATTGAACTTTCGAGTGATAAACTCTCTACCATAAGGCGTCGGATCTTTAAGAGAGTAATTATTCATGGCTAGTGCTTCGTCATACAATTCAATGAGTCTTCTTTTTCGTTGATAAGTCCATTTAAAATTAGCTTCACTCTACGATTTTAAGAACATATATTTATAATTTTAATAAAAAAAATACGAATACATTATAAATTCTAAATTAATTACAATAATAAAAAAATTATCCGTGCTGTTGTTTGATTATGAGCACTTGTGTTGCCTTCCTCGAAAGAATTTGTGTTTCCTCGACGATTTGATGCCATTTCTACAATCGACTGGTTAAAAATAAAGTTAGCATATTGATTTTTATTATTTAAAATTTTTATAATAACTTGTAACATAATAAAATAGCATATTCCTTACAAACCAATATATTTAATTAAACTAATTTACTTATAAAATTGTGTGGTTTATAAAATTTATCTAAAATATTGTAGTTAATTAAATTAGTTCATATAGAATAATTTTTTAAAAATTTAACACATTAGTATTACAAATCAAAATAGTTTTTAAATTTAAACTGTTTTTCTAACTATGATCTATATCTTTATCCTTTTGTTTTTATTGTATTTATTTTTTATGTTGTAATATCTTCTTCATCTTCATAATTTGCAAAAAAAAAAAAAAGTTAGGGATGAAAAACAAACCTGAGCTCCAAGCTACTGCAGAGGAGAAAAAAATCGTGCCTTTTTGTTTTTTTGATTGTTTGTTCTTCAAGTACATACTTTAGAGGATTTCTTTATATATTAGAACCCTTAACACTTAAGTAGGTAAAAAAAGAAGGTTGGTATATCACGTTTTTTTTTGTTGCTGATTATCATTTCATTTTTTTATTAATAAAAAAAAAAAGAGAAATTGTTAAAAATGCCCCTTTTTCAATACCCCTTTTCAAAAATGCCCCCTTTGAGAGTCCATTTTTAAGTTTGCCCTCTTTTAATTTTTAATGACCATTTTACCCTTATTTGAAACAAAATTAGGTCCACAAAATACAAAATATTTTTTGGCGGGAAAAGTGATCCCGCAATTTTCCCGCCAAAACACTTGTAAAAACCTTTAAAATACCTTGTAAAATTTTCCCGTAAAATTTTTTCCCGCCAAAAAATTTTCCCGCCAAAATTTTTTTTTTGCGGGAAAAGTGATTCCGCAATTTTTTTGGCGGGAAAATTTTTGGCGGAAAAAATTTACAAGGTATTTTAAAGGTTTAACAGAGTATTTACAAGTGTTTTGTAAGGTTTTACAATGTATTTTAAAAGGTTTTACAAGGTACTTATACCTTGTAAAACCTTATAAAAAACTTGTAAAACCTTATAACTTGTAAAACCTTATAAAATAGCTTGTAAAATCTTATAATATCTTATAAATACGTTGTAAAACCTTTTAAAATACATTGTAAAACCTTATAAATACCCTGTAAAAAACCTTTAAAATACCTTGTAAATTTTTCCCGCCAAAAATTTAACGCCAAAAAAATTGCGGAATCACTTTTCCTGCAAAAAAAAATTTTTGGCGGGAAAAAATTTTACGGAAAAATTTTACAAGGTATTTTAAAGGTTTTACAAGTTTTTACAAGTGTTTTGGTGGGAAAAATTGTGGGATCACTTTTCCCGCCAAAAAATATTTTGTATTTTGTGGAGCTAATTTTGTTATATTTCCTTATATATTTGTGATATCTTTTATTAAAAGAAGGGTAATTTAGTCATTTTGTACATAAAAAGGGGTATTTTTAAAAATGGACAGCCAAAGGAGGCATTTTTGAAAAGGGGTATTGAAAAAGGGGCATTTTTGTGAGTCTCTCAAAAAAAAATCATAAAAGCACAGCAAACACTCCACGTACCACAGGTAGTTTTACTGTTCAAGACATTTCAATCTTCTTTCTTCACAAAATCTGGCCCGCTTATACAGTAAGTATGGGTTTTCTTTTTTTATTATTTAATTGGACTGTCTTTTTGTACCACCTTTTATTAGATGAATGGTGACAAAACCACAGTTCACCCACACTGCGGTTGACCCTAAATTCCACTCACCATTCGCAACCTTAATCTCTGTTCCTCTCCGCCAAATATGGCGCAATACTTTCTTCCTCCATTTCTGTTCTTATTTTCAACTCTCTGTAAACTCAAAGCTTAAAATAAATCTACTTAACATTTTTGAAGTACATTTTTGCTCTTTCTAATCGGGTCGGGTTTTAATTGATTTTGATCCGGAAATCTTTGATTCGGATTCTTCCATATTTACTTTACTAGATTGTGTACCCGCGCGTTGCGCGGGATTTAATATAAAACTTTTATTCTTTAAATATAAATATAATCAATTAAATTTTAAAATATTTTACTTTACTCATGTGCATTATCTTTTCAAAGTAGCAAAAAATTTCTCACACATTTTACTACAATTTTTCTCGTTATCTTCTATGATTCACTCGTCATCTCCCGATATATACTCTTTTTTCTCCTTATATCGTATCTATTTTCTCCTTCATATATATCTTTTACTACTCAATTTCTTTATAAGTTTCATGATCTTTTTATTAAAGTGAACATCAGAAACAAAAATCTGGGAAGATGTTTGTTATAAGATTTTTTGGCCATGTTTTAGAGCATCTAAAATTGCTTTATAGACAACAAATCTCATATATGGACTCATTCCTACTCACAAACATAGAATTTCAACGTAAAATTTTGCACTTTATCTTGGCCATTTGAAAATTTTAAAATTCTCTTTCTACATATATAACTTAACGTATATTATGATTCCAGATTGTATTCTTAATGTTGACTTTTCTAAAATGTAAGACTTACGAACTCATAAAAAATATTCTAATTTAAAATACATTTACTTTTTAAATAGAGAAATTGCACTAGATAACCTAAAAAAACAACAAAATTAAATATCTAACCTCTAACCCCCTATTCACTCTCTTTCTCTTCCTATCTCTCTCTACCTTCTTTCTAAAAAACTAATTTTTCTTTTTTTTTGGGTTATTCACCTAAATCACCCCTTTAAATAAACAAAATCCTTCTTATTTCTAATGAAAAACTCTTCAATCTACCATTACTATTCTAATTTCCAAATAGCATTCTCATATATTATTATTAAGAGTAATTGTTAAAAATACCCCTTTTTCAATACTCTTTTTCAAAAATGCCCCCTTTGAGAGTCCATTTTTAAGTTTGCCCTCTTTTAATTATTAATGACCATTTTACCCTTATTTGAAACAAAATTAGGTCCACAAAATACAAAATATTTTTTGGCGGGAAAAGTGATCCCGCAATTTTCCCGCCAAAACACTTGTAAAAACCTTTAAAATACCTTGTAAAATTTTCCCGTAAAAATTTTTCCCGCCAAAAAAATGTTTTTGCGGGAAAAGTGATTCCGCAATTTTTTGGCGAAATTTTTTTGGCGGAAAATTTTACAAGGTATTTTAAAGGTTTTACAGAGTATTTACAAGTGTTTTGTAAGGTTTTACAATGTATTTTAAAAGGTTTTACAAGGTACTTATAAGGTTTTACAAGTTATAAATACCTTATAAAACCTTATAAAAAACTTGTAAAACCTTATAAAATAGCTTGTAAAATCTTATAATATCTTATAAATACCTTATAAATACGTTGTAAAACCTTTTAAAATACATTGTAAAACCTTATAAATACCCTGTAAAAAACCTTTAAAATACTTTGTAAATTTTTCCCGCCAAAAATTTTCCCGCCAAAATTTTAACGCCAAAAAAATTGCGGAATCATTATTCCCGCAAAAAAAATTTTTTGTTTGGAAAATTTTTTACGGGAAAATTTTACAAGGTATTTTAAAGGTTTTACAAGTTTTTACAAAATCAAATTTGTAATTTTGATGTGTGCACATTCTCATGTTTTCCTTATATATTTGTGATATCTTTTATTAAAAGAAGGGTAATTTAGTCATTTTGTACATAAAAAGGGGTATTTTTAAAAATGGACAACCAAAGGGGGCATTTTTGAAAAGGGGTATTGAAAAATGGGCATTTTTGTGAGTCTCCCTATTATTAAACAGTTTTATTATTCCATAATATTATTTTATTTGTATTTGTGATTTTTAGGATATTTTTTTGTTTTAATTCAAATCACCTTAGTTTTTTTCAATCTATGTTAATTTCCAAAGCACTGATTAATATTTAATATTTAGGTATTCATTTTTCTTAAAACAAAGCACCACTTTTTTAATTTAGAAAACATTACTAATCTATATATATAATGGGAGAGTTGTCTCTCCATCTAGGGTGTCCACATCATCATCCAACTCATCCTATTTTAATTTTGTGTGGGCTCCACATATTTTATTTAATAAAACAAACATTAAAACTAAAATTAATTCACACATTAAATAAAAATAATAATTGACAAAAATTAAATGAAATATTATGAGAAAAAAATATATATATACAACTTAAACTATGAAAGTTTTGAATCGAGATTGGATAAATATAAATTAGATAATTATATTTTAACATATGAGTAAACAGTTTAATATAGTTAGAGATAGAAAAAAAGAATCTTATCAATATTTTAATGGTACAACAAATATTTTTAAGAGTTACAATTATTTATTAGAGTAAAGAAAATAAGAGTTAAAAAAATATCAAATTGAAAGGTTTTACTTAAAATAAAAAGCAATTCATTTCTGAAAATAGACATTCAAAATGTGAGTACCGATTAAAAAATAAGAAGTATTTAGGACATCTTATTATTTATAATTATAATATAATATAAATAGTTAAATTAATAAATTTTTCTATATTAGTAATGAAATGTCCTAATATAAATAGTTATATTAATTTAATATAGTCCTAATATATTAGTAAATAGTCCTAATATAGAACTACTAGATTTTAACCCGCGGTACACCGCGGGTCTATATTATTTTTAAGAAAATCAAATTGTAATTTGTTTAATAGATTAACTATATATATGGCTGAATGTTTTGTATTTTTAAAATGTACAACTTTTATATTTATATATTATATAGTGTACAATTATTATGTTTGAGGTTTACCGTTTTAAAATATAGAAACAATAGTATTTAAATTATATTGTTAAATTTTTAAATGTGAGTAAAGGATACTTTGGTTTTCTTGTTTTGTTTCTTCCATATATACTAATCATAATTAATTAGTATAGTTTAGTTAAGAAAATATTTTAAAATCTAAACTAAATTTGTTGTATGATTAAAAATTATTTGTATCTAAACAAAATCCATGTTTGTTATATTCGTGATTGGCCACCTATATATTAGGTAATCTTTTTAATATCTTTAAACCCGTATGACCCATTGACCCGGTTTTTAATGAATTGATTAATATTAGTGACATGGAATTAAAATGATTATGATTAGAGATCTCTAGTGGCATATATTTTAATTTCTTACAAAATCAACGTTACGACTTATAGGATGTACTTCCCAAAAAAATTTATATAACATTTTCAATAACATTTTCGAACTATATGATTACTATAATTCAAAATAACATTTTCTTTATAAATTCGATTTATATAAAAAAAATTTCAATGATATATCATTTTCAATAACATTTTCGAATAATAGATTAGTATATAACATTTTCAATAACATTAAGGATATAAATAGTTTTGCTTTCAATTTAATTTTGTTAATATTAAGAATTTAAGACAATGTCATTAAAACAGTTAAAAAAAATCATAATTTTAAATCTTAATCAAATATTTTAAATATCTATATTATTAAATGTAAAATATTATATGGATATTTTTATTTTATAATTAATGTTAAATTCTTTTAATTGTGTTTGGTTATATGGATAGTGGAGAATTAATAATAAAGTTGTTTAGATACATGATATAAGTAATGATATTCTTTGTAAATAATATAGAAACAAATAATTTTCTCTAAAATGTACTTAAAAATGTATATATACTTTAAAATATTATTTTTTAAAGAATTATTTTTGGATTGTAATATTTTTGAAATATACATTACTGCTCTTCGAATTTGTTTAAAATATTCTTTTTGTGCTTAAAAAGGGATGGTATCTCCAAAAGATTCACACCTAATGATATCGTGGAAAAGAAACAAAACTGAATTAGGAAAAAAACTATATTGAAGTCTATTTTCCTGAAAAATAAAAGAACATTCATGTAGAGTTAACGACGAAATACACTACAGTAAAAGTATAATTCTTTTTGTTTGTTAACAAAGATACAGGAATATATTTGAATTTTTAAGGTAAATTAGTTGTAATATAAATTAAAAATTTAAGCGAGAATTATGGGGTTATATATATCTTGCCATATAACCAAATTGATCTTTAGCGTAGTATTCTCCTTTTTCCATATCAGAATAATATCTATTAATTAAAAAAAAATCTTAACTACACATTACATAGGCAATAGCATTTTAATAGAAAATATTGATTAATGCCAACAAATTTATATATTTATAAGTTTATTATTTACCAACAACAAAATCATAAATTTAAAGTAAACTAAATGCCCGATTCTCTCATATGACATGCGTTGTGGAGCCAATAAACGCTGATTTTTGAGTGAGTAGCTTGGGACGTCCATGTGCCTTTGTCAGATTGGTTGATTTTGATTGTTTGTGTCTACAAAATGATAAGAAATTTGATGACATTAGTAAAGTTGATACACGTACTGAAATGTGATCTAAACCAAATTGCAAAGTATAAATGATGATAGTGGAAATAAATTCTTTAGCTCAAACGAACCTCCGCTCGTGCATCAGTATTTGCAAGTCTTTAGCAATAAAGAAGAAAACTTCCTCAACGTTTAAGTTAGTCTTGGTACTCTGCAATTAGTAAACTCTTCATTCATCAAAGTTAACCAAATGAAAAGAATTTAACCTTTTTCTATATGAGTGTATCATCATCGTTTTTTCTTCTTTCCAAATCAATATGAGATGTAGGTCTCTCATCTCTCTCCTCTTCCTTCTCTTCTTCACTTCATCTGCTTACACTCGATTCGTCTCCCTACATCCATTATCAAAACGGTCTCTGGCTGAGGAAAAGGAGGAAGCTTGTGAACAGACCTATGGGTGTATACAGTGTACTAAGACCGCTCTTGGAAACGTGTGACGTATCTCTCTGCCGAAAGTGAGCTTCTTTTTGAGATCCTTGGCCCTGAAAAAAAGTGAATTTTTGTTAGGTTTTGCGAATCAAATAGTGAAACGATGAAGAAAAAATAAATAAAAAAGAAAGAAGAAAAACAATGGATGCATTGGTCAATGAATGGATGACTTTATATAAGCAGAGAGGATGTCAATTTAGGGTTAGAATATTGTTTAAGCAATATTACGAATTTATGATACTCGAATATATTAGGAATATTCGTATTATTAGTTTATTTAATTCAAAAATTATAATTTGCGGATTTAAAGGAAGATCTTCTCGAGATGTTAGGAACATAATCGAGATTTTAGTAACCAATTGTGATCACATTTAATTTTCGGAAGTTTTGAAAGATTTGTGTCGAAATTTGTAGAAACAAATTAGGATAGATAATGTTTAGTTAATATCTTTTTAAATGTTTTCAAATCTTTAGAATTAAAGCCATTGACAATGGTATGGAAATAATTTAAATTGTTTGAGTCATAATTATGATTTAAAACTATTGTATTGTAGAATTGGTAGATAATATAGATGAGATATGGTATCTAGAAGTTGTTAGTTAAGATGTTGTAAAGATTTGAAATAATGTAGAGATAAAAAAGAATATAGCCGATTAATATGGCAATTAGTTTAGGAAATCACATTAAACGGAAATGAAAGAGTAATTATAGTCATAATCGGTGATTTTGTTTATTACAAATTTTCTTAAATATCTTATCCAGGATCCGAACAGAATAAAACCGGGTCAAAACCCGACCCATTTGAATTAAAATCCAAAATCCCCTCCAAAAATGTAAATGTAGATATAATGTAATTTCTTACACTTCTCAAACAAAATATACAATTTTCAATGATATATCATTTTCATGAACATTTTTGATAACATGTTCGAATAATGGATTACTATATAAAATTTTCAATAACATTTTCGAATAATATATTAGTATATAACATTTTTACTAATTGTGTTACATTTTTAAATTGATTAGTATATAACATTTTCGAATTATATTAATTGTGTAATCGTTTGAAGAGATTTTTTTCCGAATTATATGTATTATATAAACAAAATCTTTTAATATCTTTAAACCCGTTGACCCGTTGACCCGTTAATATATATTAGTGAAATAGAATAAAATGATTATAATTAGAGATCTCTAATGGCATATATTGTAATTTCTTACAAAATCTAAGTTATGACTCTTAGGATGTACTTCCCAAATATTAGTATAGGATTTACTAATATAAATAGTTATATTAGTAATGAAATGTCCTAATAAATTTTTTTAATTAAATTTATTAATTTAACTATTTATATTATATTATAATTATAAATAATAAGATGTCCTAAATACTTCTTATTTTTTAATCGGTACTCACATTTTGAATGTCTATTTTCAGAAATGAATTGCTTTTTATTTTAAGTAAAACCTTTCAATTTGATATTTTTTTAACTCTTATTTTCTTTACTCTAATAAATAATTGTAACTCTTAAAAATATTTGTTGTACCATTAAAATATTGATAAGATTCTTTTTTTCTATCTCTAACTATATTAAACTGTTTACTCATATGTTAAAATATAATTATCTAATTTATATTTATCCAATCTCGATTCAAAACTTTCATAGTTTAAGTTGTATATATATATTTTTTTCTCATAATATTTCATTTAATTTTTGTCAATTATTATTTTTATTTAATGTGTGAATTAATTTTAGTTTTAATGTTTGTTTTATTAAATAAAATATGTGGAGCCCACACAAAATTAAAATAGGATGAGTTGGATGATGATGTGGACACCCTAGATGGAGAGACAACTCTCCCATTATATATATAGATTTGATCAGAAATTTTTTAAATTGGATAATTCCTTATTTGATAATCCCTATATTAAATCCTAATGACATTTAATTAACCAAAATCTTGCCTAAATCTAATTCGGTTAGAATATTTAAAGAATCTAAAATAAGGAAAACATATCTATCGAAATTAAATATAATTGTATATATACATAGTTTATTTTAAATGGGGAATATTGATTTCAATATTTATAGTTATTACGATTTTAATTAAGGAATTAAATATGTGGTAAGTTAATATTAAGCCCATATATAGTTAAATCTCTATAATATCGAAAATATTTCAAACTTTTGTAAAACATATTATTTTAGTGATAAATTTCGTTTGCTTCATTGGATAGATTTTAGTAACTTCAAATCAAAACTTTAGCTGAATAGAAAAACTCTCTCTGGCACAATTGTCGAGATAACTAAAAGAAGACCTTCTGTTTTGAAAAACCAGATCTCACCAACTTTTTACTTCCAAAAGTAGAAAGTTTTTACACTTTTTTGAGGTCGTCCGGTGAAAATCTTGAGTCTCCGGGGGTTTCAAACCGTTTTCTTCAGGTGAGACCGGCGTAGGAGACGCCCCTCATCCTGATGGCTTGCTCTGTTTCCTTGTTTTGAGAAAATCCTGACCCATAAAGCTTCAGTAGTACCGATTCAACAAAAGGTGGCCATACCCCTCTCAAGAACCTCTACAAAAGTAAACATTATGTTTCTCCAAGCACTGTACTCTCACAAACAAAGGTTTCCAGAGGTACTTTGGATAAATCTGGTACTCTCTTGTATCTCTTGTTAACCTAAGCTTGTTATTTTCAATCTTTCTCGAACTATCTCACTGTTTTGTGAAGAAAATCTCTGGTCTTAACCAAACTCCCTGGTTTAAGCAAGAACTCTCAGCCCTTGTGGCAAGAACTTTCTCACCTTTGTGTGAAGAACCTTTTAATACAAGAAAGACGTTCAAGCTTGCTCTCTGTCGCTCTTCTCGCTCAAGCACTCTCTAAAAATGGACAGAAGAGCTTCCTACCATCTTAAAGGAAAGGAGAAAGTGGATAGCTACTCACCACCTCCTAGGAAAAGAATCAGAGCTCCAGATATGGATAACTCAGATCTCATAAAAGAGAACTCTCTAACTCTTATGGGTAGGCTAACAAACCCTAGTATCCAAAGACTTTGGTCCCTCATACCTTTCCTCTCAAACCGCTGGAATCTAAGAGGTAAAGCTATAGGGTCTGATCTGGGAAGAGGCTGTTTCCAATTTCGCTTTGAATACGAAGAAGACCTCCAGAAAGTCCTTGACAACAGACCTTACCATTTTGACCAGTGGATGGTGATCCTTCAAAGGTGGGAACCAGTCATCTCCGCCACATTTCCTTCACTGATTCCCTTCTGGATAGAGCTACAAGGTCTCCCCATGCACTTCTGGAAGCCACAGATGATCTACAAAATCAGAGAGGAATTAGGGGAAGTTGTTGATCATGAAATAACAGCCTCAGCAGCAAAAATGAAAGTGATTATTGATGGACTCAAACCGCTGACAAAGGAAACTGTTATTGACTTCCCTAATGGAGGTGAAGTGGTGGTCACTTTAGACTACAAAAACTTGAAAAGCCACTGCTTTCACTGTCTCCGACTCTCTCATGAAAAGAAGAACTGCCCTGGCTTACAGAAATCTGAGTCTCTTCCACAACAGAAATCCTCTACTCCCTCCAGATTTGAGGAGCGCCAAAAGTCAGTTGTGAACTACTCTCACAAAGAAAACAAGAGTTCACCAAGAGACAATCAAGATAGATATTCTCGATCTCAGATTTCCCAGAGGAGAGTGGAGTCAACCCAAAGAAACTGGAAGGGGAATAACTATAGAAACCAGTCTTACCCTGCTGAAAGAAACCATGACCACAGAGCTTCTTTTAGAAGGAGATCCCCTCAAAGGTCCCAAGCCTACTCCAGAGATGATAAAAGCAGAGGAACCACTAACAAATCTCAGAATAATGCTAGACCGGTCTATCAATGGAGAAAAAAAACTTCTTCCAGAGGTAGCCCTAGACAATCGAATCCTGAATCCTCTAGATCTAGAAGACCACCTTTGGAACGAACTTCTACAAGTCCAGCCTTTCAACTTATCCCTCCTCCAATCCCGACTAATGAAGAAGTTATGGGAGAGCTGAGGGATATAACAGTTCAATACACAAGTTGCCATGATCCTACGGAGAGTGCTGCAAGAAAACGCAGAGTATTACAAGGTGAAGCAAGAGGGCTCATGGCTGAGACAGCAACTCAAATAATAGAAGCAGCAGTAATATCAAACCAAGCCTACCTGGAGGCAGTTGCAGCAACTCAGATTGAACCAGATCTAAGTCTGTCTCAGGATTTGCCAATCCATCCCTCTAAAGCTCTAAATCCATCCAAAGTCACTGAAAAGAAAAAGAGGGGTCGACCCCCATTGAACAAAACACAACCAAAAACCTCTCTTCAATTGACTGGGGCAAAATCAAGCAAACGCAATAAGGGAATGATTCAAGGCTCACCTAAAAGGAAAGCTACTCCTGAGAAATCTCTCCCTCCAAGTGTGGAGAAAGATCTATCTTGCAGCAAAACTCAAGCCAGACAAAAATTGGTGCTGCAAGGAGAGGAAAATATTGCTTCAACAAGCAAACCTACTCCAAAGTTGAGTTTAATACCTGCTATTGTGAAGCAAAAGGGGGATTTTCACCATCCCTCCAATCCTCTTCCTTAAAAGTGCTGAGCTGGAACTGTTGTGGGTTGGGGAATCCCATAACAGGCCAGCGTTTACGTGAGATAAACTCCGATATCTCACCAGACCTATTATTCCTCATGGAGACTAAAAATCCAGACGACTTTGTGCTCAAGTCCCTCAGCTGGATGAACTTCTCATCACATATGTTGGTAACTCCTCACAGCCCAGGTGGAGGAGGACTGGCTCTTCTGTGGAAGAAGGAACTGGAAGTTACTATTCTTGCATCCTGCCACAATTTTATTGACACAAGAATCAAAACAGCAGGCAAAACTTTCTTTGCAACCTTTGTCTATGGAGAGCCTGAGAGGGCAAAAAGAAAGATCATCTGGGAGCAACTAACAATACAAGGTACAAGCAGAGAAGAACCTTGGTTTCTAACAGGAGATTTTAATGATATAATTGACTCTACAGAGAAACAAGGTGGTCCTATAAGGCATGAAGGTACCTTTGTGAATATCAGATCATTCATGGCGGAATGTGATCTATATGACCTGCGACACTCTGGCAATTTCTTTTCCTGGAGAGGTAAGAGACATGATCATCTTGTTCACTGCCGACTGGACAGAGCAATGTCAAATTGGGCATGGGCAGAAGAGTATCCCTCTGGTCGCTGTGAGTACCTAAGGTTCGAGGGGTCAGACCATAGGCCATTAATCACTCATTTTGATCTCTCAAAGAAAAGGAAAAAAGGCATATTCAGATATGATAGGAGACTCAAAGGAAATGAAGAAGTGAAAACCTTAATAACAGAAGCTTGGAGTTTTGATGAACATGAGACTGTTGAGGAGAAGATAAGTAGAAGCCGCAAGAATATTATCTCATGGTCCAGACAAAAACATCAGAATAGCCAAAAATCAATAGAAGAATGTCGCAGACAGTTAGAAGAGGCAATGTCGAGTCCGGATTCAAACTCAAGCTTAATCTCAACCATAAACAACAGACTACTCCTTGCCTACAAAGCTGAAGAAGATTTCTGGAAACAACGGAGTCGACAATTATGGTTGGCTCTAGGAGACAAAAATACAGGATATTTTCATGCTATTACCAGAGGAAGAACAGTTGTTAATAAATTCTCTGTCATAGAAGATACTGAGGGTGTACCTTCTTATGAAGAGAAAGACATTCTGAATGTAATCTCTGAATATTTCCAATCCCTGTTCAAATCTCAAGAACGGAAACCTCAAGAAGGTGAACGAGAAGTCACAGTGAGAGAGGCTCTCAAATCCTGCATTACAACAGAGATAAATCAGAAACTTATAGCAGAACCATCAAAGGAGGAAATCAAACAAGCATGTTTCTCAATTCATGCTGATAAAGCACCTGGTCCAGATGGCTTTTCTGCCAGTTTTTTTCAGACGAATTGGGATATAGTTGGCCCTCATGTTGTGTTGGAAGTGCAGTCTTTTTTCTCATCAAAGAATCTGCCTAGCAGTATCAACCTGACTCACATCCGGCTCATACCTAAGATACAAAGCCCTCAAAAGATGGTTGATTATAGGCCTATTGCGCTGTGTACGGTATTTTATAAAATCATCTCTAAAATGCTGTCCAAGAGACTTCAACCGGTTCTGCAAGATA
Organism: Arabidopsis arenosa; assembly: GCA_905216605.1. Classification (NCBI taxonomy): domain Eukaryota; kingdom Viridiplantae; phylum Streptophyta; class Magnoliopsida; order Brassicales; family Brassicaceae; genus Arabidopsis; species Arabidopsis arenosa. The sequence continues at coordinate 6,201,989 of LR999458.1, forward strand.
TAGTTTCGGAGAATCAGTCAGCTTTTGTGCCCAAAAGAGCAATCACTGATAATGTACTGATTACTCATGAAGTCTTACACTACCTCAAGACTCCCAAAGCTAAGAAAACATGCTATATGGCTGTGAAAACCGATATGAGCAAAGCCTACGATCGCCTAGAGTGGGATTTCATCAGACTAGTTATGGAAACTATGGGATTTCATCAGACATGGATCCAATGGATTATGCAGTGTATAACTACGGTCTCATATTCCTTTCTACTTAATGGCTCAGCGCAAGGCCAAGTTATACCTCAAAGGGGAATCAGACAAGGTGACCCGCTGTCCCCCTATATCTTCATACTTTGTAGTGAGGTACTTTCAGGTTTATGCATAAAAGCTCAACAAGAAGGCAGGTTACCTGGCATTAGAGTCGCTTTGAGCTGCCCTAGAGTCAACCACCTCCTATTCGCAGACGATACTATGTTCTTCTGCAGATCAGACTTGGAGAGCTGCAAGGAACTCCTAAAAATTCTACAAAAGTACGAGTCAGCTTCAGGGCAAACAATCAACAAATCAAAATCTGCTATAACTTTCTCGTCAAAAACTGGGGAAGATACAAAGATCCAGGCTCAACAGCTGCTGGGAATTCAAAGTAAGGGTGGATTAGGGAAATATTTGGGCCTACCTGAGCAGTTTGGAAGAAAAAAGAGAGACCTCTTTAATCTCATCATAGACAGGATTCGACAAAGGTCTCTCAGTTGGTCCTCACGATTTCTATCCTCAGCAGGAAAGACTACGATGCTGAAGTCAGTATTAGCGGCTATGCCAACCTATACGATGTCTTGCTTCAAACTCCCAGGCTCCCTCTATAAACGTATTCAATCAGCCCTCACAAGGTTTTGGTGGGATGCATCTGCAGAAAAGAAGAAGATGTGTTGGGTTGCATGGATTAAACTGGCAAAATCGAAGAAAGATGGAAGGTTAGGGTTCAGAGACTTACAAATGTTCAATGATGCCCTCCTCGCAAAAATCAGTTGGAGGATCCTCACTAAACCATCTAGTCTGCTGGCAAGAATCCTTTTGGGTAAGTACTGTAAGGAATCTTCCTTCTTGGATTGCCCAATCTCTCCTTCAGCTTCTCATGGTTGGAGAGGAATCTGTATTGGGAGGAATCTACTGAAATCTCAACTGGGGAAAGCCATTGGTTCTGGAGCAAATACGCGGATCTGGTATGAACCTTGGTTATCTCTCACCAAACCTGTAACTCCCATGGGACCACATCCGGAACAAGCTCAATCCTTGATGGTGGAAAACCTCCTCTGCCCAACATCCCGTGCTTGGAACAGAGAGAAAATTCAGAAGCTACTCCCAGATTATGAAAATGATATCCTAGCTTTAAGACCAAGTAAATTGGGAGCTCGGGATAGATACATCTGGCTACTAACCAAGACGGGAGAGTATAGCGCAAAATCTGGCTATCAAGCTGCCTCAATGGAGGACGTAAGCTCGGCTCACCATTCCAGTCTGCAACCAGAATTTAATTGGATTAAAGATGTTTGGAACATTAAAACTTCAACGAAAATGAAGTTTTTTCTATGGAAAGCCATGAAAGGAGCTTTACCTGTTGGGGAAAACCTCAAATCGCGAGGAATAGTCAACTCTGCACTCTGCCCTCACTGTGGCCAGGAAGAGACCTGCTTACATTTGTTCTTCCACTGCACTTTTGCCAGTCGTGTCTGGGAACTTGCTCCCCTGAAAGCTCCTCTAAATGTTTCAAGAATCATAAATCTACGGATGGGAATCGAAGCATCACAGCATCTGGTGTGCTTACCACCTTCTGGGATCGGAGCTTTTCCCATACTTCCCTGGATTATGTGGACGCTTTGGAACTGCCGAAACAAACTAATTTTTGAACAGAAGCAACCTGTTCCTTCAGATGCGATGCTATATGCTACTATCCAGGCAAGAGAGTGGATAGCTGCGCAGATCTGCTCAAATCCAGCCCAAATTCGTTCAGGAATAGCTCAGACCTCGGAATTACCTGCGGGTATGATCCGTTGCTTTACCGATGCAGCGTGGAGAGAGGACAACAAGACTGCAGGTTTTGGCTGGATCTTCAAGGATTACCTCGCACAATCGGAAAAACAAGATGGATCTACAGCGCGAGACGTGAGCTCTCCTCTAATGGCTGAAGCTATAGCCCTGTTCCTTGCTCTTCAACAAGCTTTAGCTCTTGGATACAAAAACATTTCCTTTGCTTCAGATTCGCAACAGCTGATCAAAGCACTCAATGAGGAGCCCCAATCGAAAGAGCTCCATGGGATTCTTCATGACATCCTATTCCTATCTTTAGATTTTGACGATTGTAGCTTCTCTTTTGTACGGCGTGATCTGAATCAGAAAGCCGATGAGATAGCGAAGTCGAAGTTATTATTTGCTTCTTCTGTACCGGTTTAACATCTAATGAAAACCAACCTTTTGGACAAAAAAAAAAGTAACTTCAAATCTTCTCCATATCAGGAAATTAAATTGAAACAAATTAAAGAAATGTTTATGATTGCAAAAAAAAAAAACTAAAGAATATTCTAAAATTTGTTTAGTTGGAAAAAAAGAAACTACCAATTATTTAGGGATTTCGAATATATTAAATTTGCTTGATCTTCAAGATATTTTATGATTAAAATATTTTATTTAACCTACTCATTGCACTCTATAAATACCTCTTCAATCTTAGTTCCTAAACACCATAACCAAACACTTTTATTTTTTTATTCCAAAGAAAAATAAAAATGATCATTTTCGTGTTACTATTCTTTAAAACATTAAATGTTACCTAATATTTTTTATGCTCCACTAAAAGATTAGTTTGTAGTACTTCTTATCATTTGATCTTCGATTTTTGTTTCAATTGTCTAGTTTTTTTTTTGCAAACGTTTTCATGTCTCTTCTCCCCATTCTTAATGTTTGTAAATTTTTTTTTTTTAAGGCTAACAAATTCATTCATTTTCTTCTTCTTTCTTTAGGGTAAGAAGAAAATGATTTCTTTTTATACATAAAATGAGATTCTTAATTTTTAGTTTTCATTATTCTAATGTTATCATTTTTAAATCAATTAGTTTTATCAATAACGGGTTTTTATATGGTTAATTTTTGTTACTAAATCACATCATATTTTTTTTATATATTTTGTAATTCACGTTAAATATTTTCTGTTTTCTGATTTTGTTTCTATGTATGTTTTAATTTTCACTAATTTTATATCTAATTTTTGATATTTTGTAAATGTGTAATGTTCCATGGGTCTAAATTCTGATTTCACTAATGTCCCACAGGTCAATTCACTAAATTCGGTAAATGTGAATTTTATATCTAAATTCTGATTTCACTAATGTCCCACGGGTCAATCTCTGAATGTGTAATTGAGTTACTAAATTACATCTAATTTACAGGTTAAATCTTAAAAACTAAAAAGTGTAATCATATAACTTTAATACTAGATAAAATTTATTGTAAAAATCCAACATTTTTATATATGTAATAAGTTTTTAAAAGTTTTAATCTTCGTCTAAATGTGTGATTGCAATACTAAGTTATTCAATTACATATGTTATACATGTTAAATCTAAAAATACCAAAAGTTAACTCATATAACTTTAATACTAAATAACAGAATACCAAAATCTAACATTATTATATATAAATAAAATATTATCTCGGTTAAATCCTAAATTTTTATAAAATTAACATATAAAAATGGCCAAAAAAAACATACCAAATAAATACAACAAATTCATCAACTTAAATAAAAATATAAAATTATTAAATATTTTAGCCCGCGGTGTACCGCGGATCATATTCTAGTTTTATTTAAACGTATTTAACTTTTCAACCAAACTACACAAATTTTTTGTATAATTTTTATTTACTGGTTCCTACATCGGGTTTCTAGTAAACTATAGGTAAGTTTTTTCGTTATATAACAAAAGGGCAGAAAATCCAAAATAATTCAGAAAACACCTGTAATCCTATTTGGACCGGATTAGTCATCAAATTCGAATTTTATGGATTTTGGGCCTTGTTCAAAAACGCGGACTAGGCGGCCGATTAGTCGCCGGCGAGGCGCTCGGCGGTGGTGGACCGTTGCGATTTGTCCAAATCGGCCAACAAATCGGAGTTTCAGAAAAAAATTCATATTTTGCTTTGATTTAAGTTAGAAATCGATAGTTAACTAATAGATCTATCATAATTTGGTATAAACCTACAAGAAAAACATGAAAACGATGGAATTGTGAAAAAAAAAAAAAAAAAAAAACGCAGAAACTAGGGTTTTGTTGTCGCAGGGAGAAAGGAAGGGGACGGGGGCAATTTTGTAAATTTGCGATTCTTAAAAAAAAAAGAGATAAATATCAAAATTGAGCATCGAACCCTCGTTCCCAAGGTCAAAAGAAAGAGACAGACCACTGTACCACGTTATAATCATTGTACACTTACGTTTTTTTAATATATATACATAAATCTAAATTAAAAGTATCTAAAGTTAATCCCCGAGTAATCCCGTTTAATCCCCGAGTAATCCCGCTAGGCGCTAGGCCCACCCCGGCCGCCCGACTAGCGCCTAGCGTTTATTAGAACAAGGATTTTGGGTCGGGTCATTTTAATCTCTCTATTTTGCAAAATAAATAACAGGGCCGGTCGGCTCGAACCAATTTCTCCTTTTCAGTTCTCGCTACCTCGACGACGCAACTAAACTTGGTACTCTTCTTTTTTTTTTTTTTTTTGGTTTTAATTGGTACTCTTCTTTCTTTTATCTGAAACCCTAAACTTTCGATTTGAATCTTTCGTTTCCGATTTCTTGAAAATTTCAATTGCAGTTTCCTTACATCGATGAAACCCAAATCCTATTGTTGTTAGATCAAATTGAATATCAAACCAAGATGGTGAATCTGTTCTTGTCTGAACCAAAGTGGAACGATGTTGCCCACAACAGTAGCAACAACATCAATGTGATTTTGCCTCTGTTGAACAAATTAGGCTCTCAAATTCAATCGTTGGTGACTCATGGAGCTCGATCAGAAGCTAGACTTTGGCTCTGTAGTGCTCTTTCTACTATTTCTATATCCCCTAGGAAGCAACTTAGTATTTTCATGAAGTTATTGAGATCAAAACCCAGAAAGATGCAGTTTTTATCTCAGCTTCTGACAATGATGTTCGAAAAGAGACCGAGGAAACTTGGATCTTTGTTAGCCAAAAGAAGTTATATACTTGAGAAGTTCTTTGAAGGTAAAGAGTCTTAGTTAGATTTTGCTCACATTGTTTGTTTACATTATCATGTGATTGTGTTTGATGTAGAGTTTTTGATATTTGTAGGGAATCCGAAGCGTATACTAGAGTGGTTCTCTGAGTTTGCTTATGATGGTGGGTCTGATCACAAACGAGGTGCAAAAGCATTGGCGCAGTTTGCGTTTGCGAATCGGGATATTTGTTGGGAAGAGCTCGAGTGGCGAGGTAAACACGGGCAATCGCCTGCGGTTGTTGCTACAAAGCCTCATTATCTTCTTGATTTGGATGTGCAACGAACCATTGAGAATTTTCTCGACAATGTTCCTGATTTCTGGTCTTCCAATGAGTTTGCTGAGTCTCTTAAAGATGGACAGATTTTGTTTCTTGACACGAAATTCTTTATAGATCTCTTTATTCGTTTCATGTATGAAGAAGATATGCATGATGTGTGGGATGTTGTTGAGGAGTTTCTTAGGGAGGAGTCTTTCTCTTCGTTAACACAGCATCTCCTTATCACTCTTGAAGAACGTGACTTGTGTCGATTTCTTGAATTGCTTGGCAACTATTTCGAGCCAAGTATTGAATCTTGGGATAGTGGTGACTCGTCTTGCTGGCTCGGGGTTGTTCTTTCAAGATATGTCGACACAGAATCGATTGACGAGCTGCTACTGCTGAATTCTATTATCAACCAAGGTCGTCAGCTATTACGTCTTGTACGTGATGAAAACGGCAATGATGAGGGAGAACTGCTGAAAGAAACCATGGAAGAGATATGCAGAGGTTTGGAAAACGACAGTAGCTTTTATCTGATTCTGAGAGAGCTCTCGAAGATGAAACACATAGAGGTGATAAAATTACTCGGGCTACTTTCTTGGACTATTCACTATAGATTATCAGAGGAATGTCAGACACCAGATTCATGGGAGCTTCTATTTAGAGAAAACGGGATTGAGTTCCGCAGGTCTAGTGACCACTCGTTGCTAAGCTATAATGGACTTTCTGAAGAAAGTGAATCTGACTCAGATAGTAGAAGCCATATTTCTAAAAAGAGGCACAAGAGGGAGAAAAAGAAAAGAAGGAAGAAAAAGAAGAGGGCTTTTGATGATGATGATGATCTCGGTGATGATGATCTTATAGGTCTGCATTCAATAAGTCGAAGTTGGTTGCTATCTACTGATGGGTTTTCTGCAACATGGACCAGTGTGAGTTTCCTGATCTTATTTATTTGTGTTTCGTATAATAGATGTGTTTCTTATTTGTGTTGTTTATCATGTGAGATGTTTTTTTTCAGGTGGATTTACCTGAATACATCGCAAGGTATTGTTTGTCGACATGGATGAAGTGGTTACTAGCTAGACAAAAATGATTCACACACAAGTCAAATGACATAATAGTAAGGTTGTACTAGTTACTTACAACCTTAACCTGTGCGGTCTACATGCATTTAAGTTTAGTCTCTTCGTTTTCCTCTAGAAAGGTTGGGACTTTCATGGTAACAAATATTAATGCCTCGTTAATCTAAAAGTTTGACTCGTTAATATTGTGTATCATACTTTCGACTCTTTGTATTCCTCTCTAAAGGTTGCGACTTTTGCAGTTCCCTTTCATGTCTATATAAAGACACGTAAGTTCAGAATTAGGATTTATCACTTACCCTCATTGTTTCAGAGATGTCTTCTTCCATTGTTAAAATCGGAATAGATAGCATCAAAACAACGGTAACTGAAAAAGAGAGCGATATCAACCGTCTTGTGAAGACAATCTTGTCCAACAAAAACAACAGGAAGAAGATAATTGGTCTTGACACCGAACGGGTGCAAAAGGGAAGAAAGCTAAATAAGACAGTCTTGTTGCAGCTCTGTGATGGAGACAATTGTCTAATAGTACAACTTCCCAATGAAGGTGAAGGTGAAGGTGAAGGTGAAGATGACAATCTGCCTCTCTCTCTTTTCAATTTTCTCAACCTACCCGAGTTCACATTTGTAGGCATTGGCATAAACAAGACTATGATTAGGCTTGAGAGTGAGTTTGGTTTGACCTGCAAGAATGTTGTTGAGATTGGACCCGCCACATGGAACCTGACCAATATGACGGCCGATGTGAAATTTAGGATCAGTACTATTGTTTCGACTGAGAGACCAACAAATGCCATACTTGACGACTGGGAAAAATTTGTTCTCAATAAGAACCAGATAAAGCTTGCAGCCTCCAATGCATACTTTGCTTTTGGCATTGGGAACATTCTGTTGGATGTGTTTGGATTTTAAGTTTATCAATCTAGATTTCTGTTTGTCTTTCTTTCTTATGTTCTTCAGTCTTTTGTTGTAGTTTGCATTTCAACCGTCTACATGCCACAAAAATGTAAGGGGGCTGAAGGATGATGATTAAATGTTGTTAAAGCAATGAAATAGCTTTTGACAGACGAGGTATGAAATTGAAACTGAGTCAGTCATCATCACTCTATGTAAAGTGGCTGGATTAGTTTCCAATTTGTGACTTTGTGACCAGTAAAACCCAAATTTTGAAGATAAGAGTTTGGGCTCAGAACCCAAAAGAAATGAGCCTCTTTGCATTGATTTTCTTTGATAGTGAAAATTTTATTGAATAAAATGCCAAAATAGTAGTAGTACTGTACAATTGTTTGATGTTTTCCATGAAAAAGAAATAAAGACCATGTATTGGAGAGAAGAGAGAGTCAGAAAAAGTCAAAAAGATTCTTTTGAAAGACGGGTAACTTCAAAGTTCAAGTAATTATTGCATTTTCATATACGCTCTGTTCCTGGATTCACTAAATCTTATTTGAATACATTTTCAATTCGTATATCAAATTTAATATTGTAACTATATGCAAGAATGTTTTTTGCATAAAAACCTCAAAAGTATTGAGGTTTTGCAAATCTACCCTCCAAATTCTTAAAGTGCATGACAATTGACAACTACCCAACCAACAAAAAAGCTGCAATACAAATTGTAAAATATAAATCCTCGGTTATATCGACCGAAACATGCGGGAAAAAACCCGAAAAAACCGCCATCTATTTTTTATTTGGCCGTTTAATACCTGTACTTTTAAAATTGGAATAAAAATTCCTTCTTTATTTTTTGTTGTCTTTTAAAAGCTTCGTTTTTTAAAACTGGTAATTTGGTACCTGCGAGTTAACGACCGTTAACTTTGCTAACGGAAGCACTAACTGCGGTTAAAACGTAACCCATGGTCTTTAAGTATATATATATACATTCTCGTTTCATAACTTTCCGAATATATTGTCCTAGTCAGGTGGTTAAACGTGGAGTTGGCTATCTTTCATACCCTAGTTCGATTCCTCCATCTGTGTCTTTTTCGCGTTTTTCTTTAATTTTTTGTTCTTCAATTTTTTTGCTCTCATCCCAATCCGCGGAGAAGCGAATCACCGCCGGGACTGAAACTTGCTGAGATTTGTCAACCCGGTTACTGCCTTCCTCCGCCAGTAACTGAGCCGCCGCTGCTGCCGTACAATTTCAATCACTTACATCACTTTTCCCGGCGGTAGATCTCCAATATTGTCATCTCCGTACGTCCACCAGAAAGCCGTCACGATCCATAACGATGTTAATCTGAAGAAGGAGACTTTAAGGCTCATACCCGACCCGGAGAATCCGAATCAACTTCTTGTCTTCTTCACATTTGACCCAGAAGTTTTTAATTTCAAACTTTGAAATTATCAAATTTTGCATATGCCCTTGTTAATTTAGTTATAGTTTGAATCTTGTTTGAATCAATCAACGTATGGAGTAAAATAAATGACTTTGCTTTTGTTATTTTGGTTGGGGAGAACAGGATCACAGTTGTTTTCTTTGCTACAGAAGATGAAGATGAAGATCCGCATCTCAGCAAGTTTCAATCAGGAAAAAAAATAAAAACAATTTTCTTTAAAACACAGATGGAGGATTCGAACCCAGGGTAACAAAAATAGCCAACACCACGTGTAACCACCTGACTAAGGCAATATATTCTTAAAAGTTAGAAAAGCAATTGTATATATATATACTTAAAGACCATGGGTTACGTTTTAACCGCAGTTAGTGCTTCCGTTAGCAAAGTTAACGGTCGTTAACTCGCAGGTACCAAATTACCAAGTTTTAAAAAACGAAGCTTTTAAAAGACAACAAAAAATAAAGAAGGAATTTTTATTCCAATTTTAAAAGTACCGGTATTAAACGGCCAAATAAAAAATAGATGGCGGTTTTTTCGGGTTTTTTCCCTTTTATTAAAGATGAAAAACAAAGAGCGTTGTTTAAGTTGCATGGAGAAAGCGAAATAAGAGCTCGGATGTTATGTTGTTTTTCCAAGTTAAAATTGTAGACATTTTTACTATAGATTAATCACATTTGAAAAAAAAAAAAAAAAGAAGTTAGAACTATGGTTTGACTAAACATTTTTTCCAATCAAAATTTATCAGGGTTAGATTGAGACATTAGATTAAATTGAATCTGATTAAAGTTTAAGAAGAAAAAGTTATAGAAAGAAGATCATGAAAAAAAAATGAGTAGATAAGAAGTTTCATAAATAGAAAATATTATTTTTCTAATCGACGAAAAGAAGAATTATTCCCAACAAAAAATAGCACTAGAATTGTCGATTTTCCTTTTAGAACAACACAACATGAAATTTGTAAAACGAAATTTGAGAAAAGGTGTGTAATACTGTTTTTTCCGTTGGTGGTTAATTGTCTTTCATTTATGGAATGTAAACGGTAAACTTTTGCAAAAAAGGACATTACAAGGATGTGTATTGCAAAAAAACACATAAACAGTTACTTTGATAAAAGTAAAAATGGTTGCAGAGTATTATTATTACTCAATAGGCCCTAGCTCAGTCACACAGGTACACATCCATAATAGTGCCCCATTAACTTCTTTCACTCTCTTATTGTGTGTGAACAGTGACAGAGAAAGAGAGAGCTTTGCAGAAACAAAAAAAAAAATGCAGAACTTTTGGTTCACCATCTTCTTCTTCCTGCTAACATGCGCACCACCGTCTTCTTTATCCTACGCATCCGCCGTAACTCTCAGCCGTCGTCTCCTTTACGACTACGAATCACCTCTTCCTCTTCTTCTATCTCCCATTAGCCCTCCTTTCTTCCCTCTTGAATCCTCTCCTCCTTCGCCTCCTCCACCTCTTCCTCCTACTCCTCCGACCACTTTCGCCGTCTTTCCAACTTTTCCGGCTAACATCTCCGCCTTAGTCCTCCCTCGCTCCTCTAAACCACACCACACTTCACCTACACTTCTCCTCCCAGCTCTCTCCGCTGTGTTTGCCGTCGCTACAGTCATAGGCTTGGCTTTGTTTCTCTACGGCCGGCACCAAGGGCAAAACCGTCATTTCAAGAACTCTCATTGTTCCAGTAGCAACACAAGCAGCTATGGTGATGAGCAGAGTCATATCACCACTAACTTCAACATGGCTGCTACTACTTCTCCTTCAGAAGTTTTCTACATCAATACAGAGGAATCTGACCATATTAGAACCGGAGGAACTTGTTTCTTGAAGCAAGACTCGCCGGAGATACGACCATTACCACCATTACCTCCTCGTAGCTTCCACCACAACAACTATGAAACAGAGGTAAACGAAGAAGACGAAGAAGAAGAAGAAGATGTGTTCTTTTCACCTATGGCTTCTTTACCTGGCTCAGAGAACTCAAGCCCATCTCATTCATGCTCTTCGTCCTGCTCCGGTTGGGTTTCTCCAGCTAGGTCATTCTCCATCACCATGTCTCCACCAAACCCTAGATACTCAGACGCCACTAACCTTCAGTCTCCGTCACCGGAGAGACTAAGAGTAAGAAAGAACTACAACGGAAATGGGTCGTCGTCTTTAAGAATGTTTAGCTTTTGGAATCAAAATATGGGATTTGGGTTTCCTCGTATCTCCTCTGCTTCTACTTCACCAGACAGAGGATTCATAAGAACACCACTTTCGTCTCTCTACTCTTCAGTTTCTACTTCTCCTGATGGGTTATTCCGGAAGTTTCTCGATAGTTCGCCGCCGATTTGGAATGACTTTAGTCGGAATGTGAAGTCTGTTTTGCTCTCTCATACTGTGTCATCAAGAAGAGATTTTGTTATCAACATTGGTGAATCTTCTTCTCAACAGAGCAAAGTTCCTGCTCTTCCTCCTCCGACCAGACCACCTCCTCTTGTTCCACCGTCTCAACCCTTTATGGTTCAAAATGAAGTAAAAAAGCTATCTTTTTCCGACCAACCTCCCAAACAGCTGCCTTGGGAACGACTTAGATCTAGCTCTTTCAAGTAAGAGAAGCTAAAGTTTTATTCTTTATCTCTCTGTGTCTGTTATCTTGATAAGGGTTTTTATGTGACTGTGTGGCAGATTGAGCAAAGAGATGGTAGAGACTATGTTCATTGCAAACTCGTCAAATCCAAGAGATGTTCCGATTCTAAGTCAAGAAAGCAAAGTTTTAGATCCAAGAAAGGCTCAGAATATTGCTACTTTGCTTCAACTACTTAACTTAAGCACTAAGGATGTTTGTCAAGCTCTTCTTGATGGTAAATAATCTTAATTCATTGCCATTTGTCTTTTTTTGTAATGTTATTGATTTATGATCATTGAGTTATTGATTTAGGTGACTGTGATGTACTTGGAGCTGAACTTCTTGAGTGTTTATCAAGATTGGCACCTAGTAAAGAAGAAGAGAGGAAGTTGAAGAGCTTTAGTGATGATTCAGAGATTGGTCCAGCTGAGAGGTTTCTTAAGGAATTGCTTCATGTGCCTTTTGCGTTTAAGCGGGTTGATGCATTGCTCTTTGTGGCTAATTTCCAGACCGAGATCAAACGTCTCAGAAAATCCTTCAGTGTTGTTCAGGTAATGCTGAAGATTGCGGATTTACATATATGTGTCTGATGTTGTAAATTTTATGTCTCATAAGTTTATCTGCTTTTGTAGACTGCTTGTGAAGAACTAAGGAATAGTAGAATGTTTTCGATACTTCTGGAAGCTATACTGCAGACAGGAAACAAGATGAGTGTTAGAACAAACCGATGCGGTGATGCTCATGCTTCCAAACTCGACATGCTCCTCAAGCTCGTTGAGGTCAAGGGATTAGATGGAAGAAGCAGTCTCTTGCATTTCGTTGTTCAGGAAATGATAAAATCAGAAGGCAGTATGAGAGCTTTAGAAGGCATCAGAAACCTGAATTCAGAACTGAGCAATGTCAAGAAATCGGCAGACATTGAGTATGGTGTACTAAGAAGCGATGTCTGGAAGCTTTGTCAAGGGCTCAAGAACATCGAAGAGCTTTTGCTACTTAGCGAAGAGAGTGGTTCAAATGGAGATCAATGGCTGACGTTCAGGGAGAGAATGGCCCGATTCTTGAAAGCCGCTGCAGAGGAGATTGTGAAGATTAAAATACGAGAAAGTTCAACGCTCTCTGCATTGGAAGAGGTCACAGAGCAGTTCCACGGAGATTCTAACAAGGAAGGTCACACAATGAGGATCTTCATGATTGTGAGAGACTTCCTGTCTGTGCTAGACCAAGTGTGTAAGGAAATGGGAGACTGATTCCCATTGTAAGATTTTTAATGTAATGATTAGGAACGTATCTCTAGTTTCAGTATCTTGTAACCGGTATGACTAACGCCTATCTGGATAATTCTGTATGAGTTTTTGGAAGACAATTCATTAGGTTTTGATGCTATAACTTAGATTCTAGTTTTGATGCTTTAACATGTTTCCCTTAAGACATGCACAAATCAATGAGTTGCAAAAGTAAAGCCAAATCTTTGGCCATATTAGCAATTTGTTTAAATACAGTATCTATACGTATTGCTCTAATATAACCAAGGATTTGGCTTTACTTTAGATGCATCTACATTTCTAGTTAATTTGCGGTCAGAGGATAGGACCTGATCACGATCATGACTCGGTTGAGTCTTGTTAATGTAGATGCATCTAAACAAATCTTTGGTTATTACCGCAAATTAACTATCCTCTGACTACAATAGTAATGCACGATCTTGACTCGGTTGAGTCTTGCACATCTACATTTCTAGTTAATTTGTGGTCAGAGGATAGCACCAGATCAGCCAAGTGTTTTATAACACAGAAACACTATAGTTATTACCGCATAATTATGTCTTCGCTTATTATTTGCTTAAGTGTAAAGCTTCTGCATCCATGCGCTCGAGGATATGACGAGCTTCTTCCTCTGTAGCAGGAACTACATTTCGAAGCTTAAACCCATTGTTTCTGGCCTTTGCCTCGGGTCGTACAGTGAACTTGAAGTAGAATGTATTTGAAACCTACATCATATGCAACAGAGAAAGAGACATCAAATTGACATAATGAGCTTCAAATGCGATATGGTTAGAGAAAATTGGCATGAAGATGTATCTCTTCTAAAGAATCAGTAAGCAAATTCAACTTGAAACCATTATTTAAAAGAGCTTCCATCATCAAGTTTAGGATTTTACCTCACTGGAACGAATCTCTGGGCTTGTAACATGGGCAACAACTTCGATATTGATGAGCGGACAATCTAGTTTATCCAGTTGAGTGTAAAGAACACAGGATTTGAAACGTAAGAAATCACCAACATCCACCTGTCATGCAAGTCCATTCAGCATTAGTTATATACAGAAGACGGACATAAACAAGAAGAGGATAGTAAGCAGTGATTTGGATACAGACCGGTCTTAGGAAATCGACGTGATCAACTTCTAAGAAGTAAGGCACTAGACCCGCAAACGTATAAGCTGTGGAGAAGGCCAACTCAAATGCTCTATGCATCAAAAACCCTCCAAAGATCCTCCCATGGATGTTCCTCTGCTGCGGTTGACATATTAGCGAATTTTCAAGACGGGTATTTTTAAGAAGAATGCTGTTTCTGTCAGCAAGAGCTGGCATATCAGAGAAGATCCTTCCTTCGGCCAACCAAGCCTTGAGCTTCTTACACTCCCCGTGATCAAATTCCCTTCTGTCACCTCCTCTCTTCTTCTTCCTCAAGTTATTCCTAGCTTCAGCTTCCTCAAATAAAAGCTTTTCAACCTCGGTTTCAGGAGAAAGACGGTTAATAGGAGCAGCTTTACCAGTCTTCGAGTCACGCGCCACAAAAATGAAATTAGCAGTTAAAGCAACCGAATCCGAAGAAGCCTTGACATCTTCTGAAAACAACAACAACAAAACATAAGCAAGTGTTTTATAATTTCAGGACACATGCTTGTACGTTATATACATACTCAATTCGGATTGCATAACTTCGAGTTGAATCTCAATAGAAGAACGACCAACCCAAATGACAGAAGCAACAATCTTGAGATCAATGTCGACACAAATCGGCTTCTTCAATACAATCTTATGAACAGAAGCTGTAACAAGCAAGAGTGGCCTCGTTGTACTATCATCATCAGAACAATGCTGAATCACAATGTACACAAACATTCAAATACACAATAACATCACTAAACCTATACAGAATCCTGAAAAAGGATCAAACTTTAGGACTCAAATTGGTAAATCAAGATACCTTAACAGAGATAGTGCCGGCTAAAGCATCGAGATCTTCGAGCAAGATCCCAATACGGACCTCGTTCCAAGGATCTCTGTATTGTTCCCGGAGAATGAAATCAGAAGAGAAAGGGTAGAAAATGGTGGTACGGCTATGAGAAGGGGTTCTGGTGAGAAGCTGGCTCTGTGGTGGAGCGTCTTTAGGAGGATCAAGAAGTGATTCGAAGATTTTGGATCTGGCTTCCCATAAAGCTGTGGTGACAGGTGAGTGGTACATACCAGGCCATAAACTCAGAGGCTTCTTGGTTGAGTCACAAGGGGAGGATGGTGAAGCGAAGGTGGAGACGACGGAGATGGGTCTTGGGGAATTCATGGTTAGATGAAGAAAGTGAGAAGCTTTTTTTCTGGGTTTATGGAAATTGGGGAAGGTGAAAGAGAAGATGGTGAATCATTCAAAGGAAGGACATTGTTTGATTTTGGTTCCTTTGACTTTGGAGTTTTAGATTGTTTCTTTCTTTGAACATTTACTTTTGTGTTTTATAAGGTTAACTTAAAGAGTACCCTCTGTCTGATTCTCATCAAACATTCTTTCTTTTTTTTGCTTTTTTTTTTTTTTTTTTTCACAATTAACACTTTTTTTGGTTGAAGAATATTCAAGTGCAAATCCGGTATTGAGTATTTATATAATTGCTTTCAAGAAGTCTTTTAAATAAAATTTGAGAAGGTATGCATGTTGCTTAACCTTGTTAAAATTATGTTATTTTGTGGTTCTTCTACACTTGCAAATGTTTTTTTTTTTTTTTTTTTTTGCTAATACACTTGCAAATGTTATTGGAGTCTTTACCTAGCACAAGAAGATATTCGATTTTAGGGAAAATCGTGTGAAGAACATGGAAATGTGACTGACCTTCCTTGTGGTTCATAATTCATTGGTGTTGGATCCCCTAAGCTACGAACATTGGAAAATCAAGATGGTGGCTAAGATCATAGGGATTCATAAGAATGTTTAGACATCGCCACATCGGTTGAATCTGAGTAGGACAAAGTCTAAAACAGAATGGTGAAAACATAACTTAAAAGTGTCGAGATTCAGTGCTCTAGGCCTTACCATGGCATTTCCTCCCTTTTCTTATATCATAACAAAGCCTTTTAAAAAAGTCCAAACGAACAATAAGCACGAATATATAACTCAAATCAGTAACTAGATGAATTATGCTTTGAATGAAGGCAACGCTCCTTTCTATGGAGCAAGTAGAAAGAGGAGACATGAAAATGATCTTGATGGCCATAAACTGGTTTTTGGTCTTATGCATCTGCGACTTTCTTTTGTTCACGATTCTCGAAGAAGAGCCTTGAGCGGAGAAAATTTTGGTTCTCGTCAGGGACCTTGGTTGTACTGTTTAAGAACTGCTTGTACCATTTTCCAGAAGTTTTGAGGACTCTATCAGCAGTGGTATTAGTGAAATTAACGTAACTGAGTCCGTATCTCACGGTAAAGCCTTTGCCGAATTCATAATTATCTCCAAGAGACCAAGCAAAGTATCCTTTCACGTTGCAACCAGACTCCCTAAAAACAGGAACAATGTTTAAAAACAATCGGGTTGATCACACATGCATTTATATATAACAATTAAGTATAAGAAGATAGGAAGAAGAGTAGAATCCACTCACTTGATGGCCTTACGGAGAAAACATAGATGACTGCATATATAATCAGTCCGGTTGGAATCAACTATAACCTCATGGGCGGGTGTGTCACCACCGGGGCTATTATATCCTAGTTAGACCGTGGTAACATGAACAATTACACAATTGAGTCACTTTCTTTGACCGATTTTGACATAAACTAAAACTGTATAGAAGGAGAAACAATATATAGAGTGACTCACCGTTCTCGGTGATATAGACTAAAGGGTTTCCGTACTTAGTTTTGAAGTGGTCCAACACGTTTAAAATTCCTCTTGGATGGTAATAACTATCTCCAATGAACTATATAAGAAAGGGAAACATCAAACATAGATAAATACCAAAGTATATAAATATATATGTTATTTTGCTTAACAATGATTGAGACAATAAGGGTGGATCATGCAAGCATACCCATGGACCTATGGGACCATCTTTATTTTCATCTGTAAACACAACGATGAAGTAATGGATAGTCACGAAAGGTTGTAAATAAAAGGATATAGATATAAAGAAAGGTTGTAGAAATACAGTATTACATGAGTATGCTGAAAGTGAGTCATTTATGACGGTGAGTCTATTCGGAGGATTTTTGGGAATGGCATAGACGTATTGAGTTTGGTAATAGTTGATCCCAAGAAAATCATATGAACCCTTTACAAGTTTGGCTTCTTTTTATTGAACTTTGGAAGCCGTGGACCGACATATTTCCTCATGATTTTAGGGTATTTACCTTTTGTTAGCGGCTCCATGAACCTATATTGTGAACATATAATTCCTTAATAAGTTTCTATGTATGTATATCTGTTATTATTATTTTTGATATATAGAGATATATACCATCCCAAGAAGAATTCTTTGTTCCTCTCAGTTGCCTTTTTGTTGGCTTCAGTGCTATCATATGGAATAAACCATCTAGTTATCATCACAACTCCAATCTGTCCTCCTTGTTTTGGCTGTTGTCACGAATACATTGCATATAATTATGAAAAATTAGAATCATATATATGTTAAGAGTACATCTTTTTTAAATGGAGAACTCACCTTATATTTTTTCCGGTAAAGATGGACGACTTTTGCATGAGCAAGAAGCTGGTTATGTGCAACGATATAAGGTTCTCTTCCAGAATCTCCGGCGTAACAATCTTTATTAAGCCAATAAGAACATCGACCAGGTGCATCTGTTCCCATTGCATAGCCTCTTGTAGGCACTGTGTAGAGCTGGTTGATCGTGATCCAGTTCTTAACCCTATCACCAAATCTATCGAAACATATATCCGCGTAATCTTTGAAATCATCTCTGTACATATTATAGAATCATTTCGTTAATGCAACATCAAATCTTTATATATATTGTCATATTTCTTAAGAAGCAGTATGGCATCAATAACATACATGATATCGCGGTGCAAGAAACCTTCATACTCATCTTGCAGAACTTAGGAAGGTCCCAATGGAAGAGGGTAACGAAAGGAGTTATATTCTTCGCTAGGAGGCCATCTATGAGGTCGTTATAGTACTTAACCCCTGCTTCGTTGATTCCCCTCTTCTCCTTTCCAACCTTCTTCACCTTTCCAGCTGCTCATATATATCGTATATTTATTGTTAGAACAATCAAGTATACATTATATACATGGACCAATGTGTACTTACCCGGAATGATTCTTGACCACGCAAGCGAGAATCTATAGCCGTCAACACCGAGTTTGGTCATTACGTCTATATCTTTCTATAGTTATACAAACAATCGCATGTAAATCCACACGTACGTAGTTGATAAAATTACAGTGAGTGTATTAGTTTGTATATGGAGGAATTAACCTGCCAGTGCTCATATGATCCACAAGTGTTGTCTCCATTCCCTAGATCGGGTCCTCCTTTCTCTGATAGCGTACAAGGACATTACTATGAATGTATAAAGAGCTATAACGTACCGCCACTTCTCTCAAATTATATATATGTAAGTATATATCAACCATGCAAACGACAAACCTGGATATCGGTGAGTGAAGCCATCCCAAACGTTAAGTCCACGACCTTTAGCACCTTCGATCTAAAATGAAAAAAAAAAAAAATGCAACGTAAGATTTTAGTGTTTCTGAATGGTTTAATACGAAAAATTTGGGACAATAATTGATTTGTTACATGCCTGGTACGCAGAGGATGCAACACCGAAGATGAAGTCATCATCGAAATGTTTTCTGTTTAAACGACCAGTTTGGTTACATGTGAATGGCTTGGTCTCTTCGCACATAATCTCTTCAGCTTTGCAAGTCACCATCGCTAATAGAAGAACTAAGCCGAGTCCAAGAAGCTTCATAGTTGATATATGTAAATGTATGTTTTCAGTTGCATGGAAACCTAATGCGGTCTCAGTTAAGCTTAGAAAGAACAAGTTTTGTAGTTTTTGTAGAAAATTTAATCTTTGCTTTGTTCATTCGTTTTGGTTTCCTTAAATAGGAATTTTACATCACGGAATTAAAGAAATGGAATCATGGATTCCTACAAAAGTGTAAGTGAAAACGTGATCGAAGAACACTTGTTAATACTTCTATTATTGCCAACGAGGATTAAGCAAAAACAAAAAAAAAACAATGAATTGACTAAGTCTAATTAATTTGAATTTTGTTTTCTTGACCCCATCAATATATACACAGCCCTCTAGGAGAACCTTGTCTTCAGAGTTCAGATCAGAGAAGCTCTTCTTCTCCTTCCTCATTGCAACATACTTTCTGGTCTGTCTAATTTTTGACAGAGCTTTGTCCAAATCTTCATAGTCAGTGGTTCCAAATCGAGCTCATAGTCACACTTCAAAGATATCCCACGTGATGAATGTATTCTCCCCATCATACGTTTTCTTGAGAGCTTGCTACCACATTCGTTTGCTTCGTCTTCGAGATGGTAGCTCGCACATTGCATGTGGTGGTCGCTCGGCGTTAAATAAACAAAGAATTAACGGACCTAACTAAGCTAGGCGGTTGGATCTTCTTAACCGCGAAGACTCCAGCTTGATGTTCTTTGATTGGAACTTTACATGTGATTGGTATATATGTACGGTTAAGCATCTCGATTAGGCCATTGAGAGAAGCTTCAGCGTGTGAGAACTCCTCATTCACGCCAACTTGAATCTTTTGAAGTTCGTCTGTTCAACTGGATCTTTGTAGGCTTGTCGCTGGCAGCCATTTCAGAATGAGAGGTCCCATTCTGCCCACCCTAATAGTAGGTTCCATCATAATGACAATCGAGGTAACCCCTCAACATACCCCTCGTAGTGGCCGAAATCGACACATCCTCGTAACCATCTTTGTTATAAATGATTTGTTTTATTATTTCACTTGTAATAAATAATCACCTATTGATGACTATTGTTCATGACCAGAACCATCCACCAATCCACAAAAATTTATTCACCGATCTTTTCAACCAAATTATTGCTGCAAAAATTTTAAGAAGCAGCAAAGACGCAGTGGCAAAACCAAACCAGTGACTGTACTACACACCCAAAGCTCAGTACATAGTAATAAGAGAGTGCATCTAACAATATATCATATTACAACACACCATCGACCACGAGAACCCAAAAATAAAATAAAAACAATACTTACTTATACATTATATATATCTTTGGACTGCTACGACTAGAGATGTTTGTTTCACAAGTCCTACCCTTCCTCTTGATCAGCGAGCAACTATGAGCTCTTCGATGAAATCACCTTCACCTGATTCAGAAGGGATTAAGATATCATCATCAGCGGTGAAGTTGTAGCTCTCTCCAATTGCTCTCAGGAGCTGATAGACTTCAAACATGGTTGGTCTCTGCTTTGCTATTTCCGGTAGAACACAGTTGCATGCTACTTTAAGCACTTTGAAGATCTCATCATCCACACCGTTCCCGAGTAAGGACCTGTCGATTGCTTCTTGCAGTTTTGATTCACTTGATAGCTTTGTAATCCATTCCACAAGGTTACCCTTGAAGCTTTCTTCCTCGGCTTCTTCAGATACTTTTGTCACACTCGTTGCTTTTTGACCCGTTACTAGCTCTAGAAGCACAACCCCGAAGCTGTAAACATCTCCTTTCGGAGTTGCGACCATGGTTCTTGAATACTCGGGAGCAACATAACCGAAATCCCCAAATTCTCCATTGACGAATGTGCTTAAATGGGTATCAATTGGGTTCATCAGCCTAGCCAGGCCGAAATCCGAGATCTTGGGCTCGAATTCTGCAGTCAACAATATGCATTTTGAGCTTATGTTGCGATGGATGATTCTCGGGTTGCAGCTGTGATGAAGCCACGCCAATCCTTTTGCCGTCCCAATCGCGATTTTCAGCCTTGAAGGCCAATCCAAGGGCTTGAAGGATTCTTCATCTGCAGGATGTAACTGATCATAAAGGTATCCGTTTGCCATGTACTCGTACATTAGAAGCCTCTCCTTATTCGCAACACAATAGCCCAAGAGAGGGACTAAGTTTCTGTTTTTGACGGAGCCCAAAGTCTTCATCTCTGCGTCAAACTCTTTCTCAGAGCGTTGAGAATCCTGCAACCTCTTTATCATAAGCGGAGTCCCGTCTTCAAGCCTACCTTTGTACATAGTTCCTGTTCTTCCTGTTGCAATGATATTATCTTTCTTGAATTCCTCTGTTGCCTTCATAAGATCGCTTAATTTCATCTTTGAAACCGAGTTCTTAAACATGAAAACCTGAAAATTCACAAAACACCCAAACATATGTCATAAATTCAGAACATAACATATAGTATGCGTGTTATTAAATCAATGAGGTTTTTACCTTGACGCCTTTCTGTCCTTTCAAGCTCTTTGCCCATCTGTTTCCTTCAGGATCATCCTGCTTCTTCCGAACAACACCCAATTTACGGAAATAGAAGAACAAAACAACCCCAACGACTAATGCTGCCGCAGTCAATCCACCAACTGCCGCTATAATAACAACTTTACCACGAGAGCTAGAAGCACTCTTACAATCATCCAGAGGCTTACCACACAATCCCGGGTTATTATCAAAGTTCTCCGCCCCAAATTTCAAGGTTTGGTTGAAATTAGGGATAGGACCAACGAGAAGATTGTTAGCCACAGAGAACGTTTTGAGCCGTCCAAGCAGCACTAGCTCGGGAGGAAGAGTACCAGTGAACCGGTTATTCTGAAGCATAAGAGAGTTCAAGAAGGTAATGTTTGAGATACTAACAGGGATTTCACCAGAGAAACTATTGAAGGAGAGGTCCAAAGTAGTAACAAGTGGAATCACATCAGTAAGATTGGATGGTAAAGGTCCAGAAAAGTTGTTTCTAGAAAGCTCTAGACCAGTCAAGTCAGAACATTGCTTAATCCCAAGAGGAAACACTCCTCTAAGACCATAACCAGAGAGCTTAATACTCAAAACCCTATTCTCATCATCATGCCAACAAGTCACACCACTGAACTTGCAGATATAACCAGCAGTCTCGTTGCCAAAAACCCAACTCGATAAATATCCATTTGGATCCTCAACTTGAGATTTAAAGGTCCTCAAGCAATCTACGTTGGCTTGATTCGCATCGATCAAGGTACACAGTAGCAGCAAACAACAGAGACAATTCCACAGCCAAATTACAAATACTAACCTACCCATCATCATAAATCCCCCAAATTCCACAAAATGGGTAAAATCTCTATAAACTACAGAAACAAAATCAAGGGTTCTCTCCGATGAACATCAAAATCCTGTAAACAAATCACAAAATCAGAACTTTATTAGCAACAACGCAAATTGAAGATAAAGCGATCTTAAAATTGAGTTGACTCACAAAAAGTTACAAACTTTTTAGCAACTTACGAATCAAAATCAGAGATACAAAACAAAAGCTTTGGTCTTTATAGTCGTCGTCGTGGTGGTGCTCTTGTTCATAAGTGTTGAAGAACACAATGAAGAAGGAGAAGAAGAAGAAAATCGCATCTGTGGTTAAGTGATTATGAATGATGAAGAAGAAAGAACTTAGAATAATTTAATAAAGGAGTCTGTATTGGTGAGTGAGTTGACTCAGACTTTGGATCGTCGTCGTCGTGTTGTGAAAGTTCGTGAAGAATGGGGCAAAGAAAAGAGAGACACTGATGATGAGAACGCAATGACCCCAACAAAAACCAAATCGGTCTTTGCGCGTTAAATGTTTTTTTCTTTTCTTTCTTCTCTTTTTGACTTTTCAACATCATGTATCTTGTTTGTTATAGAGATGGACAAATTTTTCTTACATTTGGTATTTTTCGCTTTTTTATTCGGTTTATATAATTCTGGATATTTGTAACTGGTTTGGAGTTTTGACCAAATCAAAGAACAGACTATGATGATATTCATAAGAAATATAGTTATTCACTAACATCCAATATGTTACGATAGGATTCCAAGAAAAAAAAAATGTATGGGAAGTTGTG
This sequence comes from Arabidopsis arenosa, assembly GCA_905216605.1. Taxonomy (NCBI): domain Eukaryota; kingdom Viridiplantae; phylum Streptophyta; class Magnoliopsida; order Brassicales; family Brassicaceae; genus Arabidopsis; species Arabidopsis arenosa. The sequence continues at coordinate 6,224,858 of LR999458.1, forward strand.
AGGTTTTGTGTTCTTGGTATAGTTTTTGACAAATACCAATGCATAGTAGTAATATGTATCTACAAAATTGAACATCATGTCACATATTTAAATACTTATTACTTATTACTTATTTTATTTAAATTGATGTTTAATGTTATTACATATAGATTAATCATTTAATTTTTGTTTTCTCTAAACAAAATTATGTATTGAAAAGCAGTTCAACCAACAGAAAAATAATCTATTGAATACAACATAGAAATATAGTTGATTTTGCATTTAATTTTGAATATATCAAATAAATTGAAATAAAATTTTCTTTTCCTTAAACATCAATTAATATGATATGGAGGAAATATCTGTTAGCCAAACTGTTGCATAACCTAGTTGTTTTCATGTTGGATAAAATTACTCAAAAATATATATGAAATACAAGTTAAAATGTCTCGACTAATGATTGATAAAGTTAGAAGGTGTCTCAAAAGGTGGAGAAGTAAAAAAAATTTGAACCTACTACACGGATTAGACGAAATTATTTTCATTAAGTAAAAACTTAACACTCCGTATTAATGTTAGGTTTAATTAATGTTGGCTCTACTTCAGCCGAGTCAATCAATGCTAAGTTTGAGATTTTTTGTTGTTGTTGGATTTTTTTTTTTTTTTTTGCTATGAATGTAATTATTTCATTAATAATGAAAAGAGTTAGGAATTACAATGAAGTAAAAATCTATAAATTGGTCTCATGACAAAAAGAGGAAAAAAAACATGGAAGCAAATAACAATCAGTCCATTGATAACGACAAAAACAGTGATGTTGTTGGAATCTTTAAATTCTGGTTTGTTAGTTAAAAAAGGGCATGTTCATTTAACAGATGCACCCGCCACGGCTAAACGAACACCCCAAACTGTCAATTTTTGTTGCTTATGTATTGTCAGTTTGTCACACAACGATTTTAGAAATTTTCTTTTCTAAATGTCATTTGTTTTGTAAACAGTTTACAACATACAACGCTCTAATATTTGTTATGACAGATTTTTTAAATTTGCCGGATGGATGAATTTATTCGTTGTTCGTGTTGGCATTTGGTGAGCACAAGTGAATTTAGCCGATAAAAGGTGAAATTCACTTGACTTCACACGACAGAATATTATTCATATTCCTTCGGCTGGTTGGTTGTAGTGCCGGCTCTGGATGAAACATGCACTACAGGAAAATGAAGCATCTGTAGCGCCCGAATAACGCTATATAACTCTACTGTAGCGTTTTAACAAGCGCTCTATCATCGCCCGTCATAATAGGTTGGAGACAAATTATAGCGGTTTTTTGTTATGCTACCAAAAAGTTCGTTATTACAGCGCTTTCTTTAACGCAATAATTATTAATGTAATAGCGCTTGATATTCGATATTAAATTGTATTATTGACAGCATATTTATTTTGCTACATATAAAATGACAATAGCAGTTATGAAACTGCAATTGTTTCAATTAATGGCATTTTTTTATGTGCAATATGTGACTAATCCATTTCCAGTTTCAATTCTGTTTTGATCAAATTATTTACAAATTAATATTATCTAAAACAGATTTTAAAAGACAAAATGAAATTTATATTTGATAACATGTCAATGTAAGTACTCAAATCACATGATCATGCCTTAGCAAGTACTGAATTCACCAAAATAACAAGATTATGTTTAGACATACATGATTTTATCATTAGGCAAAGACTTTGATCCAATATGTTTCAAGCAACAGTGGCTTTGCAGCAGACATTGATGACATCATCGAGAGATGGATGATCTCCAGTGCCTTCGTCTTTTCGACAAACGTACCTCCCTGAGAAGAAGATAGAACAAAGGATCAAACAAAAAATAACAGACAACTTTATCAATAAATTTTCTTGTCCTGTGAAGAACTCTAAACAAACAAAAAAACCTGTTGCAAAACACTGCTTCTGTCTTCAGGAGTAGCACTTATGGTGTAATTTTTTGTAGCTTCTTTTAACTCGTTAAATCTTGAGAACACCTTAGCCTGCAAAGAGCCAAGAATAGAAGTTTCTAACATGTTTCAAGGTGAAATAGTATAATACAATCAAGCAGTAAAATTTTTTTGAGGCGGTTCATACGCTAGCTGGGTTGAAGAAGGTGCGGCCTAACCCATAGTATAAACCAAGAACATCATATGCCTGCATATTCAAGAAAATCCCTCTCAATACTTCAAACACTATTTCAACAGAAAATATATCTTGAAGAAAATATATCTCGAAACAAGGTATTTTTGTATTATTAACCTCCAATAGCGAAGCTGCCCATCCAAATGCGCCCAAATTTATGCATTCCTTTGACCAACTAAGCAATCCAGAAGCAAGACCATAGAGCCCAGAAATATTCTGAGGTGAAATCTTCAGTGCTTGCTCAAATAGCTCCACACCCTATACAAATACCATATGAGACTTCTGGAGCCACACAAACAAACTTTCCAAAGAGGTCATTTTAAATAGACGCGGATACAAAGGTTACCTTTCTATACGAACCAAGCATCAAAAAGATATTTGCACTCTCCATTAATGCAAAAAATTTGGTCTCATCTAACTCAATGGCACGGCCATACGCCTGTTATATCATTGAGAAATAAGATCACAGTAAAAATCAACAATAAACCAAAACCACTCCAAGAAACTGGGCAACTAAAAAAAATAAAACAGCGATTATGACCTTGATAGCAGCAGTAAACATTCCAAGTCGCTGGTAAGCAAGGCCTAGAGCCTGCAATCACAGACAGACAAAAAGAATTCTTGTCAAATTCGTTAAGAGAATCAATGTAACGAAATTATAATAACTAGAGAAACAAGGGAAAAGGACAATTACTTCCCACAAGTCAGACATGGTAGGATAACCTCTAATTGCATGTTGAAGGCTTTGAACAGCTTCAGACCACTTCTTCTGATGAAGCTGTGATAGAATCCATAACCATAGATCAGCCAGAGCAAGACAATAAAGACAGATTGCAGGAACAGAGAAGGCCAATTGAACAAAACTTGAATATAACCCAATCTGCAAAATGCCCAGAAAGCCTTAGGAGACTTCTCAGAAGCGTCACGACAAACCGCAATTTCCAAAATCTCTTTCCCAGAATAAATCGCACAAAGCTTCTCCAGAATCAGAATCATTAGGGTTTATCAACACTGCTCTTTGGTAACACTTAGCAGCTCGATTAAGATCAAGCGTCACACGCGAGTAGTAATGCCCTAAATACTTAAACGCCACCGCATTATTCGGGTCTGATTTCGCCGACAACACAAAGTGCTCCGCCGCTTTCTCTGAATCTCCTCCATTATTCCACAGATACAAACCCTGCAATCAAATCAAAAATCCAATTTTTTTTCCATTAGCAGAAGATACAAAGAGAACCCATAAAAAGGAACTAAAATCATAATCGGAAAACAATTTACGAGTTCGAATTGTAGAGAAGAATCATCTGGGTTCTCCTCTACAGACTTCTTAAGTTGCTCCAATTCCATCCCCCACCGTCGTCTTCCTCAATGATTTAGAGCGAATTTAGAGTGAAAGATCAAAGATTTGGAAACCAGGAGAGAATAATGGAGAACAGTGAAGAGTCGAGTCTCTGTGCCGGCAAATTTTGCGTTTTTCCCCACGATTTTTTTTTCTAAGAGGCGGGCACTTTTTAATGATTACCCGCTTATAGATTACATAGCGTTTAATCTAAAATAGTGCTATCAAATATTAAACCTAAATGCAAAAACATTGACCCGCGTCCTTTTATTTCTCCGAGTAATAAAGTATAGCGTTTAAAATTTACCAAACGCTATAACATATTACGGTGTTTGTCAATCATAGCAAAACAACGTTAATTGCTATATTCTTATGCTATAAATGCGTCATATTCTTGTAGTGATGTGCTTTCGGCCTTCAAATCTATATTGATTTAATTGGCTGATTTATTTTGTGTATGGTTCCTAAAAGCTGCAAATTACAAAATCTCAAGGGCATGGGTTTGAATATCATCAATTTTTGGTTAGAGATAGACAACTTATCTTTTAAACAATTTTGGAAATTTGTAATGGTTTAGAGCAAAACAGTTGTGGATGTCATTTCGTACGTGAGCATTTATCGCCTTATCGGCTTCTTTTGAACAATAGCCTCTCTACAGAAATAGAAGAACAAAACAATCCCAAAATAATCCCAACGACAAATGCTGCCACAGTAAATCCACCTAGTGCCGCTATAATAACAACTTTACCTCTAGAAGCACTCTTACATTCATCCAGAGGCTTACCACACAAACCCGAGTTATTAGCAAAATTCTCTGAGTTAATGCTGGTGCTGTTGAAAGTTGGGATAGGACCTGAGAGACGATTGTTAGCCACAGAGAACGTTTTGAGCCGTCCAAGTTTCACTAGCTCGGGAGGTAGCTGACCCGTGAACTGGTTATTCTGAAGCATAAGAGAGTTCAAAAAGGTAATGTTTGCGATATTGACAGGGATTCCACCAGTGAAACTATTGAAGGAGAGGTCCAAAGTTGTAACAAGTGGAATCACATCTGTAAGGTTTGATGGTAAAGGCCCAGAGAAATTGTTTCTAGAAAGATCTAAACCTGACAAATCAATACATTGCTTAATCCCAAGAGGAAACACTCCTCTAAGACCATAACCAGAGAGCTTAATACTCAAAACCCTATTCTCATCATCATGCCAACAAGTCACACCACTGAACTTGCAGATAAAACCTGCTTCTGTCTGGTTCCCAGAATTCCAACTCCATAAATATCCATTTGGATCCTCAACTTGAGATTTAAAGGTCCTCAAGCAATCTACGTTGGCCTGATTCGCATCTATCATGGTACACAGTAGCAGCAAACAACAGAGACAATTCCACAGCCAAATTGCAAAGACTAGCCTACTACCCACCACCATCATATACCCTGGAACCAAATAATCACATAATTAATCAGAAATTATAAATAGCAACAACGAAACTGGATATTCTTCACATAAAAATGAAGAGTGAGTTGACTTAAAAACTAATGATAATAACTCACGAAAATTTGCAGGAAATTCTAAGGAACTCACAAACCAAAATCAGAAATTCTTAGTCGTTGCGTGGTGATCTTGTCTTGTGCATGAGTGTTGAGTAAATTCTGTTAGAGTGTTTATGAATGATGAAAGGATTTTGAATGATATAATAAAAAATTGAAATGAGTGTCGTCTGGTGTATAGACTTGGATGGTCGTTGCCTTGTCGAAGAATCAAAGTTCGTGTAGAATGGTGTAAACACAGACTGATGAAGTGATGTGTGATGAGACCAATGCAATGACTCAAACCACATTGGTCTTTGCGTGTTAAATGTTTTTTTTTTTTTTTTTGCCAATATTGCGTGTTAAATGTTTATTTCATCTTTTTTTCTTTTGACTTTTCAACATCATGTCATCAAATTGTTTTGGAAATGGAACAATTTGGTACGTGGCTTTTTAAATCGTTTTAAATAATTCATTTATCATATTTTCATATGAAAATATTATATTAATTAACTACCAAAAAGACAGGTTTATTTACAATATGATACTCCCTCCGTTTCATAATATAAGGCATTTTGGAAAAAGTTTTTTTGTTTCACAATATAAGTCGTTTTCGAGTTTCGATGCAAATTATATATTAATTTAATATTTTATGATTATTTATCTTGTGCAGTCTCTTTTATGATTGGTTAAACTTTTTTTAAAGTTGATATTCTTAATCAGCGTGCTTTCATCTAAAACGACTTATATTATGAAACGGAGGGAGTAGGTTATGGATTCCCATTACCTTCATTAAGAAGAAGAAAGAAGCTGGTGTTGACTAAGTGTCGAAGAAGGAGACAAGGAAGAAAGACTCTAGTTGTGAGAGAGGGTCTTAGCTATTATCCTTATTTTAGAACTATGTCGTTTTAGGCTTGTTGGTGTATTTAAGCACTGATTCCGCATTATTGTGAGAGAGGGTCTTAGCTATTATCCTTATTTTAGAACAATTATCTTATCAAATCAAATTCTCTCTTATCTCTTCCTCTCCGCCATTAACGGCGCAATACTTCTCTCCCTCCTTTTCTTTCTGTTCTATTCAACTTCGATAAGCTTCGGAACTTATCACAATAAATGGAAATAAGCTTGAAAACAAAAAAGAAAACCAAAACCAAAATTATCAAACTCTTTTAGCTTGAAATCACTTGTTTTTTATATAACTCAGGTGATTTTAAAAGTTTTCTAGGTCCAAAGACTAATCTTAGGGCCCGAGGAAACCATGTTAAATTGCTCGAACCTCAGTGGCCAATGCTACTCGAACCCAGGTAGTGGAAATTACCTCTCTATACCATTGGACGAAGGCGACTTGATTTGAAATCACATTTGTAAGAAGATTCGGAGACTAGTGGATTTTTAGTAGAGAATGGAAACTACCCTATTGCAAATCGCTCTCTCAATGACTCGAAAAAGGTGGCTAGTCGAATGGTAGATATGGTTATGTTTTCTCTCATTACGTTCACGCCAAATGTAACATATCGTCGTTTAGAAAACCAATGGAAGCAAAATGAAGGTGAGTTTATCATAGTGAGGATATGTGATACTCTAAAGTGTAATCTCCAAATCCGGATAAACTTCCTCATCCTAAAATCACCCACAAAATCCAATCAGATCGTGTAAGTATAAGGGCAAACCAAAAAAGATGATCACATTTCACATGACTCATCCGGTTCAACTCAGAAGATACAAGGCTTGACACATCCCAACAGTCGCGTATGAGTTCCAGTTGAGAGCCTATCCTTGATCGCTAACCAAACTATATTTTCTCTTGGTGTAGTCTTTGACAAATACCAGTGTATAACCAAACTATATTTTCATTGTTGCTCTTATTAATATATATATATATATATATATATATATATAAATTTTGCATTCGAAAAATTTACACATATATATTTAATATCAACCAACGATACAGATGAAGTGGGGGAGAGAAAGAGGATGCTTCAGGTTTCTGGTTCTTCTGGTAATTCAGATAAAAAACGACGTGACGACTTATTCATGTGTGAACGACGTATAGAAATCTCGAATCTCTTCGAAAGAATCATCGTTACTCTACCGAGAGGAATCGCCGCCGAAAAGACAGTAGTTGTGGTGATTAAATCTAAGCCGTCCATTGACTATAGCTGAATTAAAAACGTTGATCAAGAATCTGACACCATCAACCTCTTTATCTTCTCTAAGAAAAACATTGACTTAATTTTCACCGATCTCCGCCTCCACCGTTGTCCTTATCGGCTGGTTGGATACTTTTTTAACTTCTAGAAATGTTTGATTGTTTGTTTTAGTTATTTCCGTTGAAAGTTAAACTTGATTTTGAATCAAGTTTAATTATTGGATCAATTACCCAATAATCATCTGATGGGTCAAATCCAAGTTCTAGAGTTTTTTCTAGAAATATCATCATCTCCACCTCCTTAAACATAATAGTCTAGATATTTTTATAGAATAATCTAGATAATTGTATTATTATAATCTAGATATTATGATGGAATAATCTAGATTTAGGATTAAAATATTTTAGATATTTTGTAGTTTGGAGGCTATAAATACCTCCTCCGTCTCTCATTTGTTGCAATGTTGTGAAGTTGTCTTCAAGTTAAAGATCAAAGTAATAAAAGTTCTATTTCCTAAAACTCTCTCTCAAATACTTAAACACTTTCTCAATTACCTCTAAAAGAATTTTACTCTAACAATTTCTTACCAAAATAAATGTTGTATGTGACAAGTAAATAATTAAAAATGTTTTGAACATCAAACGTCAGCATTGTTCACTAAAAACCCTTATCAATATGAAAATAAGTTTACAAAAATTAAGTTAATAAGCAAAACATAACTAAAAGTAAATTGTGAGGGATACTAACTTGTTACATCCATTCAATGAGAATGGACTTGTTGATTTGGTGTTTTTATCATCTTTGAACATAGTTTAGAAGAAGCTCATAGTTTCATGATGAGATAATATCAGTCTATGAAAGAATGTGCAATCTAATGAGAATGGACTTGTTGATTTGGTGTTTTTATCATCTTTGAACATAGTTTAGAAGAAGCTCATAATTTCATGATGAAATAATATCAGTCTATGAAAGAATGTGCAATCTAGTTTTTCTCCATTATAACATGGCCTCAAGCATGAAGCCAAGCTTAAAGATTGGGTGTTTGGTAAAGAAGTTAAGGAATTTAAAGAGTGATACACATAGATGTTGAAGATACCAATTAAAAGAAAAAAATAAAGGAGGAAAGAGTAAATTACAAGTTCCCGGCAGCTTCAGACAAACTCACGTGACACAACTTTAAAAGGATTTGACTAGAGCCACTTAAGTCGTCTGGTCCGAACCAGAAGATAGTGAAGAAGGAGCCATCAAACCACACCAGTGCTCTCACGTGCTTACTAGACTCAAGTAAAATTGGGTGTGCTTAATAAAGTGTCTGTTATATAAATCACTTTGCTTTTTTGATTGCCTCTCTTCTACTTTCCTCTTTCCTTTTTAGGGATTTCACTTTCCTCTTCTCTCTCTCTCTTTCTCTCTGCCTAACCTCGAATTCTCTCGATCGCTCTTCACCATGGATCTACGATCTTCTGGTGCTTCTTGAAGTTTTTTGATCTCTTCTTTTTAGGGATTTTTACTTCTTCTGATTTTCCGGGTAAAGTTTGTTTCTTTTTTCTCTTGAGGTTTATACTTTTTTGTTGTGCTCTTGTTTCGAGTTCGAGTTCGTCTTCACTGTAGCTAGGGTTTCTTGATTTCTCCATGAATAGCTCAAAATTTCTGCTATGACTTTGAATTTTGCTCTTGGGTTATGGATTGAGTAGGAATTTCACAGAATCAGTGAATCAATCAGCTAGCTTTTTTCCTCTCCCATTTCGTCATCTACTGTTTTCTTAATCTGATATTTTTCTTGAATTGGTAGAATTTTTTGGGGGTTTCTTGTTTGTTTGTCTTTACTTGCCTTGTAGGCCATTTTCTTACATAGTTGTCTACTATGACTTGTACTGTTTTGTTCACTGAGCTGTTTTGTTTTTATCTTCAACGAGTGAAATTTTCATTGGATAGTTTTGACTGATCTTTGTTTCTCTGTTTTTGATGATTTATTTTTGTAGTTGTTTGTCGTTTGGGATTTCGTGGAGCTTTACTTGCAGCTTGGAGATTGGACTTGTTTGAATTGGTAACAACATTTTGTGTTTAAAGTTTTATATTTTATTCTTCATGTGTGATTATTATGCAGTATTAACATTGTCTCTGGCCTCTAATGTCGTTAATTTTTGTTTTTATTTGTTTGAGACTATTTAATTCGTACTTAAATTTCCATTTTGTTTAGCTCTTTTGTGATGGAGGATACACGGTCAGTTGCTTCGCTCATGGACTCTACATCATCTAAGATTCAGCAGCTTCAGAAGGCGTTTGCTGAACTTGAAAGTCAGCGTGCTGTAACGCTTAATCTGAAGTGGAAGGAACTTGAGGAGCATTTTCATGGGCTTGAGAGGTCTTTGAAGAGACGGTTTCATGAGCTTGAAGATCAAGAAAAAGAGTATGAAACCAAAACAAGGAAAGCTCAAGAACTGTTGGAGAAAAAGAAGGCAGCTGTTGAGGCTAAGGAGAAGGCGTCGCTTGAAAGGCTTCAGAAGAAGAGAGATGCAGCTATGTTTACTATAAACAGTGCTTTAGATAAGTACAATAACGCTCCCATCAGTAAACCTTCTGTTGGTGAACGTTGGCCACAAAATCCTTTGGGGGATTCATCCAATGCCTTTGCTGCTGATGGTATTACCGATGATAATCCGGATGGAACTGTGCAAGATGTTCAGATCTCACCTGTGATGGGGAATTTTGAGGTGAAGGCTTATCCACAGTTACTGAAACTGTGCGGGGATATGGACTCAGCAGGGCTCCATAAGTTTGTATCAGATAACCGCAAGAACCTTGCATCACTAAAGGAGGAGATTCCTATGGCGTTCAGGGCTGCAGCAAACCCAGCCAGCTTAGTGTTGGACTCTTTGGAAGGGTTTTACCCCATGGAGGCACCAACCGCTGATGGAAAGAAAGACGCTAACCTCTTGGGCATGCGCAGGACCTGTATCATGTTGATGGAGTGCCTTAGCATACTGTTATCTGGTCTGGACCCCAACTCCCTTGCTGCTGTTCTCTCACAGAATGTTAAGCGTAGAGCCAAAAGTATTGCAGAAGGATGGAATCCACTGCTGGAGTCTCTTGACATGGATGCTTGCAATGGTAATTCTTTGGAGGCTCATGCATTCCTGCAACTGCTGGCCACTTTTGCTATTGTTGGTGACTTTAAAGAAGATGAACTCTTAAAGCTGATCCCCATGGTTTCACGTCGCCGTCAAGCAGCGGAGCTCTGCCGTTCACTTGGATTAGCTGAAAAAATGCCTGGTTTGTTCTCTAATTTTCAGGATATGGCTGATTATCTTTACATGCTATGACATTTTTATGAGAAGCTTGGACTTGATATTTGGTATTTAGTGAATAGCTGGATAGGGTCTCTGGTCAAGGACATAAACATGACATGGCTTTATACGTTTTGACATTTTAAATTCTCCACCTTCACCATTCATCTTAATCTTTGATTTCACTGCTCCTATTATCCCAGGTGTGATTGAAGTTCTCGTGAACAGTGGAAAACAGATTGATGCGGTTAATTTGGCATTTGCGTTTGAACTCACAGAACAGTTCTCACCTGTCTCATTACTGAAATCTTACTTGACTGAGGCAAGGAGATCTTCCACCCAAGGCAGACCTGGCAATGCATCTCCTGCTGTTCAGGCAAGTGTTCCCTGACTTGATAACTTGCATTATTCATTACTTGTAAGAGAAAATGAAGGGCTATGTTAATGCATGTTACCTATAACAAGTGGTTTGATCTTTTCATGAACTATTGTTACATTTTCTCGAGCATCTGGCTCTTTGGCGGCAAGTAAATCACCTCACTTGAACATCTCCAAGCTGTGTTCAGTTGCTATATTGTTTACTCAAGACTTTCTTAAAGCCTTTGAAACTTAAAACCAATGCATTCATTATCAATTACTTTAGGCTATTACGTATATAGTACTTGATGAATGCAAGATTTAGGCGCATATTATCATAATAATTATGTGTACCAATGCAGGATGAGTTCAATGAGCGAGAGCTTACAGGGCTCAAAACCGTGATAAAGTGTATTGAAGAGCATAACCTGGAAGAGCAGTACCCAGCTGAGCCACTTCACAAACGGATTCTCCAGCTCGAGAAAGCCAAAGCAGACAAAAAGAGAGCAACAGAACCCACAAAACCTCAACCAAAACGACCACGTGGTGCTCAACCCCGAGTCCCCGACAACAACAACAACAACAACAACATCAAGACAGGATACGGTAGAGTCATCCCTGAAAGGTATCCACAGTATGTGTATGACAACAGACCATTCCTTAGCGGTCCAATCATGGCAGCACAAGCTCCACCACCTCCTCCTCCTCAGACTTACACGTTCAGTCCCGCTCCTGCACACGGGAACTTCTACGGAAACTGCTATCAGTACCAGGCACCTCCTCCTGCTTACTTCCACTAGTGATAAAAAAAGGTGAATGGTGAAATGTGACTGTGACTCTGTGACTCCCCCTTTGGTTGTTAACTTGTGGCAGCTCTTTTTAACTCCTCTCTCCTTTTAGTTCTTTCCCTTTTGATGTTGTTGTTGTGTACGGATGATTTTAGTATTTTTAAGGATCAACCCTACTCAAAACAAATATACTCAGATTTTCTATTAATTATATCTTAATGTTGTATTATTATTATTTTTTTTCCTTTAACCATCACAAGAGGTAAAATTACAATACTAACCCCCATTTTTGAATTTCGAAAATATCTAATTCTCTCAGTCCTACGAAATTTCCAATTCTCTCGCTCTCTGATATCTCCCGCCAACAATCGAAATGAGAATCGCCGAGATCACAACGCCGGACCTCCGATTACATCACCGGGAAACCGAATCTCACACTCACCATCCTCTTCTCTCCGAGATCGAGCTTTTGATTCAACAATCTGAAGCCATTTCCAAAAATCAGCCGCTACCTCAATCTCTCCCTATTTCTCTAAGACAATCCCTAACTCGGCTGAGTCAACTCGCTCCTTTTCCCGATAACACCTTCAAGCTCACTATATGGAAGCTCAGCTTTCGTCTCTGGAACGCTTGTGTTGATCTCTCTAACGCCGCCTCTCTACAATCCTCTTCAACCTCCGCTGAGAGCATCGCGAATCTCAGACATGTTGCCGCCGATATGCTATTTCTCGCTAAGGATGTTACCGGAGTTCCATCTCCGACGATTAAGTCTTCTCTCTTCTACTATCGGACTGGTCTCGTTTATCACAGTCTCAAGAAATTCGATCTCGCCTCCGATTGCTTTGAGAGAGCAACCGAAATCGTTTCGAAAATTGATATCGCAAAAATTTCCGATGCCGGAGAAAAGAAACTGTTTCTGGATCTAAACCTAGCTAGATCTCGAACTGCCTGGGAAATTTCTGATAGGAATTTAGCTGTGACGTTGCTCAATCGAGCGAAGAATATGTTGTTTGGTTCACCGGATCATTACAAATCGCTCTCAAATCAATTCCTTGCGTTTGGTAAAAGCTCTTTGTCTAGAGATGACGATGATTGCAGCCTAAATGATGCTCTTAGGCTAATGAATGAAGCATTGGATCTATGTGAGAAGGGATTAGGTACAGCAAAAACTCGGGAAGATACTATGGAGTTCACGGCCATGAGAATCAAAACTCTGCGTTTCATATCAGCAGTGCATTTGCAGAAGGGAGAGTACGAAAATGTGATTAAATGTGTGAAAGTTCTTAGGAATGGAGGAAATGGTAGTGATGGAGCTGATCAACATGCTTCATTACCTGTGTTGGCGATGAAGGCTTGGTTAGGGCTTGGGAGACATAGTGAGGCAGAGAAGGAGCTGAGAGGTATGGTGGGAAACAATGACATTCCAGAGGCAGTGTGGGTATCTGCTGTGGAAGCATATTTTGAGGTGGTGGGAACTGCTGGAGCAGAAACTGCAAAGGGTGTGTTCTTAGGTTTGCTGGGAAGGTGTCATGTTAGTGCAAAGGCGGCGCTTAGAGTGGCTCATCGGGTGCTTGGTGAGAGTAGGGGAGGTGATAATGGTTCGAGAATTAGGGCAAATGTTGTGGCTCAGCTCGTATCAGACGAGAGAGTTGTTGCTCTCTTTGCTGGTGAAGCAGTGACCAAGGAGAGGAAGGCAATACATTCTGTTCTCTGGAACAGGTATGTTTATTCCATTCAACTTTCATGTCCCTTAGTTACATTGGTGTGTCATATTTATTGCATCTTAGTTTACTGAGTGTTTCAGGTTGGTTACAGTGATTGATAGGTTTCTGGTGTTGTTATCTTGAGTAGATTTCCTGGGGATCTAATATGGGTATCTTCTGCTGTTTACAGTGCTTCAGATCATTTCCGTGCTAAAGATTATGAGACAAGCGCAGAGATGTTTGAGAAATCAATGCTCTATATTCCACATGATATAGAAAATAGAGTTTTCAGGGCCAAAGGCTTCAGGGTTTTGTGTCTTTGCTACCTCGGGCTCTCTCAGCTGGATCGAGCTCTTGAATACATAGAAGAAGCTGAAAAGGTACACATTTATCTGTGCAAATTTTATGTCCAATGGTTCTCCTAGTTGGATCTTTCAACTCAGAATTACTAACTCGTTTCCTTTCTCTGCAGCTTGAGCCCAATATTGCTTGCTCTTTTCTTAAGGTACACTGTCTTTTTTTCCCAACAGTTTGCGCTTTTTCAAAATATGGCCTTCGACTACCTTGCCATTTGAGATTGTTTTGCAAAAACCCTTTTAAGCCTTCTCTTAATTTGCTTCTAATTCTTGCAGTTCAAGATCTACCTGCAAAAGAAGGATCACAGTTGTGCCATTGGTCAGATTGATGCAATGACGTCCTGCCTTGATTTTTCTCCAGATTATCTGTCCCTTTCAGCGCATGAAGCTATCTCTTGCCAAGCGCTTCCAGTTGCTGTTGCTTCTCTTTCCAAGTTTCTCGGTTTCTATATATCAGGAAAAACCATGCCAACCACAGAGGTTGTGGTCTTTCGTACCTTAGTCACGATATTGACTCAAGACATTGGCAGTGAAACCGAAGCTCTCGATTTTATGTTGCAAGCTCAGAGCAGGGCAGCTAAGCTTGGGACAGAGTGTTTCTTTGGATCAGGAGAAACTGGAAAGCGAGAACAGAACTGGTTTGCTGTGACTTGTTGGAATCTTGGGTCAAGGTGTGGGAACGCAAAGAAATATGAGCTCTGTGGTGAATTCTTGAGGCTGGCATCGGAATTTTACAGCTATATGGATACTGATGAGTCTGGAGAAAACAAAATGATGATTTGCAGGTCCATAATACTAAGTGTCACCGCCATGATTGCTTTGGAGAAGCAAAACAAGAGCGCAATGACTGAAAGCCAAGTGAAAGTTGCTGCAGAATTGCTCGTGAGAGCAGGAAAGGTCTTATCCTCCTCTTTATTAGTATTACCTGCTGAGTTTTATCTTTCAGTTTCACTGATGTTTGGTTAGATATATGCAGATTATGTCTTCTTCGCTCTCGGATGGAAAAGATTGTATCATGGAGCCAGAACTCATCTTCATGTACACCTTAGTTGCCTATGACATACACGGAAGGCTCAACAACTCAGCATTCCAGTTACTTGTGGTGAAGACGTTTGCTGGTTCCAAGTCTTGTCATTACAATTATCTTCTCCAACTTGGAATTTTCGCCTCTCAAAGCCCTCAGTCCAACCCGGACGTGTCAACATTTGCTCTTAACGAATGCCTATCTGCACTGATCGCATCCGCATCACCAGATTACCCAACCATAGCTCTCATAATCAGGAAGCTGATCTCCATATCCAGCGTCCACAAAGGCGATACAGAGGATGAAGAAGCAATCCAAAAGATGTACAAACAGGCATACAGAATCATGGTTGGGTTAAAGGAAGGGGAATACCCGACTGAAGAAGGGAAATGGCTCGCAATGACAGCTTGGAACCGAGCAGCATTGCCCGTGAGGCTAGGACAGTTAGAGACCGCTAAAAAATGGCTGAGCATCGGTTTGGAAATCGCTGAGAAGGTTACAGGTATGGATACTTATAAAGCTTGTATGCAGGATTACTTGGCTAGTTTTCAGACCAAAGTTTCTTCTGCATAGTGTCTTTCATATTAACTGTCTACATAGTTTAAATGTCCATGAAATAAATCTGAGATATAGAATTGTTGAAGATGTTTAGTTAATATATAGTCGACACCAAATCCACTAGAAAAACTTATTAAAACATGTATTACAACTATTTATCTAATCGGGATTATTAGATCCTAAACATCCATCTAAGTCTGATTAGGTTG
Source organism: Arabidopsis arenosa (assembly GCA_905216605.1). Taxonomy (NCBI): domain Eukaryota; kingdom Viridiplantae; phylum Streptophyta; class Magnoliopsida; order Brassicales; family Brassicaceae; genus Arabidopsis; species Arabidopsis arenosa. The sequence goes on from LR999458.1 coordinate 6,240,311, forward strand.
TTTTCCTAGCATCTACCAAACATTTTCTGCTCTAAGATCATGACATTCATCTCTCATGGGAGTTATGCAAATCTTACTGAGATCAAAATTCATTCACCGAATTCACTTAGTTTTAGGTGGAGGCCTAATCTTAGAAGGACATAGGATCTTGACCAAGTTTGATCAAATGAGATCGTTTACTATTGAGATGAGACGACTTCACCATTTTCTTCTACAGTACTTCCAGAATTATATCGTTGACCGTCTAATTTATATAATCCTTACACTAAGTAGTTGCTGAATAGTTCTAGTCGGCAGAGGTTAATATTATCCAAAAGCTATGGGGTTACGCAAGAAAACTAGATTAACACTTCAATGACAAAGGAAAAAAAAAAACACATTTATTTTTACGACCGTTGAAATTGTTTTCTTTTGCTTAAAATTGGTCTGTCGACAAATTTTGTCCAATTGAAACCTTCTTTTTTGCATATTTTCTTTCATACTTTCGTCACTAAACATTATATAGTATGATTTGAGAGAAAAGATAGAGTAGCTCAAACAGAGTTTCCTTTTACAATTCTAATCCGTTGACTAATGTTGTTCTCCTGAAATCCGTCAACTTGGAACTTTTCATCTAATTTACAGATTTCTAATTACTTTTATATTATATTTCAAATTTTCAATTGAATAGTGGAAAAATGAAACACGCTATGGGGTTGGCTAAAAGCCTATAACCGATAACTGTATATAAATTATTGTAACTATACTATAGTAAGTAGTAACCACCAAACGTGGGATTTCTCCTTTCTCTGTTGTTGGAAAGTTTCATAATGGAGAAGAGATTTTGTATTCAAAACTCACTTCTGCTCTCATTTCTTCTTGGTCTGCTTCTCTTCATCTCCAACTGTTTTGCTTCAAGTCAAAACGCTGGCGTTGATGAACAAGTTCGGGTTCGGGTCAGGGTAGGGTTGGTTTTGGATTTGGGTTCCGTGGAAGGGAAGATAGTGAGAAGCTCTGTTTCTGTGGCACTTTCCGATTTCTACGCCATTCACAATGATTACAAAACAAGAGTCTCTCTCTCAGTCAGAAACTCTCATGGAGAGCCTCTTCTTACTCTCTCTTCTGGTACATACTCCATTAATCTACATAAACTCTTTTCTTCTCTGTCTCCATTCACAGTCTCAATCTTGGTGTCTTATCTTTTGTGAATGAAACAGCTGTAGATCTATTGCAAACTGAAGGAGTAGAAGCGATTATTGGCGGGAATTCGTTGTTGGAAGCAAAGCTTTTAGGGGAACTTGGAGAGAAAGCTAGGGTTCCTATGATTTCACTTGACTCTCCTATTTCATGTTCATTGAGTAAATACAGTCACTTGATCCAAGCCACACATGATTCTGCCTCAGAGGCTAAGGGGATTACATCTTTTATTAATGGGTTTGATTGGAACAGTGTTGCTCTTGTTTATGAAGATCATGATGATTGGAAAGAGACTATGCAACTCCTTGTGGACCATTTCCATGAGAACAATATTCGTATAAAGTCCAAGATTGGTTTTACTGTCTCTTCGAGTGAGAATTCTATGATGGATCGGTTACGGAAGCTTAACGCCTTGGGAACAACTGTCTTTGTTGTTCACTTGTCGAAAGTTATGGCAACTTATCTCTTCCCATGTGCTGAGAAATTAGGGATGATGGGTGAAGGGTTTGCTTGGATTCTCACTACCAAAAGCATGAACAGTTTTCTTGAGTCCATTGATGATTTCGCAAAGGAGGCAATGGAAGGTGTGGTTGGTTTCAAATCTTACATTCCAATGTCAAAAGAGCTTCACAATTTCACTTTGAGGTGGAGAAAATCACTGCATGTTGAAGAAGTTATTGGGACTGAGATTACTCGGTTGAGCATCTCTGGTATTTGGGCTCACGATATCGCTTGGGCTCTGGCGAATGCAGCGGAAGTTATAAGGATGCCAAATGTAACATCAACTCTCCTTGAGGCAATCACGGAGAGTAAATTTAAAGGTTTGAGTGGTGACTTCCAATTAGATGATAGGAAGTTGTTATCAGACAAGTTTGAGATTGTAAATATGATAGGATCAGGTGAGAGAAGGATAGGATTCTGGAATTTTAATGGTAGTTTTAGCAATAGAAGACATTTATCATCTACTCATAACAATCTTGAGACCATAATCTGGCCTGGTGGCTCTACTCAAAGTCCAAAAGGGAGTAGTCTAAAACAGAGCGATAGAAAAAAGCTGAGGGTTTTGGTTACGTCTAGCAATAGATTCCCAAGACTGGTGAATGTAACAACTGACCCAGTAACACATGATATAACAAATGTCGATGGGTTCTGTATAGAAGTCTTCAATGCTTCCATTGCACCTTTTAACTATGAAGTGGAGTACATACGTTGGCGCAATGGAAGTAACTACGACAATCTTGCATATGCACTTAATAGCCAGGTACTAACCATGGCTCAATTTACGATTAGAAGTACTTTTCATCTATATAGAGTATGGAAACTAAACCAATATTTTAAAAATTATATGTTGCATCCCACAGAAAGACAAATATGATGCGGCAGTGGGAGATATTACTATCACTTGGAATAGATCGACGTACGTTGATTTCACGTTGCCATTCACCGAAATGGGTCTTGGAATTGTAGCACTTAAGGAGAGAAGTATGTGGGTGTTCTTGCAGCCTCTAACAACAAACCTTTGGATAACAAGTGCATCTTTCTTTGTTTTGATAGGCATTATAGTTTGGTTGATAGAAAGACATGAGAACCCTGAGTTCCAGGGATCTTGGTCCCAACAGATTGGAGTTATGCTTTGGTTTGGGTTCTCTACCCTTGTTTATGCTCATAGTAAGTAATTGCCTTTGCACATTTGTATATGCCAATCTTGGTCAGAAGAGATTGGAGTGATTGTATACTTAAGTTTTCACACTTGGCTGCTTACTATGTGTGACAGGGGAGAGGCTAAAACACAACTTATCAAGATTTGTAGTTACAGTATGGATATTTGCGGTGCTCATATTGGTTACAAGTTACACTGCAACATTGACATCAATGATGACGGTGCAACAGATACGATTTAACTCTAATAAAAACTATGTGGGTCACCTCTCCGGCTCCCAAATCGCAAAAGCGGCCCTCGCCAATTCCAGCATGCAAACAATGAGATCATTGGGTCTCAATACTTCAGAAGATTATGCTGGAGCCTTGTTGAACAAAACTGTCTCACTTATTGTTAGTGAGTTGCCATATCTCAAAGTCGTTTTTCGCGACTACCCTACAGATTTTCTCTTGGTCAAGAAACAATATACAACCAATGGTTTTGGCTTTGTATGTATCCTTCTTCTGCATCATCAGTTTCCTTACTTTTCATCTTTGTTTTTTTTTACTTGTTGCAAAAATATGTTTGTTTATTAAAACACGTTACAGATGTTCCAGAAGGGCTCCGAGTTGGTGCATAATGTTTCTAGGGAGATCTCGCAGCTAAGGACGAGCGAGAGACTAAACGAGATGGAGAGAAAATGGTTTGATAAACCGTCCCCATTCCCAACGGATGATACATCAAATCCTATAACCCTTGATAGATTCCGCGGTTTGTTTATGATCACTGGAGTTTCATTCGTTTTCGCTCTTGCAGTACTTTTCATTCTCTGGCTCCGAGAAAAATGGGAAATTCTTGTGAATTCGGTCAATATATTCCTCTCACGACGACTTAGACATTTCAGGATCCTCTTCACAAGAACTATCCATCCTAGTCCCCTCGATAACACTGTTGGCGAGAATGCTATTCAAATGGCTCAACGTAACAGACGATAGGAACTGATTAAGTAAGAGCAAACAATTGTTGTCTCTACATCTGACTCTGACCTTGGAGCCTCACAGAACAACCTTGCCGTTCTTCCTCCAATGGTCCACTAGTTCTTGATCCAAACTGGCTTGGGATTGAAAGTATAAATGATTGTTAGACCAATTTGTAAATTATAGTGTGATCATATTTGGAACCACTTTATGAATTTGTTGTTGCATGATATGTTTCTCACTTTGATTAATTTGTGGATAGTGTTTTCAAAATGGTTAGGTTCTCTTATGTTAGATCCGCTAGGATCCATTTTAAAAAAGTAAATTAAGTAAATAAACAAATATTTATTTACGTAAATGACAAACAGCAAAAAGATATCGGTAAAGTATTGAGTAAGAATTTCTCGATCCACATGGTTTATATCTTTTATATGTAAAGGTATGAAGGAAAAAAGTATGTCAATGAAGTACACCGGAAGCCCTTGATATCTTGAGTCATGCACTCATGCTATTAGCGATCATTGGGTTTGGATGGTAGCTCAAATTATAGTTATCACGGAAAATCATTCATCCGGAGAGGAATTATCGTCAAACGATGTTAAGTATTTTAATGGAAAAACTATTGAAAAAAGCCCGACTTATTTAATATTTGCCAAAAAAATACCCGAATTAAAACATGTATTACAATTATTTATCTAATCGGGGTTAGTAGATCCTAAACATCCATCTAAGTTTGATTAGGTTGTTTTCCTAGCATCTAGCAAAACATGATCTCCTCTAAGATCATAACATGATCTCTCATGGGAGTTAATGTTATGCAAATCTTACTAAGATCAAAATTCTATTGACCGTAAATTTTATGATAGAAAGAGTTTGGTGGTCGTGTATAGTTATTACAAATTCACTTAGTTTTAGGTGGAGGCCTAAAATTAAGGAAGGACATATAGGATGCTAACTAAGTTTGATCATACGAATTCGTTTACTTTTGAGATGAGACGACTTACACTATATTCTCCTCTGCTTCTAGATTTATATCTATAGGCGTCTAATTTATATAATCCTTACGCTAAGTACTTGTTGAATAGTTCTTGTCGGCAAAGGATAAATGCTCTCCTAAATCTATGGTGTTGAAAGATGTTTGTTTTCTTTTGCTTAAAATTGACTCTTTGACTAATTCTGTCCAATAGAATCTTCATTTTTCATATTGTTCTTTCTTACTTTCGGCACTAAACATTATACATTTTTCCTAAAATAATGGCTTGAGAGAAAAAAGAGTAGCCAACCTTAGTACTCCACACCGAAATTTCTCTTAAATTGTAATCGGTTGACTAATGTTATATCCTCCTAAAAATTCGTTAACTTTGAATTTTTCTTCTTCTAATATACGATTTTTTTTTTATTACATGTGAATAGAATAGAGAAAATGTAAAACACGGCATGGGTTGGCTAAAACCGTTTATATAAAATAATAATAATGATGTGTAAAGCAGCAAACGTGTGGTCTCTCCTTCCTCTTTAGTTTGAAAGTTTTTTAATGGAGAGATTTTGCATTCAAAACTCAGTTCTGCTCTCATTTCTTCTTGTTCTGCTTTTATTCATCTCTAACTGTTTTGCTTCGAGTCAAAACAACGATGATGATAAACGGGTTCAGGTCCGGGTCGGGTTGGTTTTGGATTTGGATTCCTTGGAAGGGAAGATAGTGAGAAGCTCTGTTTCCATGGCGCTTTCCGATTTCTATGCTATTAACAATGACTACAAAACAAGAGTCTCTCTTTTAGTCAGAGATTCTCATGGAGAGCCTCTCCTTGGTCTTGCTTCTGGTACATACTCCATTAATCTGCAACATCTCAACATAAATCACCTTCTTCTCTGTGTCCATTTTTGTTTTCTGATTATTCAAATACACTCACAATCTTTGTCAATGAAACAGTTGTAGATTTGCTGAAAACAGAAGGAGTGGAAGCGATAATTGGTGGGAACTCGTTGCTAGAAGCGAAGCTTTTGGCGGAACTTGGAGAGAAAGCTAGGGTTCCTGTGATTTCACTTAACTCTCCCATGTCATTGTCATTGAGTAGATACAGTTACTTGATCCAAGCCACACATGACTCTGCCTCTGAGGTTAAGGGAATTACAGCTTTCCTCCATGGCTTTGATTGGAACAGTGTTGCTCTTGTTTATGAAAATGACGAAGACTGGAGAGAGAGTATGCATTTTATGGTAGACCATTTCCATGAGAACAACGTTCATGTACAGTCCAAGGTTGGTTTTAGTGTCTCTTCGAGTGAGGATTCTTTGATGGATCGGGTACGGAAGCTTAAGGACTTGGGAACAACAGTCTTTGTTGTTCATTTGTCTGAAGTTATTGCAACTCGTCTCTTCCCATGTGCTGAGAAATTAGGGTTGATGGGTGAAGGGTTTTCTTGGATTCTAACTGCCAAAAGCATGAGCAGTTTACATGAGTCCGTCGATGATTTTGCAAAGGAGGCAATGGAAGGTGTGGTTGGTTTCAAGTCTTATATACCAATGTCGAAAGAGCTTCACAACTTCACTTTGAGATGGCGGAAATCGCTCCCTCTTGAAGAAGTTACTGGGAGTGAGATTACTCGGTTGAGTATCTCTGGCGTATGGGCTCACGATATCGCTTGGGCTTTGGCGAGTGCAGCTGAAGTTACAAGGATGCCAAATGTATCCTCAACTCTCCTTGAGGCCATGAAAGAGAGAAGGTTTAAGGGTTTGAGTGGTGACTTTCAATTGGATGATATGAAGTTGTTATCAGACAAGTTTGAGATTGTGAATATGATAGGATCAGGTGAGAGAAGGGTAGGATTCTGGAATTCTAATGGTAGTTTCAGCAATAGAAGACATTTATCTTCTACTCATGACAAGCTGGAGACCATCATTTGGCCCGGTGGGTCTGCTCAAAGTCCGAAAGGTAGTCGTCTAAGAGAGAGCGGTAGAAAAAAGCTGAGGGTTTTGGTTACATCTAGCAATAGATTCCCAAGACTGATGAAGGTAGAGACTGATCCAGTAACAAATGCTATAACAATTGTCGAAGGGTTCTGTATAGAGGTCTTTGAGGCATCCATTGCACCTTTCAACTATGAAGTGGAGTACATACGTTGGCTCAATGGAACTAACTACACCAAACTTGCATATGCACTTCATAGCCAGGTACTAACCATTGCTCGATTTTACGATTACAAGTACTTTTAAAATTTACGTAGACTGCGTGTGGTAACTGAATGAATTCCACTGATAATTTTTGTTGCGTTCCTTAGAAAGACAAATATGATGCGGCCGTGGGAGATATTACAATCACTTCTGATAGATCGACGTATGTCGATTTTACGTTGCCATACACCGAAATGGGTCTTGGAATTGTAGCAGCAAAGGAGAGAAGTATGTGGGTGTTCTTCCAACCTCTAACACCAAACCTTTGGATAACAAGTGCAGCATTCTTTGTCTTGACGGGTATTATAGTTTGGTTGATAGAAAGAGCTGAAAACAAAGAGTTCCAAGGATCTTGGCCACAACAGATTGGAGTTGTGCTTTGGTTTGGCTTCTCTACACTTGTTTATGCTCACAGTAAGTACTTTTTCATATTCTTATATATCAATCTTGGCCATAAGAGAATAGATTGGAGTGGTGCTTACCTTTTGCTGCTTACTATATGTGACAGGGGAGAAGCTAAAACACAACTTATCAAGATTTGTAGTTACAGTTTGGGTATTTGCGGTGCTCATATTGGTTACAAGTTACACTGCAACATTGACATCAATGATGACGGTGCAACAAATACGATTTAACGCCAATGAAGACTATGTCGGTCACCTCTCCGGCTCCCTCATCGCAAATGCTGCCCTCACCAATTCCAGCCTCCGAGCAATGAGATTATTGGGTCTCAATACTTCAGAAGATTATGCTCAAGCCTTGTTGAATAAAAGTGTCTCATATATTGTCAGTGAGTTGCCATACCTCAAAATCCTCCTTGGCGAGTATCCTGGACATTTTCTCATGGTCAAGACACAATCTACCACCAATGGTTTTGGCTTTGTATGTATCCTTCTTCGACATCATCAGTCTATATTTACTCTTCATCTTCTTGTCACTTTCTGACCATAAATGTTTGTTTTTTAAACCACATTTCAGATGTTTCAAAAGGGCTCGGAATTGGTGCATAATGTTTCTCGGGAGATCGCGAAGCTAAGGACGAGCGAGAGACTAAACGAGATGGAGAGAAGATGGTTTGATAAACAACTCCCATACACAACCGATGATACATCAAATCCTATAACCCTATATAGATTTCGCGGTTTGTTTATGATCACCGGAGTTTCATTCGCTTTCGCTCTTGCAGTACTTCTCATTCTCTGGCTCCGAGAAAAATGGGAAATTGTTGTGAGTTCAGTCAATCTATACCTCTCACAACAACTTAGGCATTTCAGGATCCTTTTTACAAGAACTATCCATCCTAGTCCCCTCGATAACCCAATTGGCGAGAATGCGGTTCAAATGGCTCAACGTAACAGAGGATAGGAAATTATTAACATAGAGCAAACAATTGTTGTGATGTTGAACGTCTCTGACTCTGACTCTGACCTTGAAGCCTCACAGAAGAACATTGTCGTTCTTCAACGATCCAGTAGTTCTTGATCCAAGTAAAAATGATTGTTATACCAATTTCGTAAATTATAGAATGATCAGATTCACAACTACTTCATGAATTTGATGTTGCTGTATATATATTGAATTTAGCAAAAAGATATCGGTAATATATTGAGTTAAAACTTAACACATTATAATTTTTTTATAAATATATTTTATGATTTGTTAATCTTATAACCATATACGTTATTTATAAGGTTTTGATTTAGGGTTTCAATTCGATTTTACCAAATAAATAACATGGTTGTTTAATTTTTTATTCATGTTTATATTTGCAATAGTATATTTTCAGTATAGTTTTTACTTTTACTCTATGGTTAGTTTATATATTTTTTGGAGAATATGATACTTTTGTAACACCATAAATCTTCGTTTTATAAAGTAACTTTATAAACCTTGTAAAATGTAAGAAACTCTAATCAGTAGGTAAGAGACTCCTACATTTCGTTTGTTTGGTTTTGTGTTCTACATATGATATGAGATCGTTTACTTTTGAGATGAGACGACTTTCACCATTTTCCTCTACTTCTAGATTAATATCTTTGACTGTCTAAAATTGTCAAATCTCTTACACTAAGTAATTGAAGAATTGTTCTTGTCAACACAAGTTAATTGTTAATATAGACTATCCCAACAAATATGTAGTTACGTATAAAAATGTCAGATATTAACACATTTGTTCGTACGACCGTTGACAAATGTTTTTTTTTCTTGCTAAAACTAGTCCGTTGACATTTATCCTATAGAATCCGTTTTAATTGATTACATATTTGCCCAAAAAAAAAAAATCTTCCATACCTTTTTACTTTCATCACCAAACATTTTTATACATTTAGTCAGATTCTCTAAAATAATGAATGACTTGAGAGACAAAAGAGTAGCCAAACTCGGTAGCCCACTCCGAAATTTTTACGTTGACTAATGTCATTTTTCTTAAAATCATGATGTATTGATGTCATCATCCTAAACTTTGAATTTTTCTTCAAATATATATATATATATATATATATATATCAAATTTTATAAAAGTAGAATAATTAGACAGAGGAAAAACAAAACACGGCATGAGTGTTTATATAACAACAAAATAAAATAATGACTAAAAGCAGCAAACGTGGGGTTTCTCCTTTCTCTGTAGTTGAAAAGTTTTTTTTTTAATGGAGAGATTTTGTATCCAAAACTCAATTTTGCTATCGTTTCTTCTTGTTTTGCTTCTCTTCATCTCCATTGCTTCTACTCAAAACGACGACGTTGATCATGGACGTAAACGGGTTCAGATCCGGGTCGGGTTGGTTTTGGATTTGGGTTCCGTGGAAGGGAAGATAGTAAAAAGCTCTGTTTCCATGGCTCTTTCAGATTTCTACGCTATTAACAATGATTACAAAACTAGAGTCTCTTTTTCAGTCAGAAACTCTCATGGAGAGCCTCTTCTTGGTCTTGCTTCTGGTAACACACTTCTTCTCTACATAAACTTTGTCTTCTTCTTTGTCTCCATTCAGGCTCACAATCTTTGTTTTCTATGTTTTGTGAATGAAACAGCTGTAGATCTGCTGCAAACTGAAGGAGTGGAAGCGATAATTGGCGGGAATTCGTTGTTTGAAGCGAAGCTTTTAGGGGAACTTGGAGAGAAAGCTAGGGTTCCTGTGATTTCACTTAACTCTCCCATGTCATTGTCATTGAGTAAATACAGTTACTTGATCCAAGCCACGCATGATTCTGCCTCTGAGGCTAAGGGGATTACATCTTTTATTAAGGGGTTTGATTGGAACAGTGTTGCTCTTGTTTATGAAGATGATGATGATTGGAGAGAGAGTATGCAATTTCTGGTGGATTATTTTCATGAGAATGGTGTTCGTGTACAGTCCAAGGTTGGTTTTACTGTCTCTTCAAGTGAGGATATCGTGATGGATCGGTTACGGAAGCTTAAGGACTTGGGAACAACTGTCTTTGTTGTTCACTTGTCTGAAGTTATTGCAACTCATGTCTTCCAATGTGCTGGGAGATTAGGGTTGATGGGTGATGGGTTTGTTTGGATCCTCACTACTAAAACCATGAACAGCTTCCATGAGAGCATTGACGATTTCTCAAAAGAGGCAATGGAAGGTGTGGTTGGTTTCAAGTCTTACATTCCAATGTCTAAAGAGCTTCTAAATTTCACTTTGAGATGGAGAAAATCATTGCCTGTTGAAGAAGCGGAGATAACTCGGTTGAGTATCTCTGGCATATGGGCTCACGATATCGCTTGGGCTCTAGCGAGTGCAGCAGAAGTTACAAGGGTGCCAAATGTATCATCAACTCTCCTTGAGGAAATCACAAAGACTAGGTTTAATGGTTTGAGTGGTGATTTCCAATTGGATGATAAGAAGTTGTTATCAAACATGTTTGAGATTATCAATATGATAGGGTCAAGTGAGAGAAGAGTAGGATTCTGGAATTCTAATGGTAGTTTCAGCAATAGAAGACAATTATCTTCTACTCATAACAAGCTTGAGACCATAATCTGGCCCGGTGGGTCTGCTCAAAGTCCGAAAGGGAGTAGTCTAAGAGAGAGCGATAGAAAAAAGCTGAGGGTTTTGGTTACATCTAGCAATAGATTTCCAAGACTGATGAAAGTTGAGACTGATCCAGTAACAAATGAACTAATTGTTGAAGGGTTCTGTATAGAAGTCTTTCGAACTTCGATTAGTCCTTTTAACTATGAAGTTGAGTACATACCTTGGCTTAATGGAAGTAACTACGACAATCTTGCATATGCACTTAGTAGCCAGGTACTAACCATGTTTTAGTTTACTATTTATTACAAGTATTTTATTTCATCAATGTAGAGTGTGTGGAAACTAAATCAACTCCATTGAAATATTTGTGTTGCATCCCACAGAAAGACAAATACGATGCAGCTGTGGGAGATATTACAATCACTTCCAATAGATCGATGTATGTTGATTTTACGTTGCCATTCACTGAAATGGGTCTTGGAATTGTAGCACTAAAGGAGAGAAGTATGTGGGTGTTCTTCCAACCTTTAACACCAGACCTTTGGATAACAAGTGCAGCTTTCTTCGTCTTGACCGGCATTATAGTTTGGTTGATAGAAAGAGCTGAGAACAAAGAGTTCCAAGGATCTTGGCCACAACAGATTGGAGTTGTGCTTTGGTTTGGCTTCTCTACACTTGTTTATGCTCACAGTAAGTAATCGCCTTTTCACATTCTTTGTTCAGAAAAAGATTGTAGTGATGCTTACCTTTTGCTGATGTGTGACAGGGGAGAGGCTAAAACACAACTTATCAAGATTTGTAGTTACAGTTTGGGTATTTGCGGTGCTCATATTGACCGCTAGTTACACAGCAACATTGACATCAATGATGACGGTACAACAGATACGATTCAACTCAAATGAAGACTACGTGGGTCACCTTTCGGGCTCCCTTATCGCAAATGTGGCTCTCACTAGTTCCAGCCTCCGAGCAATGAGATCACTAGGTCTCAATAGTTCTGCAGATTATGCTCAAGCCTTGCTGAACAAGACTGTCTCGTTTGTTGTTGATGAGTTACCATACCTCAAAGTTCTCCTTGGTGAGAATCCGACACTTTTTCTCATGGTCAAGACACAATCTACCACCAACGGTTTCGGCTTTGTATGTATCCTTCTTCTTCATCATCATAAGCTTCCTTACTCTTTATTTACTTTTGACATGCTGACAAAAAAAATGTTTGGTTTGTTATACTATGTTTCAGATGTTCCAAAAGGGCTTTGAGTTGGTTTCTAATGTGTCCCGAGAAATCTCAAAGCTAAGAACGAGCGAGAAGCTAAACGAGATGGAGAAAAGATGGCTTGATAAACAACTTCCATACACAACCGATGATACATCAAATCCTATAACCCTTTACCGATTCCGCGGTTTGTTTATGATAACCGGAGTTTCATTCGCTTTTGCTCTTGCGGTACTTCTCATTCTCTGGCTCCGCGACGAATGGACAGTTCTTGTGAATTCGGTTAAACTATTCATCTCGCGACAAATTATACATTTCAGGATCCACTTCGCAAGAAATATCCATCCTAGTCCCCTTGATGACCCCATTGGCGAAAATGCGGTTCAAATGGCTCAACGTAACAGACAATAGGAACATATTACAATAGATCAAAAGGTCCATAACCAATCTTTACTTGTAAATGGCTTACATATAAAAGTATAAATGATGTTTAGAGACCAATCCTTGTAAATTGTAGATGTGATCAAATCAAACCCACCTTTATAATGTTGGTTAATATATGATTAGCGTCTCCGAAATGGTTTGGTTGTCAAAATATATATCACAAGTCCGATTATAATCAGAAAAATTAAGTGGAGCAAACCGAATCAGTTAAAGATCCGGTTTAATAACATTAGTTATACCAGCTTAAAAAATCTGAAAACGCAAACCAAAATCAAACCGAGTCAGAAATCCGAAATGGCGGTCCGGTATGGGCTTTTTGTGGGCTGGGCTAACAAAAATCAATGAGCCCATAATCATTTTTTCAAAGAGAAGAGAGAAACCCTAATCTCTCAACTCTCTCCCAATCTCATATATAATCTCTCTTCTTTCTCTTCTTCAACAACGCCTCTCTCATCTACTGCTATAATTTAGCTAATCTTTCAAAATTTTGCAGCTAATGCTTATTAAGTTACCATCTTGTTCTTCTTTTTTGGGTCTATAGTTTTTTTTTTTTGTGTAAAGCAAGTCTCAGCTTCTTTGATTGGGTTAAGATAATCACGATCCAATCAATTTTATGAAAATCATAACTTGCGAAATAGAAATCGGCAGTATCACTCGCCTGGATCTGATAATAATCATGATTATCCAGGCCCTTAATCTACTGGCACAATCTTTTGATTTTGTTATTTGTTGTTTGTTTGGCAAACGCACTCTGTCCCAAGACCATTAATTCCATGTTTTGGTGCAATTTCTTCGTTTGCTAAATTTAACTGTACTCCAATTTTAACTAAGTCCTCGGGATTTTACAAAGTGATCCCTATTTGGGCACATGATTGGTTTACAATACTTTGATTATTTCGATACCAAATAGTTTCACATAATCGTTTTTTTTTAGGAGTTAGTTATTTGAATTGCTATGTTTATATCTTAGCAGAAGAATAAATTAAGAATAACTTCATCATATTTGGTGTACGATTTATTTGAGACAGTCACTAAGGACGGTAATTGTTTCCGGATTTTGGTTTAACGAATAGGCTTAGGATTTAACTTGAAACATCTAATGAATCTTGGAATAGGAGTCTTGTTTACTGGCTCTACAGCAGAACTGGCAAAAGAACATGTTAATTATGTGAGAACATGTTAGAGCATAAGCCTTGAAGAACATTTGATTTTGACTCAATTCGTAGATCCCGTAATTGCCCAATCTCAAGATCCTGACATACACGCCATTCTAGAAAATTGTAACCAAAATCAAGAGGCACCTATCTAAATGGGAAAATGTTGATGAAGAAGATACTGATGACTGAAGTCCTTCAGTTGATGAACATAATATTGATGATGAAAGTCCTTCAATTAGAAATTGGGCTTTCTATCATTTAGGCCCATATATTCCGGGTATGAAGCCGGATCCAATAACCCGTTGGTATTTGAACGGGCCATATTGCCACGGGTTCGGTGCTTTTTAGAAAGATAAGACATGCATTAGTCGGGACTCGGGCGGTGACTACGGCGGTATAATTTTAATTGGGCTTTTCATGGGCCTGAATCTTTTGGGCATATTATCACTGGGTTTTATTATGAACTACATTGAGAATTTAGAAGAAGGAGTGCTTCATTTATTAAACCAATTGATGGTATATCCTAGGAACAAAACCTCACTAAGCATGCAAACAGTTAATTAAATAAACAAACCCGCTTGAAACCAATATTATATATATTAAAACATTCGTCAATCTTTTTTGTTATATTGAAGAAAAGGATTCAAATCTTCAAGATTCTTCATGGACTAAGGAGTGTTACAACCATGAAACGTAAATGCTGCTTTGCTTTCAAATGCGAAATACTAACTAATTGTTCATCTTCATTGATTCTTCTGCAAAGATGTCACAAATTCATATTACGCCTAAAGATTATCGTTCATACAAAAGTAAAGATCGATTTACAAAGATTGCAGAAACTAAACCATACAAGAACAACTAAAATCATGTACAATCTTCAATATTCTTCATGGTTGTGTAACTACTCTTATCAAACTAACTCTTCTTCATTGATTCTTCTCTAAAGATCGATTTACAAGATTCCAGAAACTAAACCATCCAAGAACAACTAAATCATGTACAATCAAATCCTCAAAAGAAAAAGAAATTTCAACACAGGAACTATCCAAAGAACCGCAAATCTAAAATGAGCCAAGAAACAACTTTTTTCAACGATCTTTGAGTCAAATCAGCACCTGAATTTGATACAGAGACCATGTTTGCCATGAACACAGCAAGGTTTCAGCTGCGAATACGAAGAATTCTTCTTCTTCAACGTAACGTTCTTCGCGAATGTTCTCTTCCCCGATTTCCTAATCCTCTGAATCTTTACCAGCTCATAATCATCATCGAGATCATCATAGTAGTCAAAGTCATCTTCATCAGTATCATCGGGATTGATACTATCTTTACTAGAATAATTCCGACTTTACTTTACAACATTTTTGTATTATTACACTGACATTGACATATATTGTTGAAATCAGTTAGAAATTTAGTTATGCAAAAATGAAATAAACCAATGATCCTTATTTGACCATAATTGGGACTTTTCACCGATGAAAAAATCCATCTATAAAAGCCTTTTAAGACTGCATAAGTGGCACGTTGCATGAGAGTCTTACATATCAAGATGCTTGATTTTTAAATAGGTAATTTTATCTTGTGATTATACATTTCTCTATTGTGTGTGGTTTTTCGAAAACATCTTAATTGCCATATCAACATACTGTAATTAGAGATGTACTGAAGTTAGCTAATCTCACTTCTTGTGCTTTGTGAAAAGAGGAGCTAGCCAAGTAGCTGAAGTATTAGCTAAATCTGCAAGAAGTCACATATATATAGTTTATTAGTCGTAGTAGTTTAAAGTTATGTAACTCCTTTAATATGATGAAATAGTTTGACGAATATATTTTTTTTTTGCTAAAGTGCAAATATCATATAATATGAAAAGTTTGGTTTTACAACCTATACATTGGTTTCTTGGCAAAAAGAGAAAAACAAGAAAGCAATACATTTTAGATAGACAGTCATGTCAATGCAACCAGCAGCTCATAAGGTTCTTGAAACGCTTTTTGAGTCGTCTTGCAGTGATGGAATTCTTTATCTCTCGGTCAATCTCCTTGAAGATCAGCGAAGGCAGGATATAAGTCTGGTTGTGCAGGAGGTTGTTCCTCTGTTTCCATATGGCATAAATGACAGATTGCGCAACTAACTTTCGGAGAGTTGGCGGAGAGTGCACGTGTTTAGTCCTTGTCCAGTCGAGTAAGTCTGACCAACTAGAGAAAGAGACCTGAGGAAGTTGCAGCCTAAAGCAGACAGCACGCCAGATAAACAGAGCAAAGTCACAAGATAACAAAAGGTGGTCCCTGCATTCAAGATGTAGAGAGCAAAGGCCACAAGTTGGATCAATGTTCATTCCCCAACCTAATAGTCTAGATTTTGTCGGTAAACGATCAAGATTGGCAGTCCACATAGTGAATGCATGCCTTGGAGTGGCTCCCTTGAACCAGACAGAGCTGAACCAACCCACAGCAGCAGCTCTTGGCCGGAGGACAGCCCACGTAGCTTTGGAAGAATACCCAGGATAGGTTTTTCCATCCACAACCCAGTCGTAAGTGTCCTTTTCCTGAGTATCAGAAGGCAGGCTGATGGTAGTTAAGTAAGTGTGGAGACGCAGAGAATCTTCAGACCTGGGGTCCGCGAGAGACCAACCATCTTGGTTACAAGTATCGCAGACTTTAGCATTCAAAGGCACACGAAGGTTCCTCGGGCCATCAGTTCCTATGGAATTGATAAGTGGACCAAAGGGAGTCCAGTTATCAAACCAAAAACTGGCCCTTCTACCATTTCCAATTGTACATTTGACAAAATTTCCAGCCAAAACTCTCAACTTTAAAAGACACTTCCAATTCCAAGAATCACTAGCCTTTTCAGGTTGGTTCCAGAAGCTAGTAGTGGAGCTGAGATTATGATAATTGTGCCAGGCCACCCATAAGGAGCCGCTTGTCGAGAAAAGAAGCCAAATCATTCTAAGACAAAGTGTTCTGTTCCACACGGCAAACCGCCTTAGCCCCAACCCACCTTCTTCTTTTGGCAGACAGACCTGAGACCATGCTACCTTCGCCATGCCTTTTGTGTCAATCCTGCCCGACCATAAAAACCTTGAACAGAGAGATTCAATTTGTCTAATACAGCCCAAAGGTAGAATAAAAGCTGAAATCCAGAAGTTGACCAACCCAGATATGACAGTGGCAATCAGTTGGATCCTCCCTGCGAAAGAAAGAGATTTCACAGCCCAAGCATTAAATCTAGCAGTGATCTTTTCAATCAGCGGTGCATATTCAGCAACTTTAAGCTTTTTACTCATCAACGGGAGGCCTAAGTATCTTACAGGAAAAGACCCAGGTGTGAATCCATAGCTTGCCAAAACATTGGATTCAAGTTGGCTCAAGCCTGCGAGAAAGAGATGTGTTTTCTCCCGGTTCATTTGCAGTCCAGACCATCCCGCAAAGTCTTCAAGAGTCTCATAAATGCCATGAAGCGAAGAACTTCCACCGTCGAAAAAGATCATAACGTCATCAGCGAACATCAGATGGGATATCTCCAACTCCGACGTTTTAGGATGGTAAGAAATATAACCAGAAGAATATCTGGAACGAAGGAGACCAGAGAACACTTCCATTGCCAGAACAAACAGATAAGGTGACATCGAATCGCCTTGTCTCAAACCCTTAGAACTTTTAAAAAAACCACCTGAGATCCCATTCACTGAGACTGAAAAACTGGCAGTAGATAAACACTCATAAATCCAACCAATAAATTTCCTTGGCATGTTGATAGCTGTAAGAGTAGCAATGATAAAATCCCATCTGATGGAGTCAAATGCCTTCCTTAAATCCACCTTTAACATTGCACTAGGAGCTACATCCTTTTTATTATACCCCTGAACAATTTCGGTTGCAAGTAGCACATTCTCCAACAACAAACGACCCGGCAAAAAAGCGGATTGAGAATGACTGATGATGGAGGACAGAATATCCTTCAGACGTTTGGCCAGCAACTTAGAAATGACCTTGTAGACAGTATTAAGGCAAGAGATGGGTCTAAAATCTGACATCTTGGAAGCATTTGGGATTTTGGGAATAAGGACAAGGTTGGTTGCATTCCACTGTTTGAGCATCTTCCCGGACCTGAAGAACTCCATGACCGCATCTGTAATTTCAGCTCCCAAAATTGACCAACAAGAGCAGAAAAATTCAGAAGTGTACCCGTCAGGGCCACAAGCTTTGTTTTTTGGCAGTGAGAAGAAAGCATCACGGATTTCCTTAGCAGAGAATGAGGAATCCAGAACCCCTTTTTGTTCTTCATTACATTTGAATTGCAAGAGGTTAGAAATGTCTTCTTGAAAGAAATTAGTTTGACGAATATATAACCAAATAAATCACTAAAAGTAACAAATGATGTAAAAAGAAAATTCATCAGCACTAATTGTTGGTAATCAAACTTACGTAACATCTTTAATATTATAATGAAATGACTTGTCGACGCAAATTATTCAGGTTCGTTATAGTATAAGATAAAAAAAACTTATGTTTTATTACATTCTTTGACATTCATTATTGACTAAAATTTTTAAAACCACACTTGACAATTATTGTTTACAACAAACTAACAAATAAATATTCAATCACAATTCACAAGAGAATGCCAACTATCAAGTTCTTTTACGTTCTCATGCCCGTGTTTGAAAGTCACCGCATGAAGCGTTGACCAAACCCAAAGAACAACTAAATCCAAAAGCAGATCTTCCAACGTCAAACTCCACCAAAGTATTTTCCATCTGATGTAATCCGATCACCACCGCCTGCGCCGCCGCATCTCCTCCGTTGACGAAAGCCAAGCAAGCCACGTCATCACTGACCTTCTTCATCGCGTTTGCGGGAGACACTTTCCAAATCACCCCATCAGCTAGCTCTAGATCGATCCGAGGCACTTGGAAATTTGTCGTTGACTTAAGACAAAACTCCAAGGGTGTCGTGCTAATGACACGTGGAATATCCGACGTGGCTTGTGCGAATGCTTCAATAAAGACTTTGTATACGTCGCTTCTTAACATAGTGAAAGGGAAAACGGTGCTTAGAGTCACGCCTCCGTCACCGTTGCGGTCGAAATCAAAAGCGTTTGGGGCAAGCAAGATCCTTTTCCCTTTAATGGAAATACCCTTGAGTCCCAAGAAATAGTTGTTGAGTTTTCTAGGGTTTCTAATCAATCGAGTGTAAGAGAGCATGGATCTTGCATCAATGTTTCTGAGCTTGTATGGACCTCCACCAAAGTAAATAGCACCTTTGTTCATAGGGTTTTCATCAGAAGGAAGACACAACGCAAACTTCTTCTCGAGTCCGAGTCTAGGTCGAGTCAGCTGGTTCCATGTGGCCAGAGCGGTAGGTGCAAGCCCCGCAAGGCCGAAAACACCAGGAGGGAAGTCCACGAGGAACGGCTTGGGGATGCATAGGTAATAAACGTTGTTGAACGTAACCGAGGGAGATATAGGGTTTAGAGAAGAAATGGATAAATCTCCATAAGTGAATTGGTCAGAGTTACATAGACGTTGGAATGGCTCAAAGGCGGTTGCTTGGCAAGCACACACTCCGTTGATGACTGTGTTGGTGGGAAGAGGGCATTGGTGAGGGCTAACTCCACGAGTAAGAGCACACACCGGGGAGTCGCAAGGGACGATGGGACGAGGGAGACCATCGTTGCATTTGCGGACAAGATAAGGTCCGCCGATGTGAATGAAAAACTCTTGGTTTTTGTTGAGTGTGAAGGTGAAGATAGGCAAGATTGGGTTCTTAGAGACGGTTGATACTAAGGTTTTCGGTGAATAGTTATGAGCCGAGACGTAACTATAAGCTGAAAACAAAAGGAGGCAGAGGACAACAACACTCTTTTCCATCTTTTAAGTGTTTATGTCTAAAACTGTTGGAAAGCTTTAAGGTTTATGGATATGGATATGATTAGAAGGAGAAATAACAACGGATATATAGTGATTAGAGTTGACATTTCGACAAATAGACGTCACACACGTTAATATTGTACGAACATGTACACATAACAATACGGTCGGACCACAACAACTTGATATATAAAAAGATTACTAGCTTTATGTCAAGTTGCTATAGGAGGGCCAAACGTTTAGGCAAAGCCAGGCCATGACAATCCTATATTTATGTCAAGTTGATAGATAGATTTAAAAAAACTACCGATGGATATAGATAGTCATAGACTCAAAAGACTTATACGTTAATATAAGAAAAGAAAAAAACTTCAACTATCATCACTAGTTGTGGTTTTATATTTTTGTTGACAATTCATATTAGATATATATTATAAAAAAATAGCAGTAGTTTGAATCTGGAATGTGATAATCAATAGTCAAAACTGCTTTCAAAGTTTTCTAGGATATGATAAGCATGTGCGCCTTTTTGGTCAAATTCGAATGACATATACATTATTTGCTAAATGATGCATGTAAATGGTTAACTTATTGTTGAGAATATTTTGAATGGAACCATATTTGTAATCAACCGTATAAAAAATATATAATGCATGTAGAAAGCTAGAGAAAAAGTCTGGGTTCAAGACGTAGAATTAGAATTGGTCTTAGTCATACTAAAACCGGGACTAAACCAACACCGGATTTATGTAGCTCATAGAAATTTCCTTTGGGACACCATTTAGCAACCACAATGCTCAAGAAGATTCAGTCTCTTAACTAAACCGAACTGCTACTATTTCATCAGCAACAACGTCCTTTAACCCCAAACGCTGAGCTATCTACCTGTTCAGGTTTCCCCAGTACCATGTCTGTTACCATTTCCGCGGTTGCTAGAGCCTACACGATTTCAAGAAACCGGGAATTATGATAGGGTTCTTGAGAAAGGTTTTAGAACATTAGGATGAATCTTGCTTACCATAGAAAGTCCACCTCCTTCATGCCCAGCTGCTAAGTACAGGTTTTGTAATCCGGGCACGGATCCTATCATTGGCTTCCCATCAGGCACTATGATCAGTTAAAAGACAACTTTTTAGGTTTTGTGATCATTCCAAATGCCGGTTTCAAGCATTTTTTGGTTTGGGGCATTAGAGACTAGAAGCTTACTGTAAGGACGCAACCCGACTCTCACTTTCCTGTTCCGGATGAAATCTTCGAGGGAAATATCACGTAACTTGGGGAAGAATTCTGCTGCACGCTCCCATATGCAACGGATGATAAACTCATCAGCTTCAGTGTCGAACCCGACAAACTCACGGCTGCTCCCTGAAATTAGAGATGGCTAAATGAAGAAAACCGATATATCGTGTGTGACTAATGAACATCTTAACACACAAAATAAAAATAACATGGATTGTACTGGTTCAGGAGTTTAAGAGGTGGACATAGATTGATGAAATTACCGAGGATAAGGTTTCCTGATGTGTCCATTGTGGCTGTCATGGAAATAGATAGCATCCGTTCCTCAACATCCAATTCTGGAGCTGAAGCACTTTGATGATTTGTGTAACCAGCCTCCATTAATCCATGATTTAAGTGGAACGAATCAAAATTCTCTACCACAAGTAGATGCCCCTGCAAAGAAATAAATTGGATACTGCGTTTAAAAATACGAAAGCAATCTATTTCCAGTGTTTGCATATTCGTGAAGCTTGCAGCGGATCAACTCGATAAATAAAGATATACTTGTTTTTCGTAAACAAATAATATTCTCAAGAACTCAGCTTTCCACAATTTCTAGACCTCTTGATGTCGATGATACACTTCCATATAGAGAATCAAAATGCCAAATTTTTGTGCTGGCAGAGATTGATTACGGGGGTAACTGAAATGGAAGAATGAGCAATCAGACGAGAGTTCAAACCTTTCTTGGCTTCACAGGAACGTCCAGCGAAATGTTGCAGTCCTTAAGCAATTCATGCATCAGAGATCCACTCCAGCAACCAGCAGCTACTATAGTAGCCTTCTTACCATACAAGTTACGTTTAGAAGTCTGAACACCTGCAACCTCCGTGCTACGCCCATCAGACCTGAATCGAATATACTATTAACATATTAAAGTCTAGCAGAAGATCAATGAGTAGTGTGCATGAAGATTTCCAAAGACTTGGATTAACTTGTTTTTGAGTTTCAGCCTCTTAAGGTACCAAAATTAGGAGATTGTGACGGCAAACTAGACACAAATATCGTATACAGTTATGAATATTTTGTGTCACATTGATTTTCTAGATTAGAGAAAGCATTTTTATTCTCTATTTCAGAAGAGTTCCAGCTAAACAAAGATTAGCAACCTTATTAAACCTGTAACTGGTTCATGATAGAACTCGGCATATCTTTCTTCAGGTGCAAACTCTCTGTTACCCTGAATATCTCAAAGAAAACTAAGTAAACCACAAATAAAACAGTCAGATGAGACATTCAACTATCTTTGAAAATCTAGCAACCTTCTCGATATAAGCAACTGCACGATGAGCATCCAATTGCGAATCATCGGGAAGAAATGCAGCCCCGGAATCATCATCCACAAGAACCGCAGGCTCCTTTAACAACAACTCATCACTAGACAAATATTCAGTTCTTAACCCAGCTTCAGATAGCTCATGAACCTTTCGTTTCAGAGCAACACATTCCTCAGAGGTCCTTCCAATGAGTAAGCTTCCTGCAGAAAACTATTCTACATCATCTACAAGAAAATCGCCATTTCATGGAACAAGATGAAAATAACATCGCCTAAAAGAAACTAACATTGGTGTATAGAACCCAATTAACTAAAGTGGGGAACTTTATAAGAATTAACACAAGATCATCACAAAGTCACTCAAAGAGCTCCAAATTCTAGTCAGAAAAAAACCTGTCTTTTTCCAGCCAAGCAGCTCTTCAGGATCAAGACCATCATCGTTTAAGCTCTCTGCAAGCTTGTGCCAGAGTTCATGGCTCCTCAAGGTCAAGTCCCACACATCAGTGTCTGGTTTCTTGTGAGTCATCCATATATACCCCTGCCCTGAAACCCCAAAACCACAAATTTCAAGTTAAGTCAACTTTATTCACTTCAAGTTTCCAACTTTATTCACAGAATCCATAGGTAATGTACTAATGCTCAGATCCAATTTGTAAGAGAATGGTTAATAATTACCGGCACCGGTGGCACCGGAGCAAGGGACGGCTTTATCGACAACAGCAACGGAAAGATCCGACCCGGTTAAGAATTGGCGGGCTATGGTCAATCCGATGATCCCACCACCAACAACAACTACATCGTAAGAGCTGCGAGAAGCTGTTACACGAAGTGTTGGAGAAGCTCCATGTTGGGTTCTCCGGGTGGAGCTCCGAGATGAAAATGGGTAGTAGCTCTGGGGTGTTAAACATGTTGGTGATTGAAGGAAAATGGAAACCATTGGAGAAGGTTTTTGGTATCGTAAAGGTTTGAACTTTCAAAAGTCAACACTTATAGCAAAGTAACAAAGTAGACACTTTTAGTTTGATTTTGTGCCAATTACTATCTCAGTGCTTCTTCAAATAATCTTCTTGTAATAGGAGTCAAATGAGTTTATGTTCCAAGTTCCTTGAACATGAATCCATAGAATTAAAACTGCAGATTCAAAGATCCGTTTTTTTCCGGATATCCGATCGGTTTCTACGTCTAGCTTAGAGAGTAGCTTATAAACAAGACTCAGGTCTATGCATTACCATTCTCTTTTCTCTTGAGATGTCCTTATCGAAAAACTTGGCAGTAGAATCAAAAATCTTCTTAGTATTACAAAGACTATTGATGTCTTCTCACCAAGTTCTCTATTACAAATGCAAGCCTTACAGCATAACATTATATTGATGGCGGAATAAACTCTACGCATAAACAACAAACACCTCAGCTGTGATCTTCAAGCTTCTACTATGAGCTTCTGAAATGATGGGAGTGGCATTGCAGTTTCCTAGAATCAGGCCCGAAAAGCTCAAAATTGTTATCTTGCTAAACTACTGACTAAGATTGCAAAAAGAGCGAGGAGAATCCCTCTGCTTGTCACAAAGATGGATCGCGGTGATCCCGAGAAGTTTACCCTCTGTGCTTGATCTCTGCAGAAATAACAAGACACAGGTCAATGCAACAAGTTTATCTCCATTAAATAAATAAATAAAAAACTCCACTTAAACTGTCTCCGACAAGCACTAATTACATAATGAAACTGGAAAAGCTAGCAAAACAACAAGAATCTGGTTATTTTACATAGAGCAGATATGTTCAACTGATGAAATAATGACTGAGAAGGCCAACCTAAAAGCTAATTCCTGTCTATATCCCAGAAAAGTCCATATGAACCAGGTTATTTAAGTTACTTTTCTACATCTTAGGTGCTTCGAGATCCTCCAATCTCTTTCTCTTGATCAAATTTGGAATTGTTTAGGACCAACAAAAGAAGGAAAGAGAAAAAATCGATGCTCTTTCTTAGCTTATTTATGGAACATTCTTTTCCAGATCTTTCTTTTTTCGTTCCAACTCTTAAAAATATGAGAGCATCTGCGAATCTTACTTTTGTAATGGTGAGAGCCGACCACAATATATGGTGTTGTGAGGAACGGAATTCTCAGACGAGTCACTGTCAATCTCTGGATTAACCACACTCAAGTATAGTTCTTGGCCCAGATACCATGAGGCGAGATTGTCTATTCGAAGGTTCCACATGCCAGCATTGTCCAAAGAAACCAAGATGGCCGTCCATGCACCGGGAAACACCTGTAAACAAATTAGCTTTTAAAAACCACACAGAAACACATGTAACATTTCGGTTTTCAGGTGTTAAGTCATATAACCTGCGTAGTAGATCGAGCAACCGCATCCCCCTTGTTGTATATGCTTCTGCTATTTTCTGTCCACAGACCAAAGTCCATCCTTCAAGACAAACATCATTCTTTAATTTTATAATCACATTGTCCATTAACTTTCAACGTCTGGACATGTAAATGGATCTAATATACCTAATGGAACCTTACCCAACGACAAAAAATGCATAACCATCCAAGTGGTAGCTCTTAACAGTGGTGTCACTGTTCTGAAATATGATTTCCACAAATCCCTTGAACGTGCCGTTTATGACAGAGGTATCAACCCTGGGATGCCTATTCATCGGCCTTTTTGGGAAATCCAACTTGTATACCCCTGAGATGTTGTATTGCTGAGCAAGCTTTAGGGGTGTTGAAGGAGGTAAATATGATATACCATTAAGAGTAGCACGCAATCGCCCATCTATCATCTCTGGTGATCGGTTGACAATCACATAAACATCAGTTACTGTAATCTGGCCATATTTGAAAGATCCCTGCGGGTTTGGGCGGGCAGCTCCAGCTGACAAATTCAACCTACCAAACAGCATTTTACCATCAGCAACAAGTAAAGATTGCAGATTTGAATAGAAATAGAAAAGGGGTTCCAGATTATGCTTCCTACAGAATACCATTCTGGCCAAGATATTTCCTAATATGAAACATAACTATACATAGTCGTTGACAACCTTAAGGATCGTGCTTGGTTCATTGAGAAAAATGTGTCCAACTCAATAGGAGGATCAGGGAGTGGACCTGAAGCGGGTCCTTGAGAATTAGAGTAGTGCAAGACAGCGACTCCACTAGCTTTGACGGATGTAGCAAACCTTGGGCTGGCAACAATGTAGTAGTCATTACTACCAGACTGATCCATAGTGACCAGAAATGAGAAAGATTGACCCACATGAATATCCATATTCGTATAATTCTGCTGAACTGTGTATGACCCTTCTGTCTCAACAAGAAGCAGGTTATGATTCTGTATTCTGAAATTCAAGCTGGTTGCAATGCCACTGTTGTGAACACGAAAACGATATGTTCGTCCTAGTAAATATGAAGATATGAATGTTGTCAGAGACGAGAGAAGAATCATACTATAAACCAAATGAAGATTCAACAAAAATAGATGTTATACCTGGTTCAACGTTTATTGTCCCAAATGGATAATTATTCGAAGCTAGCTCGCGAGTGTAAGGAAAAGGTCCAAATCCATTGATAACAATACCATCTGGAGGTCCAAGGCCTTTCTTACTCTCAACATCCTTCCTCAGCTTCTGATTCCACAGAAGTGTTTCAGATGTTAAAACAAGCATAGCAAAAGAGACTGGACAGCAAACAATAAAGAAAGATTTCCGGGTTTGTGAAAAACCTTATGGCTCTTAGTATACCAATCACTGATAAAGAGAGTAACATCACCATCAGGAAGAGCAAAAGGAACCGGAATGATTTCTCGATTATTGATAATAATCCCTCCATACCCACCAGAAGCTCTTTGAAAATTTGTTGATGGAAAATAAAAGAAACTACCAATCTGATCTTTAACTTGAAACTCATAAGTCCAATTCCAACCAGAAGGAATTGGACAATTAGTTCCCAAAACACCATCTTGCCATGAGTTTTTCCTATGTTGTATCCCATTCCTACAAATCACCACCACCAATAACAGTTTTAGTGACCAAATTCAATCATATATATACATAGAATTGAACTAAAGAATCGACATTTATTACCATGTAAGAAGCAATGGCTCATCAAGATTATTCTTCACATTCATAACAACATTCCAATTCGTAGTTACGTTTAGAATCGGACCAGGAAATTGCCCATTTATCCCAATCACCTAGAAACCGAATACACACACTATCAAGAATCCAAAACACACAAAAGATCTCAAAAATCGAAACTTTCAAATTGGGAATTTCAAAAATTGAAACTTTCAATATTGAAACCTGTTGACGAGTGCCGAAAGGAGAAGCAGAGAGGTAAGAGACAGTCCAATCAAAGAAGATGTAAGGATCGGCGGCTAGGGTTCCGGTAACCGACAATAATGCGACCAAGGAGGTGCACCATAAGTGCGGTGGAAAGCACCGCATTGGATCTCGCACTCTCTGTGTGAGTAGAGCAGTGAGTGAAACTGGAGAAAACCATGTGCAGAGAGATTTGGGAAAGCTTTAAACCGCGTCTTCTGAATGTGAATACAGCAGAGGCGCCAAAAGAGAACATACTTGTTGGGTCCTACTTCTCCAGAAATTTCAGATAAATTATCAAAATGCCCAAAAACGTTGAGAAAATAGTCAATTTAACCCCATACCTTTTATTTGAATGTACAATTTCAATGTTTTATGACTAAAAAGAGTCAACATTCTTCACCCCCAACGTTACCCTTTATGCTTTAACTTGTAGCTCAAATTTTCTTTTGTCAAATTGTTCATATTAGGAAACTAAACTATATTAGGAAGTATAGAGTAAGTTAGAAAAGATTTGTGAGTGTTATACATTCTTGTATTTTATACTCAAAATAATACAAAGAGCCATAAGATTTGCGAGTGTTATACATTTGGATGTATGTCAACATTCGTCAATGACATTTCTCAATTTTAATATTGTTTTTACACCCAAAATAATACAAAATGAGCAGAATAATAAATAGCATCATAGTATATAAAACTCTTAAAAAATATATAATTTCAAAGTAAAACATATTTATTCTATGGAGGAATCAGAAGTAGAATCGTCGAGTAAACTTCCATTGTGGCTATCGGGAGATCCGATAGGCTTATTAAGATGAAGAGGTTGCTTGAGAGTCCAATACATTATACTCGCCGTCAATGTCAACATCATCTTTTGATTCACCTGTTCATATATATATTTACACACATAAAAACCAAATCTTTCACTATAGTGTTTCTTCTATTGATTTTGTTTAAAAGTACCTCAATTATATCTTCAGGGAGTAAGAAAATGGAGCAACCAAGTTTCCTGGCTATGCTAATCACATAAGTTGCATTCATCTTTTTCTCTTCATCTGTATATTAACAAGTGTCCTTATTAAATAATGATGTTCAAACATGAACAAAGACAGAAACATATGAATATTAACAGTTATAGTTACCTGTAACTCCGTTTGTAACAAGGCTCCAGTTTACGGATCTTGGCTGCACTGAACTTAGCAGCTCCAAGAAAAAGATCCCATCGGATAAGCTCTTGTCCTGTCAAATTCAATCATTCTTCGTTACTCATGCATACGCGGTTCGAAAGACAAACCGGCTAAGCAAAGGAGTGTCATACGGATTGTGTATGTAAAACAAATGAAGCAGGAGAGTACTTACCCTGAAACTGTACATGCGGGTTTTGCATCCATTGTTTCTCACTTTAGCATTTGCCCATTCCAATATATCAACGTCTGTTATTTCTTTACCGTTGGAATGTAATCTCAAGTTCTTAAGAAGTTGCAGGATGTTGTATCTCATCAATTGCCATAAGTATGCTGGAAGATGGTTTAAAAACATTCATTATTGAAGTGGTGATTCATAAAAACACACAATTATAGAATTGAGAAATTTTTACCTAGTATGAGTTTCTTGTTTCCTTGAACAATGTCATTTCCAGCAATGTTAACCAAAGAGAACTTGAGCTGCTTCCCTAATTTCACAACCTGATTACAGTTTTCTACTTTCTTGAATGGCAATTTGATTGGAGGCTTGCTTGCTACTTTCCAATTAACAATGCCTGGAGACACTTTGTCTAGTGTCTGCAATAGTATCCACCTGTTAACGAACACGTAGCTCAGTGTTAAATATACATTACACATTTTATTAACCATTTCTTATACTCAATGCTGAAATACTAACCCATCTCTGAGATCTTCAAACACGTTGTTTATGTATAGTGAACCATCAAAGCTGTTAATCCAAAACCGGAACGCTTTTTCTTCTCTTGAAATTTGAATGTCATCAGCTAGATTTTCAAGAAAAGATATCTGTTTCGTTTGTGTTGAAAGGCCGTTCCTGCGGGAAAGAAAACATAGTTCTAATCTGTTAGTCCCACACTAAAAATGTTCCCCTCTGACATGAACTGTTTTTGATATTGAAGTGTATCTTTCACCTGTGCTGGAATATATGTGCTACAAAAGCAAGATTAAGATTCGGGGAACCCTCAACAATATCCTTCGCCGTCAAGTATCTCCTGCATCCCATTCTGTCTGCATGTTCGAGAACAAGTTTTGCTCTCTCAAATGAGCTTTTAACTGCTAAATGTGATGCATTCTTGTGCTCTGGTGCCAACACATTTAATAGATTAGTGTAAGCTTCCGCATCCTGCAAAAAACCATGTCATAAGAGTCTATAGAGCATTTACTAGAAAAAATTGGTCAAACCAACCAATTGGAAAACACATAACTTGAATCAGCCTTTCAATACCTTAACATCAGAGGAGAAGTTTGTGACGGTTTTCTTGTATTCAGTTTTTCTTAACTGAAAATTCATCCATCTCAATAAGATCTTCTCAGGTGGTAAACTCATCAGCTCTTCCACATCCTGTTCATCCCAAAAGTTGGAACAAAGTAATTCATCATTCAATGTTTGATTTAAACAACAGGTATCAAGATAATGAGTGAGTATTATTTACCTTGCTATCACCGACCAACTCCACCAGCTGGGGAGTTTTCTTCAAGTTTAGGTCTGCTAGCAATTGTATCTAGACAGAACAATCACAAGGAAGATTAATTACACATTCATCATTAGCAAAAACAAATAGCAGTAGCAGCATTATAGCCTCACCTTAATGATTTGAGAAATCACACCAAGTACAAGATGACGCTGCAATTAGAGAAACATAGAAATGTTAGTCATAACCATCACCAAAATTTCAAGATACTGATGAATAGAGTCACTTGATTCACATACCCTTCCTTCAATGATATCTTGAGTTCCTATATTAACCACAGTACAACCAATAGCCTTGGCAGAATTAAGACAAAGCGTATGATTTTCATTTCTCTCCCATGGATTAAGCATACTCTTAGTATTAATCGCTCGTTCATCGATCGTTCCAGGAACCGCCACATTTATTAGCTTACTGCATCACATCAGAAACAAACCCAAAATCTTAATCATCAAAGTAAAACATTTTGAAGAATCTGAAGGAAGAAGCTTACCAAAGCAAAACACCATCTTTTGCAACTTCGAATAGATCATTCGAAGACGGATTAATCGGAAGGTACTTGTTTAGAAACTCATCTCCAGAGAGATAATTATTGATATGAGCAACATAAGAAGATTTCTCAGAATCACTAATAGTATGCAACAAAGTTGTTGTAGCTGCTTTAAGAAACGCAGACGAGTTTTTAACACCGCTTCCGATTATTGCGTTTACATGCGCTTGAAGATTCAAATAAATCTGCAAATCAAATAGCAATTACATCACCAGAAACACAAAGATCTAACGAATTGTGAGAGAAACGATGATACTAACCCTTAAGTAGAATTCGAAATCGACTTCATCATTCAAATTCGGATGAAAATTTTGGATCAGCGTCGCTCTTTCTTCGCTGCTTAGATTCTGATCTCCGACTACTTTTGATTTCCCCATCCTTGACGCGAGGTCTGATACTGTTAGCTTCCCGCTCTCTCTCTTCATGCTCGTGAACTATAGAATTTGGAAATTGACAGAATCAGATCGAAAAAATCAACGAAATATCAAAAAACTTATGGAGATTATTCTTCAATTCCAGTGGATCTGACGTACGTACGTGAGATTTCAAACTTCGAAGCTCCACTTGCGTGAATTGGTTCTGTAACCATGGATCCGATACCAAAATCCCGACGAAACCTGACATTTTTCTCTACTCCGATCGATCTCTGAAGCGAACGTGAAGAAGAAGATGAAGTAGAGAAGCTCTAAAGCAGAGCTGGCAGTGAAAGAAAAATTCAAATTAATGACGAAATTACCCCTTTAAGCTTTTTTCGATTTTAAATTTCGCAATCAACTTTTTTATTTAGTGTGGGCAATAAAACTGTGACCTGTGGAGGGGTCCATGACTCCATATTGTCGTGCGAGATTTTAATGCATTTCCGTTTTTGCCCTTTACCTTTAACGACTTCTCGTGACCTTTCGAGAGGGTAAATACGGGATTGATCAAGTTACGGCTAATAATAACTAGTAGTTGGAGCTGAATGTAACGGTCGATTTGAGTAATTTGGTAATTCATCCTATAAGGTGGATTCATTTTGAAAGTTCAAACTTTATTGACTTTAGTTTTTGAACAAAAAAAATATTGATTTTCTTTTTTCTTTTTTGTCAATATTTTTCCCTTACTAATTTTCTGTAAGATTATTTTTTATATGCACAACACAAACAAAAAATTTACTGATATAAAATTTATCTATAACTAAAGAGAAATATCCGAAAATAGTACTAAAACAAGTTTTGTGGATATTAGTGAGTTTTCACAATAACTATTTTACTTTTATCTAGTTATGTAAAGTAAAAAATTAATTATAATTATAAATCGCGATTATAATATGATTTCGCGTGAAGCGTCAATCAAATAGTTGTACTAGTCTTTTTAATATTAATTTTGTGCTATATTTATAACTTTGAAGATTGTGTGCAAAATTTGATAACAAAACTGATTTTAGTGCTATTTGTGAGAATTTCTTATAACTAAATTATTATTTTTTCTTTAATTTTTACACTCTGAAGTTTGTTTATCCTATTTTGAGCAAAACAAAGCATTTTTTTTTCCTATTTTGAGCAAAAATAAAGCATTTTTTTGGTGTGTAGCAAAAATAAAGCATTTTGTTAATATAACAAAAGTAATATTTTGCGTAAATTTAAACTCTCCTCATATTTAGATGCATTGTTAGTTGAGTTAGTTACAAAAATTAGCTAGAAACATAAATTGGTTTTGTGGTGGCAAATAGACAAAAAGAAAATTTTATTTAGATTAGATTATCAATGCATTGAAGCTCCTTTTCTTAATTCATCTTAAATTTCACTTGATAAACAGTTTTATTTTTGCTGTTATAAATACATCTTAAGTGTTTCACTTGATAAATATTGTTTCTCTAGACTTACAAAAAATAAATCAGAAAACTGTTTCAGTGTAATTTTAGTTATGATCCATAAATCAAAAAGTGTTTCTTTGCTAGATAGAAAGAACAAAGAACGCATGGCCGTAACAGTGATAACTTGTTTAATGATTTTCTCTAATTTTCTGGTTTAATGCTTCTTTGCATCATAGCCTTAACAGTGATAACTTGTCTCGGAAGAGGATTTCGTGGAAGGATGTTACACAGTTGGAATACTGCTGCGGCACTCCCAAAAATAAAGTCGACGGTGTCGACTATGTCACACTCCCTATAAAATTGCTCTCCCTCGTGTGCATATAGAGTGTCTTGTAATCCGTGAAGACACACAAGAATTTAACAGAGTGTCTTGACCTAGAGTGAAACGCGACAGTCTGTTTTATTGGATCCGGCGACGTTAACAATGTTCATTAATAACAAAGTAGATATGTAATTATTTAATTATTTTGATAACATTAATAGCCAAAATTATCAAATAAGTATTTTGCTAATAAAAACGAAGAACAGAGATGATCGTTAGGTCATTGTAACTCTGATACCATATTAATTAATTTTGATGGGACTTTGTGACTTGAATTTTTTTGGCTCCCATAGAATTCATCTTAGATAATGTATGAACATTTAACGTAATCTTCGAAACTAAATAATTACATATCCGATAATAATATTAGCAACACTTTATCCAAAAAAAAAATATCAACAACAAAGATATAATTGCAATGCCTTGATATACATACATATCCTTATGATATCTACTTGATTCTCTACAAGATTAACGTGCTGACAAAATAGAGTTCATTTATTTTTCGATCAAAGCATTCTGAAGTAATTGCAATGCCTTGATCTACACACATAAAACTCATTGACAAATCTCCATTATATATTAGAAAATTGAACCATGCCAAAAGTGCATGAGTTATGGTGTTATACAATAGTTTTTTTTTTTGGGTGAATATGGGGTTATACTAGTTAAAGGTTGATCAGATTATACTACAATATATAACTTTAAATGGTCATCTTATTCTACTATTAAGTATATAACTATATATTAATAATTATGTATAAACCGCTGTTATAAGGTAACGTGTGTAATGTATAAGCATGGACAAAATATTTGATTGCAATAGTGTACTATAAAGCTAAACCTAAAAGACGATTATGAAATAAAGCATGTGCCAGACATAGTGAATGAGAAAGAAAGAGAGATTTTGTAATAATTGAGCCAATATGAAGCAATCCATTCCTTGCCATGCCTACTTTATCTATAGCTTCCATCACTTCGATAAAATTAAATTATATTGGTAAGGGATTATGTTTATATATATACACATGTATACATTGCTTCTCATTTTACCAGTTGATAAAAATATTGAAATAAATATATTGAGATATTTATATAGCATTTTAATATGATCACTCAACTTTTTCTAAGTAGGCAATGAACTTAATAAGAATCATAAAACACCATTATATCATTTGGACCCCTCCATGCTTCATCCACATGGTTGCTGATCTCAACTAGGAAGATTTCCATAATTGAAACCTGATTTTGTGTATCAAACTATTAATATTAATGATCAAAACTATAGCTTAATAACTTAAACAATAAAAAACACTTAATAGCTTGTATCCTTGTGTGTCATTTACCAATCTTAAACCTGCATTATAAGTTTATTTGACTATAAGTCTTATTACATCATTACAAACTTATTATGTAAATTTCAATATCTTATAGATACTATTAAACTTTAAAAGTGGTCACCAAAGCCTTCTTAGCTCAGTGGTAGAGCGCGTGGCTTTTAACCACGTGGTCGTGGGTTCGATCCCCACAGGCGGCGTTATATTTTTTGTCGATTTTGTTTTCCCAATTTATCCTTTTATCAATAGTTTTCCTCGTCGTCTTCTTCGATTCTTTATCTTCCTTCCTTTGCTTAAACCCAAAACCTCAAATTTTTTGAATCCGAAACGAGAAATCAAACTATGTTACAGTCAATTCATCTTCCTTTATCCTCCACACCATCACCTTCTCAAAGAGAATCTCTAATCATTCCATCGATTATTTGCTCATTTCCTTTCTCTTCTTCTTCGTTCCGTCCAAAACAAACCCAGAAATTAAAGCGTCTGGTTCAATTTTGCGCTCCTTACGAGGTCGGTGGTGGATACACCGATGAAGAATTGTTCGAAAAATACGGAACCCAGCAAAATCAAACTAATGTCGAAGAAAAGTTAAATCCATCTGAGTATGAAGCTTTGCTTAAAGGAGGCGAACAAGTGACTTCCGTTCTTGAAGAAATGATTACCCTCGTATGTATTTCGAGTTATGTTTAATCAAAATTTGCTTTTGTTTCGTTTCTCTAAGCTTGGCATTTCGTCGAACAACTTATAGGCGTTAAAGTTTATGATACATGTAGTCGTTACTTACTCGTTAGTACGTATTTCTACGTTTACATCGAGTTATGTTTCATTTGGGCTTGCTTTTGTGTTGTTTTCGTAAGCTTGGCATTTCGTCGAACAACTTAAAGGCGTTAGGCTTAGTAATTTTCTGGGCATATTCTTCACTATTTCCAGATAGTTTTATGATATACATAGAATCTTTACTCGTTGGTTATGTGAATTTTGGGTTCTGTAATGGCTTGATATGTGAATGTCTCTGATATGTAGTTGGAAGATATGAAGATGAATGAAGCATCTGAGAATGTTGCTGTAGAATTGGCTGCACAAGGAGTTATAGGAAAAAGAGTCGATGAAATGGAATCAGGGTTTATGATGGCTCTTGATTACATGATCCAACTCGCCGACAAGGACCAAGACGAGAAGGTAAACCAATTCTGCATTCTCTCTTGGAATATACACAAAAATATCTCTAGATTGTCCTGAGTTTGCTACACGAAACGACCAAGATAGCTAGAATTGCTTCTGCAATGTAGTGTAGCAAATCTTACATATTTTCTCTGGATTTTATGGCTGTTGTTACTTTTGCCATTAGTTCTGTAGCATAAGCTTGGACAAATGATTATAGAATTTTTGTTTTGGTTTCAGAGGAAGTCTTTACTAGAGGTAGTGAAGGAGACTGTCTTATCTCATCTCACTAAAAAATGCCCTCCTCATGTGAGTAATATTTTAGTCAGTTTCTTTTTACTTTCAAGACTTTGTACTAGCTTCATATCATGTTTTAAACGTTCGTGTTGCTCTTTGTTTAGGTCCAGGTGATTGGTTTACTATGTCGAACCCCTAAAAAAGAAAGTAGACATGAGCTTCTGCGTAGGGTGGCTGCAGGTGGTGGGGCTTTTGAAAGTGAGAACGGTACTAAACTTCATATACCCGGAGCAAATCTGAATGACATAGCTAATCAAGCTGATGACTTGCTGGAGGTATTGTGTTTGTTTAGGTATATATCTATTTGTATTAGAGATAGTCTGAAAATGTGAATAAGTATGAGAAAGTTTTGCAGACTATGGAAACAAGGCCAGTTATTCCTGATCGAAAACTACTAGCGAGGCTTGTCTTGATCAGAGAGGAAGCAAGGAACATGATGGGAGGAGGTATACTTGATGAAAGAAATGACCGAGGTTTCACTACTCTTCCTGAATCAGAGGT
This sequence comes from Arabidopsis arenosa, assembly GCA_905216605.1. Taxonomy (NCBI): domain Eukaryota; kingdom Viridiplantae; phylum Streptophyta; class Magnoliopsida; order Brassicales; family Brassicaceae; genus Arabidopsis; species Arabidopsis arenosa. The sequence continues at coordinate 6,275,554 of LR999458.1, forward strand.
TTTGTGTGACAAACTATCATGTCCATTGTACCTTGTTTATGAACATAGTTGAAACATTGAAAAACAATGACTTGTTGCATGATCGTCGAACAGGTGAATTTCTTAACCAAATTGGTAGCTCTGAAACCTGGAAAGACTGTGCAGCAAATGATCCAGAATGTAATGCAAGGGAAAGATGAAGGCGCAGATAATCTTAGCAAAGAAGATGATTCTTCTACCCAAGGAAAAAGACAAAGTGGGATAAATGGAAGGGTAAGTATGATCAACTAAAACATCTTCTGTTAAAAGTGAAGACGTTTTTTCAGTAGGCTCTGAACCAAAGATTAGTCTTTTTTTTCTTACTTCACTTACTTGATGCGATCTCAGGGAAGTGTTACAGGAAGAAAACCATTACCAGTAAGACCAGGAATGTTTCTAGAGACAGTCACAAAGGTAAAGTTTCCAACATTGCTTGATCAGCTTTGTCCAACAGATGATAGATTTTATGTGATGTTTAAATTCAATCTTGATAGGTATTGGGAAGTATATACTCGGGTAATGCCTCCGGTATAACAGCACAACATCTAGAATGGGTAAGTTCCTTCCTTATAACACCAAATATTTGCAAACAAAGTCTCGTTTCTGTGCATTCATCAGAGCTTAAATCTGTGCACAGGTTCACCAAAAAACCCTCCAAGTTCTCGAAGAAATCGCCTACTAGTATCTCCCTTATTACATCAAGAAAGATTTGCAGGTAGATATTGCGTCCTTGAATAATGTTCTTCGGTATATATAATTGTAATTTGGTTGGTTAATATGACAAATGTTGTCTCTATACGTTCCATTCTCCTTCATTTAGTTATACATCTTGCTCATCTACATCAACCCAACATTACTACGAAACTATTCACATCCCATTAAATCTCAAAAGTTAAATTTGACTTTTGTATTGTATTTATATAGATTTAAAAAATATATATATAGTAGTACTTTTTTTTTTTTTTTTTTTTTTTTTTTTTTTTTTGTGCACATATATAGTAGTACTTAACATCTTTAACCCATTCGAAACGGATGGGAAAAATTGTAACTTTTGTCCTATATGTACCAATTTAGTTGAATAATGAATTAATGATAACAAAATATTTTAAAAGTATTCGAATAACCAATTTTAATTTATTTTTTCCAACGGTTTAATAGGGAAGACATGCGAACGAGACACGAGTCCTAGAGAGTAGAGTAGTAAATGAAAAGTAATTAGTAGTAGGGGCATAGTCTCGTAAATAAATGAAAAAGTAAGGGTAAAAATCCCCGGACGTGAGAGCAATTGTTATATCCATTTGAATCCTCGTCAGGTTACACGAAACGATTCCGCTTCTCCGCTTCTATAATAAATATCTCACCACTCATCGTCTCTAGATTGTTCTTCCACACGCAATTCTCATTTCTCTCTAACCGTAAACGAATCTTTCTTCTCTGCTTTTTCTCTCTGCGATGGCTCAAGAAGATGTTACTCCTGCTGCTACTAACGGCGCTGCTCCGGTGGAGACGCCTCTTGTCTTCACTGAGATCAAGCAGATGTTGATCGTTGAAGCTCAAAAAGTCGGTGACGCTGTGACTTTCTACAAATCTGCTTTTGGTGCGATTGAGTCTGGTCATTCTCTTTACCCTAAGCGTAAGCTTGACCAAGAGCTTCCTCATGTTCTCTCTTCTGAGCTTAACCTCGCTGGCTCTTCCTTCGTTGTTTGCGACGTTTCCTCTCTCCCTGGTTTTTCTACGTAAGCTTCTCTCTCGTTTTGTTGTTTAGCTTCTAGATCTCCATGTTTTCTCTGTTTTTTTAGGTTTTAGCTCGTTTAGTGTTTGATTTCGTTTTAGATCTGGATTTAGGTTGTTGTATGAGAAGTAATAATCATGTTTAGAAGCTATTCTTCTTCCTTCAACACGATTTTTGTTCGTTTTAGATCTGGATTTAGGTTTTTGAAATGACGCTTAAAAGTTATTTTTCTTGATGATTCTGCTTTCTTCAACACGATTACTGTTTATTTATGTGATTTTGTTTGTTTTTTTTTGAACAGTGCCAAATCGGAAGGTTCGAGAGTGAATCATCTCCTCGGAACTAATAACGTTGAAGCCGCCGTTGCGAAAGCTGTTGACGCCGGAGCTGTGAAAGTGGAGGTTACGGAGGCTGAAGTTGAACTGGGATTCAAAGGAAAAGTTACGGATCCTTTTGGTGTCACTTGGATCTTTGAGGAGAAGAAGACAGAGAACGTCGTTGAGAACGACGAGAACAAAGAGGTTTAAGAACTGTCGTCGGATCTGATTCTTCGTCGGTTTCTGAACAGAAAAACTCTAGTATTATCTTATTTTCTGGTTTATGCTTTTATTTTGTCTTTTGTGGAATCCGGTATTCAGTAAACCGGATCGACTAGGCTAATGACTTTCGGAGTTTTAATTTCACCCCTTTTGACAAACTCTAATCTTGGTGAAATTAAGTATTAATCACGGATTTGGATTTTGTTATGTTTTGTTGATGATTTCGCTTCCTTTATCGTTTATGTGGTGAATCTGTGTTATTTGTTTTTTTGTTGGTTTATTAGGGTAGAGTCGTCTATTTTGATTTAAATGAATGGTTAGTGGTTAAGATAAGAAGGAATTAAGAATATAGGAATAATATCGAATTAATTTGTTGTTTTGGTGTCAGAGTGTTGAATACTGTGTTGGAGGTAGTGAAACCATAAACCTCTGAATTTGTGCTTTGTGGCTTCTCTATCGCTTATTGGTCACTTATTTTCGAAATTACCCTTACGTTTTTTTGGGCCTTGTGTAAGTTTTCGATTGGTCCTTTTGACCATTTTTTGGGTTTACCCATAAACGCCATTTGGCTTAAAATACGGTTTATAAAAAGGAGAAATAACATCCGATATTTAGAATAGGAGAAATACACACACAAAGCTTATTTAACAGGTTGGGGCGTTGGCTAGGCCACACTGTTTGGGGAGACCAGAAGCGAGCTCGGGATCAACACCGAAAGAACCGAGCCATGGAGAGTTTTTGTAGCCACAAAGACAGGTGAAATCAGCGTGTTGCAGAGCGGTACAGCAAGGCTCTGTTGGGCTCCTTGGATTCTCCTTGCTAACCGCTGGTTTGCACTCATTCAACTCATCTTGGGTCATACCACAGAGGTCAATCGCAACTGACTTATCGACTAACATAGCCATCACCACCACGATCATCACTATCATAGCCATAGTCACCTTCTTGCTCGCCATTTAATCCTCCTCTTTCCTTTTATATATGTTTGTATGTGTTTGTGGTGTTGAAATGAATGTGCATGAGAAGGTGTATATATATCAAGTTTTAGAGAAACCCGTGAACCAGATTGGATTGTTCTATATAGTCACGGGGATGTGTTATTCCACTTTACTTTTGGGAGAGGGTATTTTGTCATAGAATCATAGCATCATGATTCTTATCAATTATCAAGTATCCATCACACAATTTTCCAGTCCACAAATCTTTTACTACAAATAGAAACAGAAAATTTAACTTGCACATTGTATAAGTATAAAATTCTCTTCTAATCGAAAAAAGTACATTAATAAACATCCGTAAAATACTGGGCCTGATATGAGCCCAAGTAGGAGTAATGTACTCATAAACCATCGTGGCCTTTTAAGAATTTCATAATTCCATAGATTTAATAGAAGTTTCACAAAAACAAAACAGTTAGCTATTATTACTGTCAAGTTGTCAACAACAGTTAGCTATTTTAACCACAAAACAAATGAGAACATCAGTTAGTAATAGTATATAAATGTGACAAAAATATAGAACGAAGAATGAGGATATTGCATATATCGACCTTTTGAAATTAAAAAGTAATAAAAAAAGTTGGGAAAATTGGATATAAAGGATATCTACTAAAAAATTTGTCTATATATCCCTTTTTTCTGTAGATTGGTCAAATAAGTTTTTTAAAAAATCAAAACCCAACTTTACCCTTATTTTCTCTCAAAATTAATTCAAAAAATAAAACTTCATAATTGATTTTACAAAATTAAAATACAAATAGAAAAATCACAAACCTCCAAATGAATAAGAGTCTTATAATTCCTAAGACCTAAAAAAAACTTCGGCTTTGGAATCTCACATTTTGCAACAATAATGCGGCTTTGGACTTTTGACACTAGGTTGGTCTTTTCCTAGTTGACGTGTGAGGCTATTGTTCTGATACAAATTGACCAATCACTTCTTCAAAGGTTGGATATAGAGGAAATAACATTTGATCCACGAGGCTCATTCATATGAAATAATCTAACAATCTACAAACCATGGTTTGAAGTTATTAACTTAAATCATTAGGGTTATTATCGTTACACTTACCAGTCATCAGGAGAAGATTGATTATGATGAACACAAACATTAGAGACGAACTCAATAACAAAAAATGATCATAAGTAGAAGTGAATCCAAAGTTCAAAACAAAACCGGGAACATAACTAGTACTGAATCCATAAATCAAAACACAAAAACACAAATATAACTATAAGTGAATGTAATACTCAAAATAACAAAACGAAAATTATTAGAATAAAATCAAAAACTCAGACGCCTGTAACTCTTCAAAAACACAAATATAAGTCTTTTGCAACAATCGCCTGTAACTCTTCAAAAGTTGTAGTCATTTCCGAACTCAACAATCTCCCACGATTTTTTTCACGAATAATAAATCTCCACTCCTTCTTGTTATACAATCTCCACACACCACTTCTTACGTAGATGTGCATCGAGAAATCTTTGATCAAAAAAGGGAAAATTTGAAGGAAAACGTGTTCTTAGCTTTTTAGAAACGAAAGTGGTGGACTAAGACGTGTAGGATTAAGACGTGTAGCTTTTTAGGGTTTAAAAACGTATTAGGTTTTAATCTCAGTCTAAAAACCGTAGACAACAACTTCTACATCTTGTAGATCGTAAATAAACAATAAATATTCATTTAAATAGTAATCTAAAAAAAATATTTTGTTTCCTTTTCTGAAAATTTACTTTCTATATTTAGAGCATTCTAAAAATTACAGAAATCGAAATCTGCAATACCGTAGAATTTACATACTAAACGAAGATTACAATTTCTAACGATGGCAGAAGATGTAGAAATTATTAGAAAGGCTATTCTAAAATATTTAGAACATAGAGCAAAAGGTAGAATGCATGTTCTAAATATTTTAGATATATGATTTTCGGATTTCTAAAATTCTCAGAACAGAAATCTAGTCTGAAATATGTAGAACATGTACAAAAATGCAGAATACACATTCTGAGTTTCGCAAAACTCTAGAAAACGTGTTCTACCAAAATTAGATGAAACTTTATCTATCAAAAAATCAACTTTTTTAAAACCAAATCTAAAAATTTTTACTTCATATCACCTCTACTCTTGTATATCTACCTGTTTTTATGATTATTTAAAAAAAAAACATTTAAATTAGGGTGTAGGGGTAAAATCGTCCAAACTGACAATCTCACAAAAAAGATGTATATGGACAAATTTTTAAGTAGATATCCTTTATTTCCAATTTTCCCAAAAAAGTTTACTGCACATCTCAGACTTTGACCACAAAACAAATGAAGAAAAGAAATATGAAGAGGTAGAAAAGAAGAGCAAAATAGCCTTTGACCTTTGTCTTAGACTTAGCCTTTCCCTTCAATATATTTGTGTGGGTAGTGTTGAGAATATCCAAATCTCTACATACTCAATTTCATTTACTCTTCTATTTTTAAACAAATAGTTTCTTTTATTTGAGAATTTCAGTCCTATTAATCATACACTCATAATATGATTATTTGGTCTACGAAATGGTGATTTTGGGTGATATTAATTTATATGTGTAAACAAACCAAATGTTCGCTTCTCTCTCTTCCTTTCTCTCTCGCTTCTCTCATCCTTTTTCAACCTAGCTTTGCTTTCCGATTACCGGCGTTGGGCGGCTTCCTTAGCGCCGGCGCCGGTTCTTCTCCCTTGTTTTTGGCTTTTGTTGCTCTGGGTTTGCAGTCCTTTGGGTTTTCGTTTGGGGAGCCGTCGGTCTTGTTCGAGCTGTGGTTTGGGTTTTCTTGCGGAAGCGGTTGAGAGGTCAGATCTGTGTGGTTTGGTGGTCTCTGCGTTGAGGTTGTCTCCGGATCTGTTTGATTTTCGGTGTGGTTCGTGTTATTACGCCTCCTTTTGCTTTCCCCGACCTAGATCTGTTTGCCTCGTTGTGCTTGTTCTCGTCTCTATGCCGCAAGTGTTGTTTGGTTGTGACTCTCGTTTGCCCAACCTTTCTTCCCGCAAGCTCCTTCTCTCTTCGGATCTGTCTTCGGTTCCTTTTTGGCTCGTTACCCTTCCCGAGCAGAGGCCTCGTCTTTTCTGAAATCGGGTTTAGCTTTTGAGTCTGCAAGTGTTTCTTCTTCTTCTTGTTGGTCTTTGGTTTGTTAGCTGACTCGATTCGTTGTTCTCGGGCATGGGAATAGTGTGTATCGAGGGGTTAGACTTCTCTCCTTGTCTCTGCTTTCTAGATCTGTTTAGGTCTGATTGCTTTTTGTAGACTTTTATCTAGACGTTAAATGACGTTGAGTTCGTCCTCGTCGCATCCGAAAGCGTGTTTGTGATTCAATTTGGTGTCTTGCTTGTCGGGTTATGAAGTCTTGGTTCTTGGTTTCGAGAGATTGGCTCTCTTTGTGATAGGAGGAGGTGGATGTTATCATGGTTTTGGCCGGGGGCAGCTTTGATAAATCACATTCAGAGGTTCTTTTGAAGAGGTCGCTTTGCTTTCTCGGGCTTTTGGATCCTTTTGATTTTAAGATTTTAGGCTTTTGTTCTTAGTTTAAGGGTGCGATCTCTTTCGAGTATTTCCTATAAGTTCTGTTATGTTTGTCTTGCTTTATCGTTCCCCTTGTTTAGGGTCTAGTTTCCGGGGAAATCACGTCTTCCTCTGGCTTTGCTTCCGAGGACATCAATTCGTCCGTCGGCTACGTTTCCCTTGTTTGGGCTATGAGTGTCTGTATGGTTTGTTGTATCTTTTTCAAAATTTCAATAATAAAAACTCAGATGACCAAAAAAAAAGTCTACGAAATGGTTTGGTGGTGTTTAATAAATGTATTTATAAGATGATAGTTGATATTTTTCACCATGTAATCAAAATTTGGATTTGGTGGGTTGATAGACAAGAGCATCAGCTTTCCACTACAATTACTGTTTTACCGGCGATCACTGTTTTACCTAATTACCTAAAATCTGTATAGCGTCAATCACTATTTTACCTAATTTAATTACAATCAAAATTTTTTTTTTTGTTAAGGTTATAAAAAGCAAATGACTTCGTTGCCACGTAGGTTAGAAATAGAAAGACTCATACCCGATTTTAGAGGTATCTGAGCCAATGTAAAAGAAGAGAAAAAAGGAGGAGTTCATACTACATAGACAAGGCCATCAAATTTCATATGCAATTAGATTGAGATATATCGTTCATGAATTTGATGCAACAACTAGATTTTCTTGAATTTTTTTGCTCTATTTTTATGTTCTATTTCTTAGTAATCTTTTGTTATGTTTTTATAATAAGTATTTTTCTGTTTATAGATTAAGATTGATGTTAATCTGTGAAGTGTGAACCATAACTATGTGATGATTAAGTATGAATCTTGATATATATGAATCTAAGCTGGTCCATTGAATATCCTTAAAGATGTAGAATATTCCATTAAAAACATGCTTAATAATAAACAAACAAAAGAAAAACACACAATTAGCTAGAAAAATACACCACAACAATGCTTAACAAGCTGGGGCATTGGCTAGGTCACACTCTTTAGGGAGACCAGAAGCGAGCTTGGGATCTACACCGAAAGAACCGAGCCACGGAGAGTTTTTGTAGCCACAAAGACAAGTGTAGTCAGCATGTTTTAGAGCGTTGCAACAAAGCTGTGATGGGCTCTTTGGGTTATTCTTGCTCACCGCTGGTAGGCACTCATTTAACTCTGCTTGAGTCATGCCACAAAGGTCTATCGTCACTGACATCTCGACTAAACTAGCCATCACCATTACAATCAGCATAATAGCCATCTTCTTGCTTGTCATTTTATCCTCTTGATTTTTTATATATTAGTTGTGTTTGTGGTGTTAAAATGAATGTGCATGCGAAGGTGTATATATTACTAAGTTTTGGGGCAAACCCGTGAACTAGATTGGATTTTCTTACTTCACTTTTGGGATAGGGTATTGGTCACTCGGATTCTTATTATTGCTACTCTTTTTTTTTTTTTTTTTCGTATTTATCAATTATCCACAATCTCCAGCCGACAAATCTTTTACTACAAATGGAAAAAGAAAATTCCAGAGTAATACAAATGGCACATTGTATAAATTCTCTTGATAAAAAATGATTTATTGATAAACATATGTTGCTTCTTGCAAATATTTGTGGATTACTTGCAAGAGATTTGTATGCCACTATAACCAAAAAAAAGAAAAAGTATAACAGTTATTTGTATGTCACTTACTGATTATTTGTAACGGTTTTTTGGCTTAAGATTTACTTTAAATTTATAACATAATTTTATGTTTACTTTTAGAAACTAATTTAAAATAACATATATGTCTATAAAATATTAAAAGATCAAACAAAAAATTAATAAAACAAGGCATGTATTATTTTTTCTAAAGCATATTATCCGTACTTGCAAGTATCTAAGAGCATCTCCAATGGTGAGAGTTCCATATGGGCTCTCACCAATTGTTTTAATATAAATTTTTTTAAATTGTTAGATGAGAACTTGTGTTTTTTTAAAAAAATTTCATAGTCCAGTGGTAGTTTCTATAGTGGGATTCTTAAGAAAAAAAATTTAAAAATATTTTATTTCATACGACTTAATAATTATTGCAATTTATAAAATATTAAACTTATATTATTTCAAACATTTAAAAATAGATGTGCAAATAAAAACCAGAATCACCATAATCAACGAATTGATTCTCGAATGTTTGATTGAAAAATTCATTAAATTGTTCACCTATTGTATCGTCGAACGTACGGGAAGAAGATGCCTTTTGTTGTGATATTTTGTTGTCTCCAAAAAAAAAAAAAATTCAAAGAACAAGTTTTTTTGTGGAAGATTGTTGAAAAAAAAGAAGAATACTTATTTGAATTAGAAATGGTATATTTGGTTGATCGTAGAAAAATGTTGGCCTTTTATTTTGGCTTTTTGAATTCCCAAGACAAACTCTCTTCTTATTTTGGCTTTTTGAATTATTTTTTCTAAATTTTTTTGGAAGAGAACCCGCCTCTCTTGAGTTCCCAAATCCCTTAGGGCATCTCCAACCCTACTCTATTTTAGAGTAAAAATGCAAAATTATTCTCCAACCCTACTCTATAATTGACTCTAAAATAGAGATTTCTGCAGATTGACTCTATATATAGAGCAACTCTATTCTCAACTCTATTTTTGAGTTCAACTTTTTTTATTTATACTTTAGTCCCTCAAATTTAAATTTTTTTATTAATACATATAATTATTTTATAAACAACAATTATACAACACATAGCTTTATAAACTTAACAAGCAAACAAGTACTAAATTTAAAATAATTTTATAAACTTAACAAGCAACAAGTACTAAATTTAAAATAAACAACATAAGAAAACTAAAACATAAAACTAGTAATTTAATAGTCCGGTAAATTGTTTGTAGATCCGCCAAGATAGTTAAAATATTGTCCAAATGAAGTAGATGGAGGAGGAGTTTCTTGATCTTGATCTTGTTGTTGGACACCTCGTTTAAATAATTTCATATTTTATGGGAATTTTGCAAATCTATAATATATGGGGTCAAATTGTAAATTATATAATTAAAAGGTATTAGTATATAAAATAGAAATAGAATATTTCTAAGAATATTCTTTTTTAGAGTAGAAAATAGAGATATACATTGGAGAGAAACCCTCCTCTAAAATAGAGTAACTCTATTTTAGAGTAAGATATAGAGCTTTACATTGGAGATGGTCTTAGAAGAGAACCAACTCTCTTCTTATTTTGGCTTTTTGAATTATTTTTCCTCTAATTAATTAAGAGAAACTCACAAAATTTTGATTACAACCTTTCATTGGAGATGCTCTAAATTAGGTTACTTGTTATTTACTTGACAACGATGAATCTTTTCTAAGGCGGATACGAAACCAAGTAATGGATGCTGAACGTACAACAACTATATATTAATGTCATCACCCCTAATTACAATACACTTTTTTTTTCTCCAACTGATACACTATATAACTACACATATTCTTCTTATTTAAATAGGTAAACTAGGCCTGGACAAAAAAATCAGACCCGATACCCGGACCAAAAAAATTGGGTTGGGCGGATTAGGGTATTCGGAAATTACCTCATTGGATAGAGTATTGGTCAATCCGTGGATATCGGTTCGGATCGGGGATTATCCGTTACCCATATAGGGTACCCATAAACCCGAAGCTGAAGACATATGTGTTTATATACGTATATAGATATAGTCATATAGTCTTATATAGTGGTGGAAGATGAGCTTATGAGAGGTATTTTTTCGGTCATCACCCATCTATCAATTTCCAACAAGGCTACAATCCTACTTCTATTTCTATCTAGTTCAATGTTTTTGATATTTGGATAATCGGATTTATGTTTTCATATTCATATTCGGGTTTCTCTACTCTTAACTCTTAAGTATTAATCATTGTAACTTTGGATTGGATTTAGATGTCATGTTTATGTTCTATTCTCTTTATTTGATGTTTTGTGCATGTAAAATGGTTTAAAATTTCGGGTAACGGAGACATATTTCGGGTTTATGGGTAATTTTATCCATTTAGACCCGAACCCAAAGGGGACCCTAATTTTTCGGATTTTTTTCGGTTCTCATACTTATTACTCAGACCGATCCGAACCCGACAATACCCGAACCAGACCGGAACCGAATGTTTAGAAATACCCGAATAGATCGTAAATTCATTACCCATTTAACCCGAACCCGAACGAGTTTTATCCGAATCCGAACGGTTACCCATATGCCCAGGCCTAATTAGTAAACTAATCAACATTTGTAAATACTTTTATCCAAAAAACAAATTATAAAAAAAAAAGACATTTGCAAACACTGGGCCTGATTTGAGCCCAAGTAGAAGTTGTGCTTCAACCCTCGTGGGTCGTGGCTTTTTACGAATTTCCTAATATCCACAAATAATTGGAAAGTCACCAATAAACAAAACCAAAATAACATTTCTTATTGTCATCAACAGTGAGAACATCAAAGTTAGCTCTCTCCAAATTATAGACTTCTGAAATTAAAAGTAGCGTAAAGAAGCTTATTGCACATTTCAGATTTGCTCGCAAATAACTGCTAACAGCAAACATAGTGGGATAATTTTTAGAGGGGTGTGAGTAATAAAAAAATCGAAAATAAGGGAATAGTATGTTTGGAGACTGAATCCGGGTGTGTGATAACACTCGGCTGTTATCTACACGTGTCTTCCTGTGAGTGGTTGCGATGAATAAAGGCAGCAGCTTTAAGCTTGACAACGATTTCGGTTAGTCTTTTTCTTTATTTTTAAACTTAACCTCTTACATTATTTTAATAATAAATTACCACTAACACACATCCTCCCACTTATCCCATTGTGTATGCCCTAAGTAAAATTAAAAATTGATGTTGAAAAATAAGAGGAAAAAAGCCTTTAGCATGTTTTATTTTAGAATCAATTACGGATGTGCCATTTTTTTAATGGCATTGTGGATTTTGCCCTTTTTTGAATAGTTTGTAGATTTTGCCCTTTTTCAGGCTATAAAAATGTGATTTAACATGCGTTTTACCCGTTATGTTTGGGTTTAGTCGGTTTCATTTGTTCTTAGGGTTTAGTATTTGGTATAAAATACGTATTTTTGCAAAACAAAATCGTAAATTCGTACATTTTTAATTGTTAAAAAATGGCAAATCCGAAAGATTTTAGTAAAAATGGCATTTTCAAAATATTTTGATGAAAAAAGACAAAATCAACAATAATCCCTTTATTTTATTTCTGGATATTTTAACTTATTTTATCTATTGAAATTTATTTTAGATGTTATTGTCATTTTTATAAGAACTCAATAACCAAACAAATCTATATAACTGAATATTTTCCACACAAAATTGATTTAGTTTAGATTTAAGTTTGTCATTCAATATTTGATTCATCAGCGTTTCCATGGATTATTTGGTATATTTGGAAAGCAAGGAACGAAAAAATCTTTGAAAACATAGATACAGACCCGATAGAGGTATTACGATTAGCGGAAAATGAGGCCCAATTGTGGCAATCAGCTCAAATTGAGCTCCATAATAAAAATCATGGTTCTGTGGATTTGGTAAATCGAATTCGAGTGAGGGATGTTTCACTTGACTCGAATTATTCCGGATACCGTTGTTTTGTGGATGGATCATGGAAAGGAAGTGACAAGTTCTCCGGTACAGGGTGGTTCTGTACATCGTCAAATGGAGAACCGCCAACCATGGGAGCTGCGAACCTCCGTAGAAGTCTATCTCCACTTGTGAGATATCAATTAGAATATCAATTAGTAAGAAGAACGAGAATATAACTTGTGACTCGAGACTTTTCGAAATAAAAGAAGCATACAAAGTTTAATGCAGTTTTCAGACTTACTCACAAACGGTAAAGTAAAAAAGAAAGTAACATGAAGTTGAAAGATGAATATATTTTTCAAAAAAAAAAACCTTTGACCATTACATTGTCTTAGCCTTTTCCTTCATTCTCTGCAAGGTGGTGTTTAGAAAATCCAAATATTTTTTTAGTACTCTTCCATTTTTTTTTTTAATATTTTCTTTTATTTGAGAATTTCAGTTCTATTTGTTAGTCATATTAATGGCACAAACGCGACGGTTCTTTGCTCTACGATTTTGTTTATTCAATCACTCATGGTTTAGTGGTTTGCTTTAGTATATGTATTTATAGATGATTAGTCTATATATTTCACCACATCTAATCTTCCTCAAACTTGGTAGGGTTGATAGACAAGAGCATAAGCTTTCAAATATAATTATTGTTTTACCCGCGATCACTGCTAAAGCAAATCATTCCTATGCCAAGGAAGGTTAAAAAGACTCAATTTTAGAGGTATCCGAGATTGCGAGCCAATAAAAAATAAGAGAAAAAGGAGGACTTCATATTTCATAGTCAAGAGCTTCAACTTTTATATGCAATTAGATTGAGATATATGGTTCATGAATTTGATGTAACAACTGATTTTCTCATCAACTTTGTTTTCTCTTTTTTTTTTTTTTTTGTCATCATGGTTTATTGTTTGTAAAATTTTTGTGATGTTTTGATAGTATGTGATGATTCTAAATATTTACATTTTCTTATTTTCATTGTGTTCGTTTAAGATTATTAGTTAGTCTGATAGAGTATAAATAAGTCTTAGGTCGCATAGAGAACCACAATAGTATTGTGTGTTGACCAGACCTATAACTTGTGACCTCACACTATGGTGATGTAGCATTGCTCATTGTAGAGTAATTGTATCCAGAGGTTATTTTGACACAAAATACTCAAATGACGTAGCTAATATTTTAAGGTCCCAAAGAGGAGTGTTTAACAGATTCATTAAATGTGTAGTAGAGCATGTTCACGAAACCTGAAAATTGAAAACTATATTTCATTTTCTATATACGTATTCCCGAATCAATTAATGTACATTATTTATCCTCTCCTGTTTCACAAATGAGACCTTGCAGAGTTACAAGGTAAAACTATGTCATACAGTATTTTGTATGGAGTTCACATATGTGAATCTAAAAAATTTCCTTAGAGATCTTTATATTTAGAATATAATATCGTTCATTTTTAATATAAGTGACTAAAATAATGAGGAGGTTTATATTAAAATTATATGACGAAAAAATCAGAATTAAAGTAAAATTTTTCATAAAAAGTATAATTAACTGCAAAAGAACACAAACCCGGTGGATTAAGGATAGAAACATGGAAAAGACTAATGATAGAAATGTCAAACGTTAACAGTAGAGTAGGCCAAGCAACATAAACAACAGCCTGACAACTTAAAAAGCACCATATCTTAAATACTTAACTACCCAAAAAGCATTTTACGGATTTTCAGAAGCATTGCATCTATTTCTTACATCGAAATCGGTCGGGTTTTCGAAAACGGTTCTTTTCGACAGTTTTCCGATGATATTCCGACATAAGACATACGTCGTAAGCAGTGCCATTCCGACAGAATATATGCTTTGTAAATAATCGTTGAAAATACGTCGGAAACGCAACCGACGTACTTTTAACCCTTCGGTTTGTTTTCTAAAATTCCATTAAAATTTATGCGGATAGGTAATAATTTTCGAAATTTTTTTACGTTATGACGGATTTCCGACGAATTCGTAAATCTACTTTCGCGTTTTTGTCTACATTCCGACAGATTTTCAAAAACAATCTAACGCATATAGTAGATTCACGCGAATAGTCTAGCTTGGTTCGTTTTTTGCTTTGTTTAGCGAATAGTCTACCTTGGTTTATTCCTTAGTGGTCTAGTTGAATACTATACGCTCATCAATAATCCAACACAATTGACATTTTTCATGGCAAAAACATTTTAACCGTAAGATGGCTTACTACAATATTTTTCTCTAGCTAGTGTTAACTGCCCTAACCAAAATATTTATTACATCAATGAAAAGCCCATTCCGTTGATATGTTTTTGTTTTTTAACTGTTTTCTCAATTTAAAAGGCTGCAATGAGCAGTTCCAATTTATTATCCTGCTATCAACAGTATCAGTAATTTTGACCTAACCCCACCTGTCCTCTGTCAATATAAAACTTACTGATAAAAAATATTCAAAATTCTAGACATACTATTAAGGGAGATTTGCATATTAAGGCACTTCTAGAGAAAGATGTTACACTTGAGGCACTTTCCAAACTTGAGGCACTTTATCAAACTTCTGGAGAAAAAGATGACGCTTCTGCCCCTCCGTAAAACCAACTCGATTTGTCGTTATTCCGGTTCGGCCTCTTGGTTTAGTATTGCGACGTGGCGGACGAGGGAAAGATGATGCAAAAAGAACGGTCACGATTCGGGTTTTAATTGTCGTCGTATAGCGAAATCTGGGCCGTCGAGATTGATTAAGCGGACGGCGGAGATTGTGGCGCAGGTTACAGAGTACCAACTTTTACGTACGGTCCGACGAAAATTTCTAATGGATTCCGAATATGTATTGGCTGAAAATTGTTGAGTTTTGGATAACAATTGCTGTCTAAGAGAAGTTAGAGATGGAGGTAAGATTATCGTTTTACCCATCCACCAAATTTACATTTTAATTCGTGTACTGCTCGACGAAACTAACACAATTTTTTTGGTTTATATGTCTAGGGTTCTCTGGACGACTTCTGTATCGTAATTTGTGGAGAGTGGATTTGTTCTTCAAATGGTGAATGGAAGTTGGAGATTAGCAACAAACATTTCTCGAGGGTTGTTCCTATTCATGAGGGAATCAAACTGGAACAGTTTAACCAAGCCATTGTGGAAGAGTTTGGTGTGAAAGCGGTCAAACCTTTGCTGAGTTACTCTCTACCCAATAGAAGTATGTTCTCAACAAAGGAAAAGACTCCTCCTGTTCTAGTTACTAGTGAGGTAGGCTTGCTGTACTATATAAAGGCTCTTAGGGAAAACAGGGGTCTTAACTTGTTTGTTAAGTTTGAAGAAACTACTGATAGATATAAACTTGGGGAAGATAGAGAGGATCGAAGAAAAAGTTGTGAAACTCTTGGAGGAAGTTGTAAAAGAAAGAGTGATTGTAGTTATGATACTGGAAGTAGTTCAAAAAATGGTGAGGCAATTGCTGGGGAAATATCTTCTGCGGGTTCAAAAACTCCTATCATTATGTTGACTCCTGGAGATGATGATTTCTTTGATGAATTACTAGAAGTAGAAGCAAAAATAGGCTGTCCTAGTGGTTTTAAATCGGCCGCAGTTGATAAAGACGAAGAAGAAGAATTCATTGATGTTGAAGATGAGTTCTTTAAGGAAACAGAAACAGAGGAAAAAGAAGAAAAAAGTGATATGGTTGATGAGAGTATGCCCTGTGGCGGATATGATAAAGACTTTTGGAGTAATTTCCTTAAAGATGTCTATGCTGGGTCAAATGCTGAAGAGTTAATGACTACAGGAGGTGTAGATGTCAGGTATCGGTCAAATCATATGGAAGCAGGAAATCTGACATCAGAAGGTGCTTTTAATGGATCTAAGACACCAGAAGTTGTTATGTGTACTGGTAGTGGTGTATTTGACCACGCTGTACTTGTGAATGGGGGTGGAACAGGGGTAAAACCTGAATTTAGTCAGAAATCAGAACATATTGAGAATGATGGAGGCTCTCAGAGAAAGGGGAAGCCAGTAAGGAAGCTAGAGGAAGTTGATGATGAGGAATTCGATATCCCACCTTTGTTTGAGGACATTGAGTATGAAGTAGATAACATCCCTGATTTGGATATTGATGATGATGGAAAAGGGTTATACAAGGGGAAAGTGTATGCAAGCAGAGAAGATGCACAAATAGGGATGGCAATCTATGCGATAAAGAATATGTTTCATTTCAAGCAAACCAGAACCAAGTATAACTATTTTGTTCTTAGTTGCTCAGATGAGAAATGTGATTGGAGGATATTGTCTACCGTCATCAGAGGAACAGGGTACTATGAAATTAAGAAATTATGTCTTCAACACACATGTTCAGTAGAAACTAGAGGGCAGTACATGAAGAAGGCAACATCAAGAGTGATAGCTTCTGTATATAAGGCAAAGTTCAGTGATCCTACCAATGGTCCTGTCCCAATGGATCTTCAACAACTTATTCTAGAAGATCTGAGAGTCGATGCGTCATACCATAAGTGTTGGAGAGTTAGGGAAACAGCTATGGCAGATATGAGCGGCACTGACGAAGACTCTTATTCCAGTTTGGCTGAATATTTGCATCTTTTGAAGGTAACTAATCCAGGAAGTATAACACATATAGAAACTGAAGATGAAGATGAAGGGAAAGAGAGGTTTTTATATATGTTTTTAGCATTTGGGGCTTCAATAGCTGGCTTTAAGCATCTCAGAAAAATATTGGTTGTAGATGGTACACATTTGAAAGGAAAGTACAAGGGTGTACTACTAACTGCAAGTGGGCAAGATGCAAACTTCCAAGTATTTCCACTAGCATTTGCTGTAGTGGATAGTGAGAACGATGAATCTTGGACATGGTTCTTTAGCAAGTTGGAGAGGATAATTGCTGACAGCAAAAGTCTAACTATCTTATCAGACAGGCAATCATCAATTAATGTTGGAATCAAGAGGATTTTTCCACTGGCAAATCATGGGGCTTGCATTATTCACCTCTGTAGGAATATCCAAGCTAGGTACAAGAACAAAGGATTGACACAGTTGGTCAAAAACGCAGGATATGAGTTTACAACGTCTAAGTTTAAAGAGCTATATGGTCAGATTAATGCCCTGAACCAAGACTGCGGCCATTATCTACATCTAATAGGGATGGCTCATTGGAGTAGGGTATATTTTCAGGGACAGAGATACAATTTGATGACTAGTAATATAGCTGAGACGTTGAACAAGGCTTTGGGCAAGGGGAGATCTTCCCATATTGTGGAATTGATCAGATTTATTAGGTCTATGTTAACTCGATGGTTTAATGCGCGTCGGAAGAAGTCAGCAGCTCATACGGGTCCAGTTCCTCCAGAAGTTGACAAGCAAATAACAAAGTTAATGTTATCATCAAACGCTAGCAAGGTTGCAAGGATAAACAGCTGGTGCTTTGAGATTGTTGGGAGGTTAGGTGGAAGACATGTAGTAGATCTTGAAAAGAAGCAGTGCACATGCAAGAGGTATGATAAACTTAAGATTCCTTGTGCTCATGCTCTGTTGGCTGGCAATAGCATTGGCTTATCCCACAAAGCTTTAGTTGATGACTGTTTCAAACCTCACTCATGGGTTGGGACTTACCAAGGAGTAATCTACCCTGAGGCAATAGCGAAAGAAGAAGACATTCCAGAAGCCCTCCAACACCGATCCATGCTGCCACCATATACAAGGAGACCTTCAGGGAGGCCTAAGGAAGCCAGAATACCATCAACAGGAGAATACAAGGTAAGGGTATATTAAACCCTTTTTAATTTTGGCTGTTGTAAATGATTTAGGTATATATTAAGAGTTTTCGTTTTGTTTTATGCCTCATGTACATTTTAGAAACCCAAGACTGGAAGGTTGCAACAGAACCGGTGTTCTCGTTGCAAAGGAATTGGTCATAACAGGACAAGTTGTTCTAATCCAATATGAAAGATTCGTTCCTACTTAATAGACTGAGGTTGTTATTTTGGTTTCTATTTTGATTGTTATTAATTTGCCTTTTGGGGGATCAAACATTAATGGCTTGTTGGGAATATTTTGGAAAAGCATGTTTCAGCATTGTTTTTCTCTCTGCATTGGTGTAATGACTTTTATGATTTATTTTGAATGGTATAAAAGTTTAAGTTTTAATTTAGTGTATTTGTGTAACATAAAGTTTAAATTTGTTCTATATAAGTAACAAATCGATGCAGACATCTCAAAAGAACTAAAGTTTCGCTGTGGACAAGCAAAGAAAGTATCCACAGGAATATAGTAGGAAAGAAGGGAAATGATGGATAAACAAACTTTATGGAAACAAGTAGACACTAGTTTGTGAAAGAGTGAAATGCATAAACACGCCTCACACTATGCTCATAAAAGTCCTTAATATAAATAAGCCTTAAAGAGGCGACTTGTTTGTCAGTGATATATCCCATAAAAGATCATAAAGTCATTGTTGGTTACAAAATGAGATGAGCCATAAGATAATTAAAAATTTAATGTCATTACAGATGGATAACTAGCAGTTGACATCCCATATTACCAGAAGATGCAAAATTATATAAAACTGAGGGGGATGTAGACATCTCAAAATAACAAAAGGTTTAATGTAGAGCTCTATGATAGCAAGAGGATATCTCTGAAGAGGTAGAAATAGATGCAATGTGAACATCTTTCCCCATTATATTCCTTGTAAAACTCATGTTGTAGCCAACAATCTGGATATTCTTCGTAGTGAAAGAGTTCAGCGTAAGATCCCACCCTTTTTGGCTCTGAAGCTGAGATGTGTTCAATAAGAGTCTTGGCCATCCTCTCTACATTTAAGAAACATGTGTTCTCGCGTTTGAAACTACGAAATGAATCAACGACTTCGTTACCTGCGCATCTATTTAGGCAAATGTAGAGGAGTTTGGCTAATGGAAAACTATCTTTGCAATCATTCAACAGTGATATGGCGCCAAAAAGATCTACGGAGCCGAACCCTAGTTGCAGACTCTTCAGATACAGAGCGTAAGGATTCCCATTTGCAAGACATGTCGAATAGAATGGGAAATGGATAGAATCTGATGACGACATAGTAATAAATGTGGGACTTTTATCTAATCGCACTCTGAGTAGTGTTTCCGGGGAAAATGCTGCACGTTTTCCGTCTTGGCCACTTTTAATCCAAGATTTCAAGGAATCTATTCCTTCGTCTGAAACGTAGCTAACAATCAGAGCTAGAATTGGTTCCGGGAGGTAAAAGTGACGGTGTTTTGTGAACTGAAAAAGGACAGAAGAGAAGATTAAATATGCGAATTGTGTTGCAGTATTGTGAAGAGGAGGCCATTAGTTACCTCTTTGTTGACTGTCGGAGCTTTGGTTGGCAGAGGATGGAAAGTATTTTTGGAAGCATGTTTGTAGATTCGAAGACATCTGGAAGGGAATCTCATAGATTCAAATTTTTTTTGGTTGAAGTAAGGGCTAAAGGCAAAAGTGCCTAATTTATTAGTAAATAAAGGTTAATAGTAATGGATTTCGGTAATCAAGAAAAGGGGGGAAAAATCCCGCCTAAAAATGGACAACCAAATTACCAAAAATTGGTATGTTATATGGTCATGTTATGATGGACATGACATATTAATATTGGGCTTACGATTGATGTTATGGACTAGTAGGTGGTATGAACGATTTATAATGGTCACAAATTCAATTAGGGAATATAATGGTCATACTTCTGTTTGGTTATCAACTGCCTACATAGCAAAGAATGTATCAGCTTGCAAGAACAGTATATAATGGTCACAAATTTATGGATAGGTTGAATATCAAAATGGTAAAATGAAAAAGAACAATGAGTTATATTTAAACTTTTGTGCTAATGTAACAATATAAGATTGTTTCGCAACATTGAATAAAATATAAAACAGAGTCATACATAAGGAGATGAGGAATAAAGGGAAATTATAAAACATTAATAAACCAATAACATAAGAGATGCACATGAGGATTTAAGAAATTTGACATATTTCTTGGGAGAGGTAGAAGTAAATACATGCATTACACCATTGACCCTTGCCCTCGTCAAGGTACTGATGGTCTGACCAGCACTCTCCGTAATCCTCAAACTCCCATGATGCTTTGTATGTGCCTTGTCGGCGTGGCCCAACTGAGTTAATGTGGTACATAAGCTTATCCGCGAATAAGTCGACTTCACTGAATTTGTAGTATCTTCTCTTGTAACTGATATAAAATTCCCACGGAATTGTTCCCTGGCAGCTATGGAGCATTATGAAAAGTAGGCCAGCATGTGGAAAAACGTTTTTAATTCCATCCAAAATTGCAATTGCTCCGTTAAGGTCACAAAAACGAAATCCCAGTACCAGACTATGGACATATAAGGCATATGGATTATTGAATTGCAGGCATTTGGTGTAAAAACCGTGATATGCAGACGATTGTTGGGCCATTTGAATGAATTCAGGTGATTTATCTAATCGAACCGAAGATAGCGTATCCTGGGACATTACGGCGGCTGTACCATCTGGTCCGGTTTGAATCCATGCCTTCAACAGATCTACCCCATCTTCAGAAATGTAGGCGACAATTTTCGCTAGAACGTGGTCTGGGATGTGGAATTGAGGGAATGGAGGCGCCTTAAAGGACCAAAACTCGGCTTTACATTAAAAAACTAAGAAAGAATTACAAGTAATGGTAATTATTTTGAAATCCATACCTGAAGCCGGAATTGTACCAATGGTGGGCGAGGCGGATGGACTGCAAATTGATTTCCCCTTACAGGGGCAAGGGCACTTCGTGGTCGCCAGTAATGTCGCGTAGTGGCCATTGGCTTTGGGTGCTTACATTTGCCCTTCTCGCAGACGATTTTAGGCATAATATATAAGATCCTTCACTGATGATGTATTAAAATCGAGGATTAATAAGGGCGAAGAAACCCTAACATTTCTCTAGATGGTGGCCACTGTGGAGGAAATCGCGGTGGAATTGTGAATTAATACAAATTGATTGTGTGTTAATAAATATTTTATATCCACAGATTATTGTCCAAATCCCAAGCAACCAAATCTTAACCCTATACCCTAAGCCTTAACTAAATAATATCTTAAAATAAAAGTTGACTCTATATACCAGCAGCTCGTGGACTGTAATCTTTGGACAACAGATATCGTTTCTATATAACTAACGGAAGGAATTATGCATTCAAAAACAAAAACTTATTATTGATTCAAGTTTCAATATAGGTAACTATACCGTAGTATATAATTAGTAAATATATATAAATATTAAATACACTAAACCAAATTTAATTAACCCTAGGTACTAGTATTTTACAAATAAACACAAACTTTATATTAAATCTTGTTTTAATATAGATAACTATACCCTAGACCATACCTTGTTAACCCAAGCAACAAAATCTAAACCCTAAAACCAAATTATGCAATCCCTAACTATTACTACTTTATATTAAATCTTGTTTTAATATAGATAACTATACCCTAGACCATACCTTGTTAACCCAAGCAACAAAATCTTAACCCTAAAACCAAATTATGCAATCCCTAACTATTACTACTTTATATTAAATCTTGTTTTAATATAGATAACTATACCCTAGACCATACCTTGTTAACCCAAGCAACAAAATCTTAACCCTATACCCTAATTATGCAATCCCTAACTATTACTACTTTATATTAAATCTTGTTTTAATATAGATAACTATACCCTAGACCATACCTTGTTAACCCAAGCAACAAAATCTAAACCCTAAAACCAAATTATGCAATCCCTAACTATTACTACTTTATATTAAATCTTGTTTTAATATAGATAACTATACCCTAGACCATACCTTGTTAACCCAAGCAACAAAATCTTAACCCTATACCCTAATTATGCAATCCCTAACTATTACTACTTTATATTAAATCTTGTTTTAATATAGATAACTATACCCTAGACCATACCTTGTTAACCCAAGCAACAAAATCTTAACCCTATACCCTAATTATGCAATCCCTAACTATTACTACTTTATATTAAATCTTGTTTTAATATAGATAACTATACCCTAGACCATACCTTGTTAACCCAAGCAACAAAATCTAAACCCTAAAACCAAATTATGCAATCCCTAACTATTACTACTTTATATTAAATCTTGTTTTAATATAGATAACTATACCCTAGACCATACCTTGTTAACCCAAGCAACAAAATCTTAACCCTATACCCTAAGCCTTAACTAAATAATATCTAAAAATAAAAGTTGACTCTATATACCAGCAGCTCGTGGACTGTAATCTTTGGACAACAGATATCGTTTCTATATAACTAACGGAAGGAATTATGCATTCAAAAACAAAAACTTATTATTGATTCAAGTTTCAATATAGGTAACTATACCGTAGTATATAATTAGTAAATATATATAAATATTAAATTCACTAAACCAAATTTAATTAACCCTAAGTACTAGTATTTTACAAATAAACACAAACTTTATATTAAATCTTGTTTTAATATAGATAACTATACCCTAGACCATACCTTGTTAACCCAAGCAACAAAATCTAAACCCTAAAACCAAATTATGCAATCCCTAACTATTACAACTTTATATTAAATCTTGTTTTAATATAGATAACTATACCCTAGACCATACCTTGTTAACCCAAGCAACAAAATCTTAACCCTATACCCTAATTATGCAATCCCTAACTATTACTACTTTATATTAAATCTTGTTTTAATATAGATAACTATACCCTAGACCATACCTTGTTAACCCAAGCAACAAAATCTAAACCCTAAAACCAAATTATGCAATCCCTAACTATTACTACTTTATATTAAATCTTGTTTTAATATAGATAACTATACCCTAGACCATACCTTGTTAACCCAAGCAACAAAATCTTAACCCTATACCCTAAGCCTTAACTAAATAATATCTAAAAATAAAAGTTGACTCTATATACCAGCAGCTCGTGGACTGTAATCTTTGGACAACAGATATCGTTTCTATATAACTAACGGAAGGAATTATGCATTCAAAAACAAAAACTTATTATTGATTCAAGTTTCAATATAGGTAACTATACCGTAGTATATAATTAGTAAATATATATAAATATTAAATTCACTAAACCAAATTTAATTAACCCTAAGTACTAGTATTTTACAAATAAACACAAACTTTATATTAAATCTTGTTTTAATATAGATAACTATACCCTAGACCATACCTTGTTAACCCAAGCAACAAAATCTAAACCCTAAAACCAAATTATGCAATCCCTAACTATTACAACTTTATATTAAATCTTGTTTTAATATAGATAACTATACCCTAGACCATACCTTGTTAACCCAAGCAACAAAATCTTAACCCTATACCCTAATTATGCAATCCCTAACTATTACTACTTTATATTAAATCTTGTTTTAATATAGATAACTATACCCTAGACCATACCTTGTTAACCCAAGCAACAAAATCTAAACCCTAAAACCAAATTATGCAATCCCTAACTATTACTACTTTATATTAAATCTTGTTTTAATATAGATAACTATACCCTAGACCATACCTTGTTAACCCAAGCAACAAAATCTTAACCCTATACCCTAAGCCTTAACTAAATAATATCTAAAAATAAAAGTTGACTCTATATACCAGCAGCTCGTGGACTGTAATCTTTGGACAACAGATATCGTTTCTATATAACTAACGGAAGGAATTATGCATTCAAAAACAAAAACTTATTATTGATTCAAGTTTCAATATAGGTAACTATACCGTAGTATATAATTAGTAAATATATATAAATATTAAATTCACTAAACCAAATTTAATTAACCCTAAGTACTAGTATTTTACAAATAAACACAAACTTTATATTAAATCTTGTTTTAATATAGATAACTATACCCTAGACCATACCTTGTTAACCCAAGCAACAAAATCTTAACCCTAAAACCAAATTATGCAATCCCTAACTATTACTACTTTATATTAAATCTTGTTTTAATATAGATAACTATACCCTAGACCATACCTTGTTAACCCAAGCAACAAAATCTAAACCCTAAAACCAAATTATGCAATCCCTAACTATTACTACTTTATATTAAATCTTGTTTTAATATAGATAACTATACCCTAGACCATACCTTGTTAACCCAAGCAACAAAATCTTAACCCTATACCCTAAGCCTTAACTAAATAATATCTAAAAATAAAAGTTGACTCTATATACCAGCAGCTCGTGGACTGTAATCTTTGGACAACAGATATCGTTTCTATATAACTAACGGAAGGAATTATGCATTCAAAAACAAAAACTTATTATTGATTCAAGTTTCAATATAGGTAACTATACCGTAGTATATAATTAGTAAATATATATAAATATTAAATTCACTAAACCAAATTTAATTAACCCTAAGTACTAGTATTTTACAAATAAACACAAACTTTATATTAAATCTTGTTTTAATATAGATAACTATACCCTAGACCATACCTTGTTAACCCAAGCAACAAAATCTAAACCCTAAAACCAAATTATGCAATCCCTAACTATTACAACTTTATATTAAATCTTGTTTTAATATAGATAACTATACCCTAGACCATACCTTGTTAACCCAAGCAACAAAATCTTAACCCTATACCCTAATTATGCAATCCCTAACTATTACTACTTTATATTAAATCTTGTTTTAATATAGATAACTATACCCTAGACCATACCTTGTTAACCCAAGCAACAAAATCTAAACCCTAAAACCAAATTATGCAATCCCTAACTATTACTACTTTATATTAAATCTTGTTTTAATATAGATAACTATACCCTAGACCATACCTTGTTAACCCAAGCAACAAAATCTTAACCCTATACCCTAAGCCTTAACTAAATAATATCTAAAAATAAAAGTTGACTCTATATACCAGCAGCTCGTGGACTGTAATCTTTGGACAACAGATATCGTTTCTATATAACTAACGGAAGGAATTATGCATTCAAAAACAAAAACTTATTATTGATTCAAGTTTCAATATAGGTAACTATACCGTAGTATATAATTAGTAAATATATATAAATATTAAATTCACTAAACCAAATTTAATTAACCCTAAGTACTAGTATTTTACAAATAAACACAAACTTTATATTAAATCTTGTTTTAATATAGATAACTATACCCTAGACCATACCTTGTTAACCCAAGCAACAAAATCTAAACCCTAAAACCAAATTATGCAATCCCTAACTATTACTACTTTATATTAAATCTTGTTTTAATATAGATAACTATACCCTAGACCATACCTTGTTAACCCAAGCAACAAAATCTTAACCCTATACCCTAAGCCTTAACTAAATAATATCTAAAAATAAAAGTTGACTCTATATACCAGCAGCTCGTGGACTGTAATCTTTGGACAACAGATATCGTTTCTATATAACTAACGGAAGGAATTATGCATTCAAAAACAAAAACTTATTATTGATTCAAGTTTCAATATAGGTAACTATACCGTAGTATATAATTAGTAAATATATATAAATATTAAATTCACTAAACCAAATTTAATTAACCCTAAGTACTAGTATTTTACAAATAAACACAAACTTTATATTAAATCTTGTTTTAATATAGATAACTATACCCTAGACCATACCTTGTTAACCCAAGCAACAAAATCTAAACCCTAAAACCAAATTATGCAATCCCTAACTATTACAACTTTATATTAAATCTTGTTTTAATATAGATAACTATACCCTAGACCATACCTTGTTAACCCAAGCAACAAAATCTTAACCCTATACCCTAAGCCTTAACTAAATAATATCTAAAAATAAAAGTTGACTCTATATACCAGCAGCTCGTGGACTGTAATCTTTGGACAACAGATATCGTTTCTATATAACTAACGGAAGGAATTATGCATTCAAAAACAAAAACTTATTATTGATTCAAGTTTCAATATAGGTAACTATACCGTAGTATATAATTAGTAAATATATATAAATATTAAATTCACTAAACCAAATTTAATTAACCCTAAGTACTAGTATTTTACAAATAAACACAAACTTTATATTAAATCTTGTTTTAATATAGATAACTATACCCTAGACCATACCTTGTTAACCCAAGCAACAAAATCTAAACCCTAAAACCAAATTATGCAATCCCTAACTATTACAACTTTATATTAAATCTTGTTTTAATATAGATAACTATACCCTAGACCATACCTTGTTAACCCAAGCAACAAAATCTTAACCCTATACCCTAATTATGCAATCCCTAACTATTACTACTTTATATTAAATCTTGTTTTAATATAGATAACTATACCCTAGACCATACCTTGTTAACCCAAGCAACAAAATCTAAACCCTAAAACCAAATTATGCAATCCCTAACTATTACTACTTTATATTAAAT
Source organism: Arabidopsis arenosa (assembly GCA_905216605.1). Lineage (NCBI taxonomy): Eukaryota > Viridiplantae > Streptophyta > Magnoliopsida > Brassicales > Brassicaceae > Arabidopsis > Arabidopsis arenosa. Next base: position 6,302,464 of record LR999458.1, read on the forward strand.
CTTGTTTTAATATAGATAACTATACCCTAGACCATACCTTGTTAACCCAAGCAACAAAATCTTAACCCTATACCCTAAGCCTTAACTAAATAATATCTAAAAATAAAAGTTGACTCTATATACCAGCAGCTCGTGGACTGTAATCTTTGGACAACAGATATCGTTTCTATATAACTAACGGAAGGAATTATGCATTCAAAAACAAAAACTTATTATTGATTCAAGTTTCAATATAGGTAACTATACCGTAGTATATAATTAGTAAATATATATAAATATTAAATTCACTAAACCAAATTTAATTAACCCTAAGTACTAGTATTTTACAAATAAACACAAACTTTATATTAAATCTTGTTTTAATATAGATAACTATACCCTAGACCATACCTTGTTAACCCAAGCAACAAAATCTAAACCCTAAAACCAAATTATGCAATCCCTAACTATTACAACTTTATATTAAATCTTGTTTTAATATAGATAACTATACCCTAGACCATACCTTGTTAACCCAAGCAACAAAATCTTAACCCTATACCCTAATTATGCAATCCCTAACTATTACTACTTTATATTAAATCTTGTTTTAATATAGATAACTATACCCTAGACCATACCTTGTTAACCCAAGCAACAAAATCTAAACATATGACCATTCACCCAAGCAACCAAATTGTTTTTTTGGTTCCTAAAACATATGACCATTCACCCCCTACATATCCTATGTTATATCTACATTTCTCATTAATTTTTTTTCTAACCCCATGTTTTTGTCTACAATCCAATTATCTTATTAAATATTACATGTTTTAACCGCATATTTTCATCGGATATGTATCTCTACATATTTTGTTTTCTTGAAAATATATCTTTACCATTATGTTGTTTCATTTGTTTTAAATTAGGTGTCCAATCTTAACCAACCAGAACTTAGTTTTATATTGGTTATGTAGATAAATGTAGATATACAAAAGCTTGAACCAAAATAATAATCTATCACCATTTTAAGCTTGACCTTGTACAGCCAAACATGGTCACCAGTTATTCCCCAAAAGGCTAATATCTATTACCAAATTATTACATTCAAAACAAGATAGCCTATCCATATTTAAATACTTCGATTTAATCATTATCTCTCTACATAGTAGGGCAACTGTTGCCATAGTGCGATGCTCTTTTGCAGTGGGTGCACCTAGGTCTTCCAATCCCCTGTATCCAGCGAGGGTTGATCCAATACGGTCCGTCTATCCTTACCCATCCGCCGTCCTCACCAAAAGGCTCCGCCCATAACCCTGGTCTATAACATTCTTCGACCAGATTTCCATATGCTAAACTTTTATGCAGGATAGCAGTCACAGCAAATGGATTATCTTCTTCAAGACATTTTTTGAAGAATGGATAGTAAATGGAGTGGGGCATCGACCACCACATGAAATACTTAGATCTGTCAAGCCTGACACAACTAAGAGTTTCCTTCGAGTATACAGCCGCTTTTCCTTCCGGACCCGCTTTCACCCAGTTCTTCAAAGCATCGACGCCATCTAAAGCTACGTAGCTAACAATTTTTGCAAGCAATGGTGCCGGAATGTGAAATTCCGCCGACGTTGATACCTTAAGAACAAAAGTAAATAAAACTAGTTATACCGATTGTTTATTTAAATTAATGTCATCTCGGGTCAGGGATAGAAAACTCTTACAGCCGGAGAAACCTTTGACGGTCGAACTGAGTCGAGTTGCTTCTGGTTCATCATGGTTATAATCTCAAAGATATTTGTAGTTGTTTATTGTATGAAAAAGCCAATCCCATCACTTAAATAAAGAAGACATAAGTGTCCAACAGTTGTAATCCCTAAGGGGGGAAATTTCCCGCTCAAAAGTTAAATGGGGTGATAAGACAGATTGTCTCTTCTTCCCAGATAGTTAGGTTTACAAGTGTCCAACTTTATATAGCCAAGATAATATGGTTTTCGGGATAAATATGTTCTTTCTCTACGATTACCTTTTCTAACATAACCAATAGAAAAGGTTATGGATGGCTTACTATCTGTATTATTAGATAAAATTAAAATAACTTTCTATATTTTTTGTAATATTAGTTATGATGCATAAATACTAAGGGATTATTATATAAGTATAAAATTTAAATAATTTGTTATTTTCCCTATGATTAAAGTCTCTAACTTACTAAATATTCAAGGGTCATGGATGGATTACTAGATTTATTTTTAGATATTAGTACATAATTTACCCTTAATTATTGGGGTGATATGTAATAGTGATCTTGTTAATTAATTACCCTATCCAATAATATGTAGCCAATATGTCCTGTCTGATAGGATTTTAACAAGTTATATGGATAATAACAACTTACATAATCATTAAAAATGCCATCCCTTTAATAAACATAGTTTAACAAAAAGTTTAACAAAAGCAATCACTTAATACATAAGTTGATTTAAGGGAGACAGAATTAAAGATATTACATCAGAGTACATCCTTACAAAAAGTTTAACAAAATCATTCACCAATCATCATAAGGGAGACATGAATATTATTTGTAGGTTTTGGATAAGTTAATCGACCACCATTTTGATATCTTTCACTTCTTCAATATCTGGCTCCGAATAAACTTTCGATATAGGCCCATGGCTAACAATCCTCACACTTTCCGGCCTTGCTGCATACCTATCAATCCTCCACCAAGCTAGAGCAAGAATAATATTCGTATGACCAAATCTGCGGTAGTTACTGTCAAAGTCTAGGGCGGTTTGACCAGTTGCCTCACATCTCATTACTACCTGGCTGAAATGGGAAAAAATCTCATGTTAACATATGAAATATGAAATTATGAAATAAATCCTAACACATATATATTTATTGTATAATTACTTCCTATCCATGAGCTTGAAAGGAATTCTGTATCCATTGATATCAGCACGATCCGGTGCGTTATTGGTCAGGCTACCAACATATACGACAGCACCAATTATATCTGAAATATACAAAGATGAAAATGATGGGTAATGCGTACCCTTAAACATATGTGAAGAGTACGTTTTTAAAGGGAATTCGAATTACCAATCAATGTATTTGTTGGGACAGTGTCCTCAACAATGTAGTCGAAAGGTGTGAAATTATTAAAGAGGACAGTTTCTCTAGGATCAGCAGATGTGACACATGTTTCATCGACGAACCATATCCCATAAGTATGGGAGGTCGCTCTAACCTTTTCCGAGTTAGGGCGAACACGGAATGTTGTTATGGTTTTCCACTGATTCTCTTTGATTTTATCAAAGTAAAATTTTGAAAAACACCGATCGATTGTTGCCTCAATTTGGGTGCCCTTTAATAAACAATTGTGAATTGCATGTTAAGAAATTATAATAAATTGAGAGATAATATTACACAATACATAGTAGATAACTTACCGATGTATCGACCAACACCAAGCGAAGTTGGAACGAGGATTGATTGATCCATTTCTTGTAAACCCTAAGAACCATGACACAGATCGTCCATCCCGTTATCACAGGTGACAACTCGTAAAGACTGTGATAATGAACCATATCGAATTGCAAAACCTAAATCCCTAGTTCTTCGAAATGGTGGAGACAGAAAGTGTTTTTTTTTTTTTTTGTAAAGTCTATCTCTGGCGAGATGAAGGGGTAATAAATAGGAATATGGAAGGTCAAAGAGTTTGAAGTCTAAAAGGCAAGAATATAGTTGGTTGTATGAACAGTCACTTGTAGTTTAAAGATATTCAATGAACTAAAAAAGGCAATGAATACGAAAAAGCCAAAAATAAGGATATTTTTAAAATAAATGCAATGGTTAATTTTCATCATCAATAAACCGTTGCGTCTATAGAGACGATTGTGGTTTGGATAAAGACAAAATGAATGCATAATTCCTTCCGTGTGAAATTAAAAGGTGAAATTAAAAGGTGACATTCGTGGACTGTATTCTTTGGACAAAGGGTATACTTTTAGTTATATCTAACGGAAGGAATTATGCATTCAAAAACAAAAACTTATTATTGATTCAAGTTTCAATATAGGTAATTATACCGTAGTCTATAATTAGTAAATAAATATAAATATATTAAATACACTAAACCAAATTTAACTAACCCTAAGTACTTTATTAAACCAGATGGACAATATACTTTGGCTATATCGATTTGGACACGTTATTAACAATCTAGCTAATTAGGTCAACTCATATGTTAAATCTGCCCATCTAAAATTTGTGCGGGAAATTTCCCCCCATAATGATTTCTACTTTTCACTGTTAACTCTTCTTTAGTAATAGATTGGGTTTTACATTAGTTACTGGGATAATTAACAAGTACACATAAAACCATTTTTGAGACTTTAACCATGTTGTACAAAACATGGACTTTAATAAGAACTACAGAATTATATCCGAGATTTGCCGTAATTAATGTTCTCGGACGATGGACAGATAATCGATGGATAACACATTATCCAGACGTTGTCTGAAGAGTGGAGCAATTAAGAAATACAACATTAATCAGAAAGAGGCCTATTATTCCATCCTCCCATTACAGAAAAACAAAATACAGAACCTTACATTTTAATTTCAAAGATTGGGACAGATAGTAAAGTAGCACCTAGGAGTCCCCACCCTCCTTTGTTTCCTAGGAGGAACCCAGTAAGCACCATCTATTTGAAACCATCCGCCATCCTCTCCATATGACTCAGCCCATAATCCTGGTCTATAGCATTCTTCAACCAAGTTCTCATATGCTATCCCTTTATTCCTTTCGGCAGTCATAGCATAGCGATTGTTTGCTAGAAGACATTTACTATAAAAACGATAATAGATTGAATGTGGCATCGACCACCACATGAAATTCCGAGATCGGTCAAGCCGGACAGAATGAAGAGTTTCCAGTGAGTAGACAGCGGGCATGTGGAAAGTTGGGATTGTATTATCCTAGGAAATAGAATGATGAACTATAAAATTTGTATAAGTGGAAATCGCCAGAAATAATTATTAGTTTCTATTAGGTGAAGCTAAATTACCTTTTTCTCATCAATACCGGATGGTGGTTCATAGCTATGGAGGTGTGTTAGATTGATCATTTTGTGTTGTGTTGATTTGACTCCAACGAAATAAATTATAATTATATATATAGAAAAATCAATATAATATTGAGATAGACTTACGACGTTGAAATCGGAAATGGAGGGAAATTTACCGCTCTTATGTCTTAACCTAATTATGTTGACTAATTTTGTCCAATGTGTAGAAAGATATTTTTAAATTCTAGCCATTTGGTTAAGACTTAATGGATTACTAATCATATATTTCTATTTATCCCCAATTTATAAGAAATAATACATAAAATTACGATTATACAAAGTTGGTATGGATATTAATTATCTACAAATACAATTTTGATTATAATTATACAAACAACATAATTTATTTAAAAAGTTTGTCTTTTTAAAAGTCGTAGAGATGTCCAAAAATAAGTATCCATATCACACAACATATTAGAAATCCACGTTTAAAAATACTAGAAATCCACGTTTAAAAATATTTATATTTAAACGGCGTCGCATATAATCAAACCTCCCCCATAAACGATAATCCGGAGCTTTTATTTTAGATATTTTTTCCATATAGATTCTGATATTCCGGAGTAGGAAACACGATGTCGTCAAGCGAAAGTGGAGGTGAGTAATCTATAATTTAAATGGTAAAAATTCTGGAAAAAGCTATTATCGAGATAAATGATGATATCTTTTTGATCTGGTGAAGGAGTGAGCAACCGGTCCTCTCACACCGTGAGTGGAATCCCTCGGCAATGTACATGTGGCCAATTATCTGTGATGAAGACTTCAAAGACCCCGAAAAATCCTGGTAGACTCTTTCATTGTTGTCCTTACGGATCGGAGGAGGTAAGCAGATAAGCAACATAAGTAGGAAAAGCTGATTTGATTAAAATTTCGTTTAACATTTGATTAAAATTGGAGTTAACATTTGATTAAAATTTCGTTTTGCCCAATTTAGAGTAAGAATCATTTGTTTAAGTGGACCGACATATCCATGGTTGAAGAGATGGAAAGTGTTGAAAGGGTGGTTAAGACTCTGGAAGAAGACTTGGAAGTGATAGAGAAGAAATTCAAAGAATTTGAAGAATTTAAGGAACAAACCCAGAAAGAGATTGAAGGTCTTAAGTGTGGACTGTTGCTATGTGGGAAAGATAGAGAAGATATTTGTGTGAAGAACAAAGTATTTATCTTTGGTGGTTTAATCGTGGCTGTCGGATTCTATGTATTATTCAGTTGAGAGTAGAGTTAGTAGATTTCATTATGAAATGTAATGTATGTGTGGGACTACTTATTCTATGAATTATGTTTCCATTATGTTTCATCCGACTCAAGTAATCCTTTTTGTTAAGACTCAGTTCTTGTGAAGAACTGGTAACGGATAATAGATAAGAATAATGTTAGTATAGAGTCCTAAAACGACTGTAACAATGGATTAATTAATATGGATGGCAAGATAGGATGTAGACAAAATGAAATACAGAGAAAATAATAGTTTGGGTACAGAGTACATAATACAGAAAAACATAGTAGGCGCCAGTATCCACAGGAATATAGTAGGAAAGAAAGGAAATGATGGTTACGACTACAAACAGAAACTTGGGAAACATGTAGACACTAGGCCGCAAAGTCAGATGCATAAACAGGACAGACCAAATGCTCATAAATGTCCATTGCATATTGACGCCTGAAAGAGTCAACGTGTTTGTCAGTGATTTTCTCCATTTGGTCTGGGAGTTTATCACTTGCCATTATCTCAAGAAATTTCATAGCAACGGGGCCACAGTCACCAGATCTAACATTCTTGTATACACCATGTATTCGCCTCCACAGGAAAGGTTTTAGTCCATGGTTCTGGGAACATGCGGGCTTACAGTACCTCTGGATGAGGTGTGGCAAAAGGGTAACCACAGGCTCGATAAATTCTTTAACTTTTTCCTCCGGATTGAGGTCAGTATTTGGGTCGAGAATTTCAACTTCCCAGACTCCTAGATTGATTGAAAGGCCTACCCAGTGGGAAGAATTCCAGATCATAGGTACATAAATGGTATCAATGTCTGTGAACCACTCGGTGGTGGGGCCAACGATAAAGCGTTTCATGGGATCGGACCAGCGGACGCGAGATTTGATTTTTGCTGCTTTGAAAGATTTGTATTTTCCTTGTAAATGGTTAGCAAACCATGGTTCAACAAAAGCAGCACGCTGTGTGGCAAGTCTTGTTGCAAGCCTACTAGAAAGTAACTCCACTAAAACCTCCATGTGCTGTGGAAAGAAAGAATAATATATTAATATCTCTGAGTACTAGCTAAATACAGAACAATGAGTTGAAAATAAAATATAGTTACCAGAGTTGAAACCCAATTTTGAGGTTTTGCAAGCTTGAGGAGGAATGAGTTGGGAAATAGGAATCCAGAATCCGTAACATGTTCCCTGAGAGGAGTAACAAGGATAGTTTAGGTGCCTTAATGACCACATGTGAGGATTTAAGAAAAAAATTACAGTGTATGCATACGTATTAGGAGCTGATGAAAGGGTGTCCAAAAAATGGGCATAATCTGCCTTTTTTAGGAGTGGTAAAAGTTGGTATGCCTCCATTTTTGGTTTTGATAAAAACTCAGCTACAAGAAAAGACTCAGCTTCCGAAAGAATAGGTTTTTCTCTCGATCGTGCTGGTGATGAATCTGAAACATCAACTAAATCCTCTTCTATAGGGTCAGATGTGTTAGACAGTTGCGAGTTATTATCCTGGAAGATAAAATAAAATAAGCAATCATAATATTGTTAGATTAAAAAGACCAAAGTAGGAGGAAACAAAATAGAAAATACATATGAAAGACTAACAATAGAATCTTCTTTGTCCTGAAGATAAAGGAGAAATCGAAATTTAAAAGTCAATATCAATATAAACTTGTTTTATTTATAAAAGGATAAAATTATAAGTAAACCTGATTATCCACAATGTTTTGTCCATCAATGTTTTCCCTTAAGAAGAGTTTACCCTGAACCAATATGGAAAACATTGTAAAGTTAATGGGATTAGATGGTAAAAAGTAAAGAATGACTGAAATAGTTCATAGGCAGAGATAATATGTCCATACATCAGTTGGGGATGATTGGTTGTTTATCTCTGATTTGGATGTGGTATCAAAAACAGGATCCCCCACAAATACCAATGCCTACAAACAGAAATAATAAAAATGAAGAAGGCATTTATACGGCGACCTCTATAATAAGGGTATGAGAATTTTTAAGGTAGACCATATTTAAATTTGCTTGAGAAATTAATGTATCAGGGGTATGAACAATCTTTACGTGGTCCTGTGAGTATAAGTAGAAATACACATAAGAATTTGGGAATTGGTATACAAAAAACTTTAAATACACGTTATAAAATACTGGCAAAGTTTAGGAGAAGAGAAGACCTGCAGTGGATTATCTTCAGAGATTTGTTGCATAGGTGTATCAATCATTTTCTGAGATGCAATAACACTAACCAATGTTTCCTGAGTGTATTAGCAAAGGAAAATGGTCAAATAGATAAGTTAAAACAATTATCCATTAATTCCTGACCATTATAACAAGACACACTCGGAAACTACTAGCTGTTTTTGAAGGTATACCTTTATTGTGACATCTTCAGCAAATACCAAAGGCTGCAAACAACAAATAAATCAAATAACTATCAATATTATAGTGGTATATATTATAATGAGCAGTTTTGGAAACACACAAAAGACCAATTGGACTGCAAAAAGGAATAATGAAAAAAAATACGGGACCTTCAGTGGATTATCTTCATCCATTGGTTCAACACGTGTATCTATAACATATTCAGACACAGGGAGAGTAGCCAATGTTTCCTGATATAATTTAAAAAATTGTAAGAGATTTATTTGGAAATTATGGTATGTGTTCACATTATATAGTTTATAAAAGTGACCAAAAATTCCTGTCCATCATATCAAGAAACAGATGGTAACTATGATATATTGTTTGAAGGTAGACCTTAAGAGGGTTATATGCAGCTTTGGGTTGCCTGGAGGTATCTACCACAGACTGAGGTGAAAATAATCTATAGAATTCATCCTTGGAGTTGAAATTTAAAGATAATGGTTAGAATACACATATCAACTATGTTCGGTTGCACAAATTATCGGGCATGTAGTCCTAATATAGAATGCAGTTTATGATAAGATTTGATGGCAGTTAGGTTGTAGTACCTCAAATTGGTTTTGAAGCTTCGTTGTAAGAGGTTGAATAATGTCAGCAGCCATTGGAGATTTGATGGCAGTTAGGTTGTCACTTTTATCGAAACTGGGATCATAATCAATGTGCTTAACCTGTAAGAATAGTTAGGTTGAACTGTTAAACAAGAGAGGAAAAAAACTGGAATGGTCGCGTTTAATACTAACCACACATGTATATGTGTGCAATTATACCTTGGAGCAAGATGGATTGTATTCGTTACCCTCGAGAGCAGAAGGGGTATTCAAACAAAGGGAATCTTTGTTGGCAGTGTCATAAATGGGATTTCCTTGATGTGTATCAGGCTTATTAGGCTCTTCTGATGGGAGTGGGGTAATCAAGACATCCATGGGGTCATCACCAAGCACCTGATTGTCATATGTGAAGCAATGATTAATTAAAGGGTAAGTTTAAAGAGTAGCAATAAACCAGAACACATACCGGGGTTTTAAATGTCGTTCTTTCAATGGAGTCCTCGACAAAACCATCAACCACATCATGGATGCCCAACTGGCCAAATACCTCCCGGTATTGTTTCCAGTTGTGCTGAACTCCATCACCAACCAATATATCTTCAGGAGATTGAGGTGGGACATCCGATGTATCGAAATTCTTGTTGGATTGTGGCTGTTTAGAAAGGTAAAAAATGTTTAATATTATATAGATATTGTTACACAATAAGTAGGAAACAAAAAATATAAAACAGTCATACCTCCATATCCAAATCAGTGTTTGTTTGCTCGATCCCGGAGTTATATTCGGACTGATTGGTGTAGCCTTCATTATTGTTTGCCATAGGCAAATCATTGTCTGATTGTGATCCCAAATTGTCAGCATTGACTTTGGTTGCGCAGGGATCCTGTAATGTTAAACCACTTTTTATATTAATATTATAGTTATAGTCATAGCTATGTGAGTGGTAGAAGCTATAAACCTCCATAAGAAAGCCTTCATGTATGTGTGGGTTTGATAAAAATTCATTGCTTGATCGATCATTCTGGTAAGAAATAGAAGTTGTTTCCATAAGGTGAGGGGCAAACAGTGTCATTCAAGGAAGGGGTAAGATAAATACCTCATTGGACATATCATCCGGAGTGGTCTGAGATTTAACAGGAACTTTAGCTTGCGTCATGCGCCTGGATCTGGAGGCATATTGACCAGATCTAGAAGAGAGTTTTCTAGAGCGCTTGAATATGATTGCCTTATTTATTTTTTCTAGCTTCAATACACGCTTTGATAGCTCTGCCACTTGGTTTTTCAGTTCCACCATTAAAGAAGAATTCTCATCATCACATAGAGTTAGAGAAGACCGGCTACGGGTAGCATAGCGATGCTTTGATTTTGGAGACTGAGACTTCACACGTAGTGGCGTGTTAGATTTCTTCTGCCCTGGTTTCTTTTTACGCTCGACAATGTGCCTTTTATGAACAACTGCGACTTTCTCTTTTGGGAAAGAAATGAATGGTAATGAGTCATCACCTCCTGGCCATTCAGATTTATTGAATTTATTTGATCTGAGTATCAGTTCCGACATATAAGCTACTTTCTTGTCTTTCACCTCATCATCCCACTCCCCCCAAGATTTGTCAACATTTTGTCCAAGAATAATGTAAGGATCCACTTTGTCCTGACCAAACAGAAGGGTAAATTGAGTAACAAAGAGGGAATGTAAAGATGAAAATACCTAGGTTGGAAACTTATACCTTCAGGTGGTGCTCAAGAGCGTGTATTTGTGAAAGAGAAATTAATTGTTTTGGCAGAGAGACTTTATTCCAGTGTTGGATAGTCATTGAGGTGGAATCATCAGTGACCAAATCAACCATGCCAGGAATGTTTCTAAATGCTAGGAGTTGCAACGCAAGCGGAAAACCTTTCAGACGGAATGTGATCTGCTGAAGTTGTTTGGCGAAATTCTTCACAGGATCAGTTGACACCAATTTTTTCCCAGTGCCTGATGGTACAATACGTTTCCCGGGTCTCATGGATGCTATTGTCTTCATAAATGACTCTCTACCCCAAGGGAAGGCAAGGAACGCTTCAATATCTGCCAACATCTCAACATATTTAAATGTGGGCCTCCCAGTTTGGTTTGAGGATATGAGGACACCATCAACAATGAGGAGATACGCAAGCTTAACTCTGTGTTCAGGAGACAAGGGTTTTTTGGGTTTGAGGAGCATTTCAGATACATCACCTAAGGTTGCGTCCTTATCTTTCCCTATTAACTCGTTCCAGTAACAATCCTGCCCTTCAACATAAGTTGGCTCACTTTCTGGATCATAGTCCTCTAGAAATTCACCGCAGGGCAAACCAGTTAAAGCACCAAATTCAATTAGGGAAAATCTAAGGGGTTGTCCACCAAACACAGTCCATAATTCATACTTCTGTTTGGTTATCAACTGCCTACATAGCAAAGAATGTATCAGCTTGCAAGAACTAGGGCTTCTACTTACCGGCAAGTCGAAGAGAGGACCGAAGCAAGATTGCAGAATAGTGTCGAATTCCGGTGTCCCATGGAAAATAGACCGGATAAACGAAAGAATGTCGGGTTTACAATAGACATTTAGCCTCGCTTTGGGATAACGATCAGTGGCGAAAAGTCGAGTGGGAAGATTTAAATCCCATTCTGAAGAAGCTTGCTTTGAAGTCGAGGCTGCAGTTGGTTTTTGAACTGGTTAATTGCATAAATTAGTTATGAGAACATGAGCATTGGGTTCAATAATTACCTTCCATTAGGGAGATGCGTGGAGTTTCTGATGTACAGCACTACGAAAGCGATGAAGTAGGGAAACCGTGCGACGGCGGTGAGTTGACGAGAGAGCGTAAATGGCCGGAGAGCTGACGGAAACCAAGGAAATGGCGGGTCAGATTTGAGCTTTAAACGGGAGAATCAAGAAACGGTAAAGAAGTTGGGAGAAGAAATTAGGGTTTTTTACAGTGGGGGAAAAGCGTAATAAGTTTACAGTGGGGAGGATAGAGACAAAGGCAAACCAGGTTCGGTTTGTAGGAAGAGAAACGGAACCGGTTGTAGAACCGGATTGGAGGGTATAATGGAGATTTGGCAAAGAGAGAGTGCCTTCTCCCTTGAAAGTGCCTAAAGGCACAAATAAGTCCCACAAAGTGCCTTATTATGCAATAATTCCTACTATTAATTATTGTAAAGTTGGAATAATATAAGGAAAAAGTAAGAGAAATTGACAAAAGATAATAAATGGGATTGCTTGGAGTCGTGGCAATGTTTTTGGTTGCACACTGCACAGAGCACAAAGTTTCATAACAGAGGTAATTGTTGCATGTGGCCCCTTCTTCCTAAAGCTCCTTTCTTAACTCTTTTGTCTCTTAAATTTTTCACTTTTTTCTTCTTTATTCAAATTGTGGATATTCTCATTCATGACCATTAATGTTTTCTACTCCACAAAAAAATCTTATTTGATTCCCCAACACAGAAGATGTATTACAAGATACAGTAATAAATAGAATGCATAAGTCAGCTTTAGAAGCCATGAAAAAACTTGGTCAATTCTTTAATAGTTTTAGTGAAAGTTACGTTACATTAAGTCTTTTTTTTGTTAGTCAACCATTGAAAAAATGTTTTTTAATAGAAAAGAAAAGTTACCCCATGTAAAAACAAAGTCTAAAGCCAACCAAAAACTAATAAAAAAGGATAAAATTTATTTAAAAGATCAAAAGTAAAGATAGACTACAGAACATTGTATAAAAAGAAATAAAAAACAAAAAACAAAAGACAAAAAAAACAGTAGAATTTTGTTAAAAAGTAAAAAAAAAAAAGTAGAAGAAGAAGAGTAGCTAAGCCCAACTTTATATTATTTTCACTTACCCTACACTATATTTTTGAAAACACCACTCTATGCTCAGAGACACACACAGTCCCTCACTACTCTCTATCTCTCAATCTCCTACAAGTAGACTTTAAGACAACTTTTGTCTCAGTGTTGAGTAATGTAAAATACCCATCTGGTCATTTAATAAACACAATCTCTTTCTCTCTCTCATTCTCTATTTAGATTACTTAAAGCAGAGAGATCCAAACATCATCAATCAAACACATTCACCAACTACTACAATGGACTACGTAAGCTCCTTCCTCTTTCTTCTTCTTCTATAACTTTTTTTGAAGCTTCTTTTGTAACTGTTTTTGGTTTTTTCCAATCAGGAATACGGAGGAGGAGAGTACTGTCGGAGAGGACATGTACCAGCTTTTGGAAGCTGGGATTGGAACGACGCCGTTCCATTCACTCAATGTTTCGAGACAGCAACAACTCAGCAACCTGCTTTTCTTCACTACGCTCCTTACCCTCAAGATCGTGATCTTTACCTCGCTGGAGATCTCTACGATAATCACCACCTTGTAGCTCCTGCCGTCATCATCGTCCCTCGTCGCCGGGTACTTTCTTGATTCATGTTTCTTGATTCGTGTTTCTTGATTTAGTCTTATGTTGTTCGAAAATGTTTTTTTCTAGGCTAAGGTGGGTCAAGAACCGGTGGAGAAGAAGAGAAATGTCTCCAAGGAGCAACACAACTACAAGACGGAGGCGCGTGAGTTTAACGCGCCGGTAAGCTGTCCGACACCGGTGGTGAAGCGGAGGATGAAGGCACAAAAGCCTGTGGATGAGGACTTGTACAAAGTCTCCCCACAACTTCTCTCAGTCAAATCCAAAAGGGTAATTAAACATTTAATTTGTTTTTAATTAGTCTTATCTTTATTAAATTGCTTCGATTATTGTTTTGATTATGGAAAATGTTAATAATTGAAATTTGCAGAAAAGAGGAGGAGGTGGGTTTGGGTGCATTTCAAGGTGTTTTTTGCCAACACGGGTGCTTTGAAGCAACAAGCGTGAGAGACTTGAGTCAGAACAACACTTTGTTTTTTCTTTTTCTTTTTTTCTTTATCTAATCCTATTATATATATCAAAAGACTATGCTTGTGAGAGTATTATGTATGTATTTATTTATGCGTAGGGGAAAAAGAAGATGAATTCTAAAAGATACTAGACCAATGTAGCTTTTGGGGAAAAGCTTAGCCATATTTCGTATTAATTAAACTTAACAAATTGAGACTTGGTTTTGCAAATTCTGTATTATTATGTTGTTTTTGGCTCAAATCCTCTTAAAATGTACTATGTTTGGTAGTAGTAGGATTTGGTTAGATTAGGGATGGGAAAGGAGTTAAAGCTGAGGTAGGGGAATGTTGAATAGTATCTTAGCTTCTTCTTCTACTGAAAGTTTGACTTGTGACATAGCTACCTAACTTTTTTTCCGATTTGAAAAAGAAGTGATAATTATATGTAGAATTATTGAAAATGAAAATTAATGTGAGATTTTGGATAAGAGAATAATCATTGACTGGATTAATTGTTGAAATTTAGTTTGTCGAATAGTTACATTTACCAGTCAAAAGTTTGTGTAATGAATATTGATATATAGTTTTATACAAATTACTAGATAAGATGATGCCTTGTCATATTCAACTATAGTTAGCTGAGTTCTATCTTCTATGTATGAGGGACTTGATTTTTTTTTTTTTTGGGGTCAATTTTTAGTAACTAAGTAATGATAATTAAAAGGGTGATTTAGGTGAATAACCAAAAAATAAAGAAAAATTAGTTTTTTAGAAAGAAGGTAGAGAGAGATAGGAAGAGAAAGAGAGTGAATAGGGGGGTTAGAGGTTAGATATTTAATTTTGTTTTTTTTTAGGTTATCTAGTGCAATTTCCCTAATTAAAAAATGTTGGTAGGTTACTTATATATGAAAGTAATGTTTATTTAAACTTGTTTTTTATCAAATTTGAAATTGTAAGCTAATTGGACGTAGTATTGCTCGGATCCTAAATGATTACAAATTTAGATGAGCTATGAGTGCTTCTTCAGGATAATGGTCGATTTCTAGGAAAAAAATAAAAACAATTAACGTAAAATGTTGGCTGGTTTACTATATTAGAGGGATCATCAATATAAAGCTTTTGAGAATGCCGTTATGTTTTTGGTTTGGTAAGTCGGCTTTGCGTGAAACTGGATGTTGCCTTTGGTGATCCGATGACAATCTGTCTTCTAAGGTGGTGACAAACTAGCGGAAGTAAACTATTTATAAAAAATCTTAAAAATATTAGGAGATAGTGATTTATAAGAAAATTCTAAAAATCCTAAAATTTAAACATAAGTAATTTATCTATAAGAAAATCCTAACAGAGTAACAGAGATAAACCTAATTGCTATATTTATTAATAATAGTACTTAAATATAAATTCTTTTCATTGTATCCACCAAATTCATGTGGAATCTCCTTATGGATGGGATAACTTGAAAGTGAATCGGATCCTATACTAATATTTGGGAAGTACATCCTAAGAGTCATAACTTAGATTTTGTAAGAAATTACAATATATGCCATTCGAGATCTCTAATTATAATCATTTTATTCCATTTCACTAATATATATTAACGGATCAACGGGTCAAATGGGTTTAAAGATATCAAAATATTTTGTTTATATAATTCATATAATTCGAAAAACATTTCGAAAAAACAACACAATTCATATAATTCGAAATGTTATTGAAAATGTTATATAGTAATCCATTATTCAACACGTTTTCGAAAATGTTATTAAAAAATGTATTTATATATTGGCGAAAATTATTCTCACACATATTAAGTTACCAAAATTGAAATTCATATTAATACTAAATCTAAACTTAAATATTCAAATTCAAATTCCATATAATTTAACAAACAACAATCAAACAAGTTAACAAAATATATTTAGTTCCTAAAATATAGTATCATTAACTATTAAATCTTTATTTTGACGTAAATTCATATCCATGTAATTTCATTGGTTAATATTATAATAAACGTTTCCTTAATTATTGATATGATTATCACACGATAACTTGGATTTAGAAAACAATAAATATTTTCTGAAATCTAATTATTTTTTGAAATCTTAACATAAATATATTGCTTAGTTTACGCATATAGTACCAAAGCAATATAGATACTATCAAAATTATATCTTAACTATATATTCCCATCTTTTAAATTTTAGCATATTCCACAAATGTTGAATTAAAACTTTAATTTAAAAATATATTATTTTAGATTTCATTTTATCAAATCTAAAATTTCTACCGACTCTCTTATGCCTATAAATATAGTAATCCACTGAAGCACTTACATATCACTCAAACTTTCAGAGCAATTTTAAAGTATTTTGTTACGTTTCTCAAAACGATGAATTATTCAGCTACATGTACGTTAGAGAGACTATTGAATGATTTTTTTTCTATTGTATGAGTTTGCTTTTACTCACAAGGCGATTTTTCTAATCTATTAATTTAGCTGGATTTTTTAATTTTTTTTAGCTGAATTTGAATACCTTTTATTTTGTTTCTTCTCACATTTCTTGACTTGATGATTTGTTTCAGATCTACGTCCAAAGAGTCTCATCCAAAGTCTGATTCAATGAGCATGTGTATTGAGAAGGTTTTGTATGTTTCAAATATTTCTAATTCCTATCCACGTAATTTCATTGGTTAATATTATAATAAACGTTTTCTTAATTTTTGATATGATTATCTGCATACATTTAATATTATTTGGTTAATTATTATTTTAGGTATTATATATTGGCAACCAACGACTTTGAAGAAACAATGAAATAGTAAGGATTTTATGTCAAATATTTTTGCATGTTATGTAGTCTCTCTATATATGTTTTTTAAATAAAATATTATTAAATGTCAAATAACAAAATGATGTTTAGTTTCAGAGGAGTTATATGGTAGGACGGGTTTGGGTTGATATTAATATGGAACGGTATACCACGGGTAAAATCGTAGAACTAACAATCAAATACAATTATACAATCTTAAACACACTATAAAAAATAATATTAACAAAAAATTATAACTTAAAATTTAAACTTTTTAGTTACACATATATCGACATGTGGTGTACCATGGAGTAAAATCCAACTTTATTACAAATCAAATACAATCAATCATAAGATTATAAACAAAAAAAATTTCTTATCAAATATATACAACGCAAATAATCAAATTATAAAAAAAAACAAAAACAAAAATTTATTTATCTTGCGGGTCATATTCTATGATACTGGACCAAATACATTTGGCACTGAGAAAACAAAACCCAATATAGCCCACGTAAAAACTTTAACATAATACAACTATTTTTTTTTTCTCAATGACACAATGCAATTATGAATACCTAATTAAACCAAATAAATTGTTAATCTCATATAAACAAAAATACAATTCTAATGCAGCTAAAAACATTTTATATACAATACAATATTCTCTCTTTCTTTATTACCAAGTCATGTTTGTCAACCAAGTTAAGATTATACAACATTTAATTCCTATAATAAAATAATCCAATATGATATAGAATATAGATTTAAAATTTATTATTATATTAATATTTAGTTCTACAAACAAAATATACAACCGTCGTTAAATGAAATATACAATATTATATCCAAATAGTAATAAAAATAAAATATTATGTGCATCACTTTTATACTATACTATTATACTATATTATTACTTTTTTCTTCAAAAAAAATATACAATTTGATTCATACAAAATATTTAATCCCGTGCTTTATAGTACGGGTCATGATCTAGTTGATATATGAGAAGATACCTGAAGGTAAGGGTTCAAGAGATCTTCAAGTGATGCATTTTGAGAGGTTAGCGATGAACTTGGATCATCAATCTATGGGAACTTTTGGGAGATGTCAATGGGTAGGCACAACATGAGGTCAAATAATCTTTCTTCATAGGTGAAGACTGGAGACATATACTTCGATAAACACCGATGGTTGTAAGGTCATATGAGAAGTTACACATGTAGCCAAGCCTTTTACGGATGGGTTGATTTGGAAAAAGAAATCATTTATCAGTGAGTATTGAAAGGTAAATGCTCAATGAATCTTTATGTGATGCATTTTAAGGGATTTTCATGGGTTGGCGATGAAGTTAGATAACCGATTTTCAATAGTTTTTTTTGGGATTATCAAGGGTTGGCAAAGAACTTGGATCATCAATATATGGGGACTTTCCTGGACAAACAAAAGACAACACATTATTTTCCAACAAAAAGCTTTCTACCAAAACCAAAATACATGAAACCACTTAATATCCAAATGTTAGCCAGCTCATATGGTGATTGATGATCCCCTTCGCTTTTTTTTTTTCACTGCTGACACTTTTGTAACATTTAACAACGTTGTCGAAATCTCCTCCATTTCATTTCACTTTTTACTGTATACAGATGGTACTATGGTAGTTTTTTGGAGAGATATAGCCCAGCTACAAATCATTCTTTTTTGTTTTTTTTTTCCTTTTCATTTTTCTCCCGATTTTTTAACAACTTTTCTAGAGTACGCCTTCATAAAAGTAGTCGCATAATATTTTCTCAAATTGAGTTTCAACCGTTGACAAAAAAAAATGGAGTTTTATATAATAATATAACCAAATGACTTTAACGTTAAAGTATCACTTAAATGTTGGGCGTGACTCTTAAGTAAATTATGAAAGACCTATCTTTCTTTCTTATTACTTATTACGTTACAACTTATACAACGATTGAAAGTTCGGGTTTTAATTTTTTTTTTTATTAATTTCCTAACCAAATTATTTCGTCTTTTATCATCTTTTGTATAAAAAATGAAAAGAAAATACACGTTCAAATAAAGGGAAAAGTGTGTTTAACAAAAGAAGACAAAAGTGGTCGAATTATGGCAATCAAATGTCATTAAAGGAAACACCCACGCTTTAAAATTAGGGAAAGAGAACGGTAGCACTCTAAAGCACATTTAAAGCAACTAGATTGATCAAATTTAGTTTCTACTTTTTTACTTTGTTGCGGAGTGGTTGTTTTATTATATTTTAGTTTCTATTACAATCATAGAGAGATTTTTAGGATGCAAAAAGTTGTATAAATAGAACAATAAAAATATATATAAAACTTTTTACTATTTGTAATGAATGGTTGGTATAAATAGCTTCATTTATGCCACTACAAATTTGAAAACTTGAACAAAGTTTTTTTATTTATTAGTCTTTTGTTTTATTTGTAATGGAATATGTAGAATAAAATTATTCTTTTATTTATTTTGTTTTATCTAACCGTTTTCTTATTAATGTTTTACTTATTTTAGTAATTCTTTTAACTCTAAGAAATAACCATTCATAGATTCTTTCTTATTACGGTATTGTCATAAGGTGCTTAAATTTAGTCTGATTGTATATATAGTGTGAATATCCATAGACATGTATTTTAAGTTTTAAAGTATCCTATACTATTATTTGGGGAGTACAATTTATGGATTACCCTTAATTAACCTTCTCCTTTGTAAGAATTTACTTAAGAATGCCATTAGAAATAAAATTTTATAGAGTAAATTAATTCAACTCATTAAGGATAAACAAGTCAAATACTATTTTATGCAATTTAATTAAATTAATTTAATTATAAAAACGAAAATCTATTATTAATTTCTTTAAAAAGAATGACCAATCAAAATGAACATATAAGATTTGATATCTAACTTACCATATTAATTTGTTATTAATCATTATACTTCACCTCTCATCTTTATATGATTCTATTTCTAAAATAAATAAATCATTATATCCTCTATATAATAAAAAAAAAAAGTAAATTTTTTTCCGCATATACCAAGATTTGAATTTTTAAAAACGAATATAAATTATTCAATGTATGAAAGAACAAATTTAACGGGTCAAAAATTCATATTTGAGTAATATATTCCTTTTTTTTTATATCATCAATACTTAATAGAGCAAAAATTTATGAAGTATAAATACTCTAATTTGATTTTTTGAAACAAAATAATCTACGTTTTAGATGCGATTCATTTATGATATTTTGATTTTTGATCTAACTAAATTATATGCACTCTCATTTTGTGGTTGTTAACATAAATTAACTCATTATTCAAATAATATTATTTTTTTTAAAAATAATCTTAATTCCAGTTTTCATATCTTAAAAAAAAATATCCATAATTGAATACTATAGAAAAAGGAAAATATATTCATTCTAATATTATATATAAGGACTGACAAAAAAATATTATTTTTTCACTTACTATTATAATATATCACAACTTTATTCTAAAACATAAAATTTATAAATTTTGTAATAAATGAAATTCAACCCGTACTGTAGTACGGGTGATGATCTAGTAGGAGATAAAAGTAGATGGTGATTATAAACGCATACGTCCACGTTATCACTAGTTATGGCCATGCAAAAGTAATCTAAATTAATCCAATTATCGATCCTCACATGCATACCTTATAAATTTAGCTTCTATTGTCCATTCCCCCTTACAAAAATCACATTTCATTAATTTTGTGTATAAAATATAGGATATGTCGCGTGGGTCGTTGAAACCAATATAAAAATACTGGAAAAACATCTTAATTATTTTTGTTAAAATTTTGGATAAATATATCGTACTCCCTCTGTTTCAGAATATTGGAAGAATATTGGATATAAAGGATTTTTTTTGTTTCAAAATATATGATTTTCTCTGATTTCTATGCATTTATTTATTTTATTTATTTTTATAATATTATTGAGATCGAAGAAACTAAAGAAAAGGTTGACCAAAATCTCTCAACGTGGCCATTAGTATTCTTTTCTCAATTAATTAAGTTTTGTTTATTAATGTTTTTGTTAAAGAAATAAATTTTCTTAATATGTGAACTATTTAAAACTTTTTTTTTTTGTTAAAGTATTTTAAGCATCTTCATATTAGTATTTTCTTCAAAGTGAAATATAGCTTTAGTGAAATATATATCATTTTGTTCATATGTTTATGTATAATGTATTTATCAATATAAAGTCAATAACTCAATCATTCCAAACAAATTATTAATTCTTCTTTTGCACCAGTTTGATTCCGTTACACAATTTTCAAGAGAGGAGGAGGCAAATTAAGAGTTTGGACTTGGAAATTTCATTGTACTAAATTTCTGTCTTCTCCATTTCCAAAGTCTTCGGAAGTCATTTTGACCATTTTCGTTGTATTCTTTATTGGAGAATACTCTAGACTGACTCTTCACGAATGACTGACTCTTCACGAATGGTCGCTACTCTGTTCTTGTCTTACTCTCTCAAATATAGAAACATAATATGTTACTCTCTCAAATCGGTATCAGAGCAGGCATCTGAACCAAGTTGCAACTTAATTAACAACAGGTGCAGATCCTGCGGAAGAGATGGACTATCCCAATGAGTTTATTGCTTTAGGTCGCTCAGTCACGCTGGAGAAAGGGAATTATGGCCACTAGAAAGTGAAGATGAGAGCACTTATTCGTGGACTTGGAAAAGAAGCATAGATTGCAACTAATCAGGGATGGAAACCTCCAGTCATGAAAGGTGAAGATGGAAAAGATGTCCTAAAACCAGAAGATAGGTGGGATGACACAGAGGAGGCAAAAGCTACAGCAAACTCGAAAGCGTTATCTCTGATCTTCAACTCTGTGAATCAGAATCAGTTCAAGCGCATTCAGAACTGTGAATCGGCTAAAGAAGCTTGGGACAAACTTGCAAAGGCATATGAAGGAACCAACAGTGTGAAAAGGTCACGGATTGATATGTTAGCATCTCAGTTTGAAACTCTCACCATGGAAGAATCAGAGACTATTGAGGAGTTCAGTGGTAAAATCAGTGCAATAGCAAGTGAAGCTCACAATCTTGGTAAGAAGTACAAAGATAAGAAACTGGTTAAGAAGCTGTTGAGATGTCTTCCTTCACGTTTTGAAAGTAAAAGGACTGCTATGGGAACTGCTTTAGATACTGATACTATTGATTTTGAAGAGGTTGTCGGGATGCTGCAGGCATATGAGTTGGAGATTACTACAGGTAATAATAGTTCTTCCAAAGGATTGGCACTCACTGTGTCTAGTGAGAAAAATGAGATTCAAGAGCTAAAGGATGAGATGAGTATGATGGCCAAAAACTTCAACAGAACCTTGAGAAGAGTAGAGAGGAAAGGTTTTGTAGGGAATCAGGGAGCTGATCGAGAAAAAGGCAGAAACAAAGATAGAAGTGGATAGAGGACAGACATTCAGTGTCATGAGTGTCATGGATACGGGCATATCAAGTCTGAATGCCCATCACTAAAGAGAAAATATCTCAAGTGTATTGCATGCAAAGGAACTGGACATACAAAATTTGATTGCATAGGCTCTAGCTCCAGAAAAGACAAGTCCTGCGCTGCTGAAAGTGAGAGTGACTCTGAAGATGATGACTCATCTGAAGATGTAACAGGATATGTGGCCTTCATGGGAAGCTTAGAGGAAGAAGATGAATCCACAGATGATGAGTCAGTTGCCATAAGTGGGGAGAGTTCTTCCGAAAGTGAGTCAGATGTTGAACATGATGTAGATGTTGATGGTACGTTCAGAACATTATATGACAACTGGCTGTTACTGAGTAAAGAGAAGATCTCATGGATGGAAGAGAAGTTAACACTTCGAGATGAGAGTGAGAAGCTGAAAGAAGACTTAGCTCTGGAAGTTAAGAAAAACAGTGAGCTGATACAGAGATGTGGTTCAGAGGAAGAAAAAACCAGAGTCCTCACACTAGAGTTAAATGATACTCGGAAGAAGATACACATGCTGAATAGTGGAACAAAGGATCTGGATAGCATACTTGCCTCTGGGAGAGTTGGCAAATCAAACTTTGGTTTGGGTTACCATGGAGGTAGTACAGATGGAACTACCAAATTCGTGAAGAGTCAGGCATCCCACATTGTTGCCCACAATGTTATTAATCATCACAACCACAAGGATGTTAATCATCACAACCACAATGCTGTCAATCATTACAACCACAGTGCAGCTAGGAACAATTCAAAACTTTGCTCCAGCCAGACGTCTACATCAAAACCATTATCACAGATCAGTGACAGGGTATGAGTGCTACTACTGTGGACGACATGGTCACATACGGAGGTACTGTTACAGGTATGCAACTAAACTGAATAAGTTGATGAGACATGGAAAGCTTTATCCACTTCAGAGAAGACCATAAAAAATGTATGTAAAACGGGATGATCTGTATTGTCATGTTGCATACACTTCAGCTGAAGCATGTGGGTCTAAGCCATGGTACTTTGATAGTGGTGCATCACGACACATGACTCGAAGTCAAGATAATCTCAACAACTACAAAGAAGTCAGAGGAAGTAAGGTCGTCTTTGGTGGGGGTGCTAAAGGCAAAATCAAGGGAAAAGGAGACTTGATTGAAGCAGAGAAACCTCAACTCACAAATGTGTATTTTGTTGAGGGTCTGACAGCCAACCTTATTAGTGTAAGTCAATTATGCGATGAAGGACTTACAGTGAGTTTCAACAAGGTGAAGTGTTGGGCTAATAATGAAAAGAATCATACAGCTATGTCTGGAGTTCGTACAGGTAGCAACTGTTATATGTGGGAGGAATCTTCAACTAGTTTAAAAGCTGAGAAAGATGATCCAGTGCTGTTCCATCAACGTCTAGGTCACGCAAATGCAAGAAGTCTTGCAAACTTGGTAAGAAAAGAGATAGTTAGAGGTGTGCCAAATCTGAAACGTGTGGACAAGATTATGTGTGGTGATTGCAACCATAGAAAGCAAATCAAGGTACAACAAAAGATGGCAACAGAATATGGTATGTCTCTCTCGGATCTCCTACTTATTAAATGTGATAGTAAAAGTGCTACTGACATATCTAAGAACCATGTGCAACACTCTAAAACTAAACACATTGAGATAAGACATCATTTTATTAGAGAATTAGTTAAAGGAAAACAAGTGATTGTAGAACATGTTCCTACGGAGCTTCAACTTGCTGATATTTTCACAAAACCCCTGGACTATAACACGTTTTCGAACTTGCAAAAGTCTCTGGGTGTTGGTGAACTCTGACTATTTTCATGATGAGTGTTTGTGCTGAAATAGGGTAGGTTGTACAATGTGAAGATGATTTTATAAAACAGGTTTCAAAAGAGTTTCAAAGCATCTTTGCTGTAAAGTTCATCATGAGAAAGAGCAACCCTTCATGACTTGGAGATGTAAAGTCAGTAACCTGTGTGACAGACAACGTGTGAAAGATGTTCAGGAAGGGATGAAGTGTAGAAAAGAGCAGTAAAAAACACTTCACTTCATAAGATGAAGCATGAGCTTATCTAAGACACGGGGGACAAAAGAGAAATCTTGTCACTAACCCGAGGGAACAAAAGAGAAAGCTTGTTCATCAATCTGTGGGAGGAGTCAAAAGGAAAAAAAAAAAAAAAGTATTATGTGAAAAGCAAAAGCTTGCCCTGTTTTGATCACTCCTCCCACTGCAGAAAGGAGCAGTAAGAGGTACAAGACAAAGTCTGTATAATATTGTCAGTCTTGATGATCATTTCAGACTGAACATGGTTTTGCAGTTTGTCACACACCTCAACAAGAGGACTCGCTTGCACTCTGGGGTATGAAGGTGTGAAGACTACTCTTGTAGAATCAACATAAACAGTGTTGTTGGAACAGCAAAGTGATTTTTTTAATAAAAACAAGGGTCAAAAAGTAAAGTTAAGCACTGTACAATCGACCATGGAGCTTCACAGACCTCAAAAATGGGAGAGACGGTTGTGGTTACTGATGCTGATAGAGACTTGTTCGGTGATGTCTAATTGTGTTTCATAAAATTTGAGTTGAGCTCAAAGGTATGTTGTTCTCTAAAACTCGATGTTGTTATGCTATGTGCATTAGGTTGATTTTGAATCAATTATGTCACTCAAGCAGGGGGAGAATTAATGGTATAATCTGAACTTGTTCAAGAGAGTTTAGAATTCGGGGGGAGTTAATTAGGATTCAGGGGGAGTGTTTCAGTGTTTGAACATCATCTTGTACTTTGAATTTGGATGTTGCTTGGTTTTGTGTATTTTTGGTTAAGTTCACAAACCTGTTGCATGTTGGATGATGCTCCGTAGTTGATATGAAGATTTTTTATGATCTTTAATCTTTCTGGAAATTACTTATGATTTGCTTCCGCGTGATATGTTGTTTGCTTGTGAGTTTCTTGAAAGGATTATTGCAGGATAGCTTGAATTGACAAATTGGATCAAAATGGGGGAGATTGTAAGTGCATATAGTTCTTGAGCCTGAAGGACGCACAAAGCTTTGGTCTGAAGGACACACAAAGATTGGACCTAAAGGATGCACAGAACTTTGACCTGACGGATGCGCACAGCCCGCTGTTATTGCAGGACGCTGTTTCAGAATGACAGATGCGCACAGCCTGTTGTTACTGCAGGAAGCTGTTTCGAATTTGAAGAGTAATCAGCAAGTAAATTAGTTGACGTGGATTCTGTTACTAACTGAAGACATGACGTGGAGAACACGAGTTTGAGGTCAGTTAGGAAAAAAGATATTCACAAGAAGATTTGGAGAGATCCAATATCCAAGCCCTAACCTAGAAGGTTCTCAGCCCTTCGAATATAAAAAGGTTCGTTGAGAAGCTTGCTAGGGTTAGCCGTTTGAAGAGAGAAAAAGTTGTGCTAAGCTTTTTCTTTAGAAAGAGTAAGGTTTACTCTGAATCGGTATACAAGAAAGATAAGGAAGAGTGGTTACTTGAAGAGTCGGTCTAAAATATTCTCCAATATTCGTATGTTACTTGAAGAGTCAGTCTAAAATATTCACGAATGGTTTCTATGTTACTCTCTCAAACATTTAATATTCTAGAGTGGTTACTTGAAGAGTCAGTCTAGAATATTCACGAATGGTTTCTATGTTACTCTCTCAAATATAGAAACATTTAATATTTGCCTAGCTAGGTTACTTGGTCGCTACTCTGTTCTTGTCTTATTCACAAACCAGAGATTACATATATATATAAAATATTAAATATTCTCCAATATTCTCTATATAAACCACCATCATCTTTCAACGACATTATAGAAAATTATAGATATGGCAACTCCAACTAACAAAGAACATTTCTCGGGTGGACTTGCAAAGGTTTTGGCAGAAAAATGGCAAGTTGACGTAATGCTCAAGGCAAAGAATAGTGATGAGGGTTCAGCTATCTCTGCCCACAAACTTATTCTGGTCTCTTATTTCATCTTCTCTCTTTATTGATATCATAATCTGATTCAAGAAACTATGTGCAAATTTTTTTTTTGTGTGTGATTAATGAAGTTTTCTCACATGTATGTTTGGAATTTGAATAGGCATCAAGATCGGAGGTTTTTAAGAAGATGTTGGAATTAGACGAGTTGAAGACTTCGACGACTAAACAAGTGGAAACAATCACTCTCTCAGATATGAAACATGAAGAGTTAAAAGCGTTTGTTGAGTTTATATACAGTGATGGCTCCATGCTTTCTGCTAACGTGAAAGAACATGCTCGGTCACTCTATCTTGCGGCTGATAAATACGAGATTCTGCATCTACGAGACCTATGCAGAACCGAGCTTATATCTTTTCTGAGTTTGTCGAATTCTCTTGACATCCTTGAGCTCGCCCAAATTCCTTTTGACAAAGTCCTTCACGATGCAGCCTTTAGTTATATCGAAAAGAATGCAAGTACGATTGCTAGCTCTGATGATTTCAAGTTGTTCGTCGTCAGTAACCCAAATCTTGCCGTGGAGATAATGAAGGCTTCTCTTACTCGGACTAATAGAAGATGTTATGACTGTCGTTATAATTATTAATCATAATCAGACTGGTACAAGCTGCTATAATTGTGTGGTTCCTATTGTCATTAATTGTTCCAGCTAGAAAAATTACAATGTACTCCCTCTGTTTCAAATTATTGAGAGGTTTAAGGTATATGAACACATACTTTAGTCATTTTTATTTAGTCATTTTTATTTATTTAAAAACATCATTTATATTTAGTTTTAAGAAAATCAACCAATCATAATAAAAACTGCAAAATATAAATAGTCACAAATTATCAAATGCATTTAAATTTACATTGAAACTTGTAAAACACTAGAATTTAACCCGCGGTATACCGCGGGGCTATATTTTTTTTAAAAAATGTAATGTTATTTTTTAAAAGATTAACTGAAGATATATCATATTAATTTATATTTTTAAATGTAGATATCTATCTATCAATTTTTGAAGTATAGATACGAAAACAAACATTTTTTTTAAGTAAAGATGTATGGTGGATTTTAAAATTTTGAATATTTTACTCTGCAGTATACCGTGGGTCGGTTTTTTTATAACTAAAAATTTTAAATTTAAGTTGGATTTGTTTTGTTAATATTGTTTCTTTTGTTTTGTGTTTAAGATTGTATAATTGTATTTTGATTGTTAATTTACGGATTTCATCCGTGATATACCGTTATTTATTAATATCGACCCAAACCCGTCATCCCATATAAACCCGTCTATATTATCTCGTTAGCTAAATTATTAGTATTATAAAATCCAAGAAAATAAATTATTATTGTTATAAAATCTAATAATTTTAGGATCTAACCCGTAGTATACCGTTCTTTGAACGATTTTAAATTTATACTACTAATATATATTTTAAATTTATCATATAAAGTATATGATTTCAAGTTTTTGTGTTTTTTTTTTAAATTTAAATAAAGCAACGGCTTAAATGATGATAGATATAGTTCTTTTTTCTGTATGTGTATTTGATTTTTCTATGTGAATATTTTGATTATTATAAATTAGTATTTTTATTGCTATGCAAAATGTTAATATAAATATTTGCTATAATGTTTTTTGAAGATATATGGAAAGATTGTGTAGAGATTTTTAGAAATAAATTAGGCAAGATATTGTTTGGTTAATATCTTTTATTTAAATTTTGTAAAAGTAATAATAAATGCCAATGACATTCTTTGTAAATACTGTCCAACCCCAGGATTTATTTGCTAAAAGTGTTCCAAAAATGTATATATAGATTTATAATCTATATATACATTTTTGGATCACAATTAGCAAATAAATCTTGGAGTTGAGAAGTATTTACAATGACATGCCATTAGCATTAATTATTTAGATTTGTTTTATTTAAGTAAAGATTTTTAAATGAAATTCATTTCTCATATATTTAGCAAAAGTCTCTACAAAACATTTCCTTATCTATTTAAGTAAAGATTTTGAAATTAAATATGTTCTCAACAATTTACCAAAAATCTCTACACAATCTTTTTAAAAATCTCGACTTAGTTAACTTCTGATTTTTATCTGCAAAAACAAAAAAATTAATTGTAACGAGTGATGTAAAAATCGGGAATGTTGATACTACAATTTTTTCTACTTCTTTTTTTTTCATATAATGAAAATTATTTTTTAGGGATATTTTCTTAAAACCTCTAAATAAAACAAAGGGTTTCAAAAGATAGCTTCTCTTTTGGCGGGTCGACCCGCAAACCCGCAACTCTCTACGGGCTTATCCGCATGAACCTGCGACCCGTAGTGGATAAAAATATTATTCAAAAAAAATAACAAATGATGTTTAATTTTACAGGACGGGGTTATATGGTGCAACGGGTTTAGATCAATATTAATATTAAACAATATACTATGGATGAAATCCTAAAATTAAAAATCAAAATTTAATTATAAAATCAGAAACACTAAACAAAATAAACAATATTAACAAAACAAATACAACTTAAAATTTTGCAAAATAATTTTTTAGTTATAAAAAATCGACCCGCGGTGTACCGCAAGAAAAATCTTTCTCCTAAACTGAGGCAAGAAGAAGAAGAAAGCCAAATGTCGTTTAAGTGTATATATAGATATACCATTAAACCTAAAACACAATTAATATACTCAAAACTATTAATATAGATATATGGATGGTACATTTATAAAATAGGTCGAAATATTATATTATACTCTCTATTAATAAACAAAACTAATTATATTTAGATTTTTTTTAAAAAAATTATAGCCCCACGGTGTACCGCGGGTTCAAATCTAGTATGAAACAAAAAAATTCCTAAAACATCTAATATAATAAAACAGAGGGAGTAGTTTTTATTGTATTACTTTGATAAACCGTTCTATTTTAAGGGGTTTGGATTTTTTCATGTTCTTAATTAACAAATCTCATATTAAAATAATTCGTTTTAAGACCTATTTTTATCTAAAATTATCTCTTTCCTATGCATACAAAAACAGGACTGTATTGAGAAAATAGATCAATGGTAAACCAAGCGAATTGTGTAACGTGTATATCGTTCATCGTGACCGTATTAAGTTATGGGTACTAGCAAGCGTTTTTTGGAGTGGAATGTGTTGTTGATTGCTTCTTAATTCTTAAAGAGAGAATTGGTGATTGATTTAATTTTAGTTATACAGACTACAGTTGTTCTACCATGGTCCTTGAGGTTAGTTACTTTCTCAATATGTCGAAAGATCTGTTGACGTCCTCACTCTTTACGATATTTCTTTTTTTAAGTACGATATCTCTGTTTGTAATGAGTTCAATATTTTTGTGATCTGGAACTAAAAAATATGGAGATAATTGAATTACTCTGACTCCAATGATAAATCAATATCGTTTCTACTAGCAAATCTGTTGAGTATATGGATTTCCATCTCATAATCACTCTTTAGAATCCATTCACTGCTTTAAATGGGGGCAATAGTACAAGTTTAATCTCACTTGCCCCACCGCAGAGCTGATATGATCTTTAAATTCAAACCGTGAACTTGTGGATCTTGCAAGCTTTGTGATCGCAGCTTTGTATGTTTTTTTAGGCAAGACACGCATAAAGGGTGTGAGTAAATTGGTAAACATATGCAGGTTTTGAATGGTGAATTTCGCGATTTAACATTTTTTAGTCTTGCGGCAAGACGAGTTTACACAAGAAACACAGCCGCAAACCGACGGGCATATATATCCGTCGATAATTTGTCTGAAAGGACTCTAAGAAGCGGGTACGGTCAGTCGGTTCTAGAGTCGATGGAATTCCGACGGAAAAATATGGTACATCTATGGTAATTTTTTTGGAAAAAGACCCTTGGAAATCCGTCGGAAAACACACCGACGATTGACTCAGAACTTCCTAACGGATATTCCCGAGGAGATACCGAAGGAATCCTGAGGCAAAAGTCTATAATTTCCTACGCATTTCCCGACGGATTTATTACCGACGGGCACATGACGGTTTCGAAGGATACCAAGAATTAATATATTATTTTTAATATTTTGGATTTAAGTTTTTAAATTAATCTATATATAATAGCAATCTAATAAATACCATTTGCACATCTGAACGGTTGCGTCTTTTTATCGCAACTTTTCGCTAATGTTTTTATTAATTAAAATATATATTTTACGGTTATGTTTTTTTTATATAAATTGCATTCTGAATGTTTTCTACGGTTGCGTTTTTTATTGTAACTCTTCATAAATAGTTGAAACCGCTTATTCGAATCATTGCAATATTTAGTTTATTTTACGAACAATTGCAACATTTGGTTTATATATTTAGTTTATTTCACGAAAAATTGCAGTTTTTGGTTTATTTTATAAATAGCTATAACATTTAATTATCCACCGCCGCGTCTCTCGGTGTAATTTTTCATAAATTATTATTTTAATTCT
Source organism: Arabidopsis arenosa (assembly GCA_905216605.1). NCBI lineage: Eukaryota > Viridiplantae > Streptophyta > Magnoliopsida > Brassicales > Brassicaceae > Arabidopsis > Arabidopsis arenosa. The sequence goes on from LR999458.1 coordinate 6,333,435, forward strand.
TAATTTTTAATTATTAAAATATAAATGAGATTGTAACTATTTAATTGAACTGTTTCAACATTTGGATTATTTGACGAATTATTGCAACTTTTGGTTTTGTGTTACGAACCATTGTTATCTTTAGTATATTTGATGAACTATTGCAACATTTGGTATAATTGACGAACCGTTGCAGTTTTTGGAATATTTGATATCTACAGTTGCGTTTCTCGGATAAGTTCGTCATATTTTTTAAAAATATTTAAATACCAAAATATATTTAAATGAATTGTTGTTACCGTTTAATTTAACACAATATCATTTGGTTTATTTGACGTTGAACGTTTTGGCTTATTTATCAAACCATTGTAATATTTGGTTTATTAGTTTATGCTTTTTGCACTTGGGAATAGTTTTTTAGTTACAAATTATTGTTTTTCTAATATTAATATACTTAATAAATGCTTGTGAGGATTTTTTTTATCATAATTTTTTGTAAAATATATATTGATTTGTTATTAAAAAAATTCAAAATTATACAAATCATTATGATTTTTTCGTTTGATATTTTTTTTAATGATTTTTGAAATATATTCCCCCGCGACATCGCGGGGGTCCTGAGTCCTAGTAATTAAAATAATATTAATAATTAATGTATAAAATAAAACTAGAATTCATAAATTTGAAAACCCAAATTCCAAAATCCAATAGAACTAAGTATTCACAAAAATAAAATAAAAGAAATGGTGCAAAAAACTAAAAAATTGGGGAAATAATTAAAATATATCTAAGAACTCGGGAACTTCGCCCGCATCTCTTTCATGAACTCCACAACTCCCCGTCTCTCATCTTGTCCTCGTAGTTTGCTAGTTCCAACATGTTCTCGAGAGCTTGATATGCTCGTCTTGTTCTCGGAGGATTGCTCGAGTTCGGGATCGCGGGTATATTGCGTTGATGATAATGAACGAGAACCAGATCTTTTACAAAATGAGAGGTTGTAGAAACGGTATGTTTTCCGGAAAGATTATGATCTATGTAATCGTTTGTCTTTTTCTTTTTATTAAAAGAAATTTTGGATTCTTAACAGATATCCAATGTTATAACTATCATCCGATTCCATGTCATAGGTGTATAACCACGGTTACTCCACCCAAAAAAAGATGCACCAATGTTCTAAGGGGCATATACTCGTACACATACAGCCTCTCATTGCCATCATTGCAAAACCAAGAAAGAAATGCTTGTGTGAGAGACTAGTAAACACACTAATCTCGTTGTGGAACTCACTCATCGCCCTTTCATCAACAACTCAAAAGTCCATCCTCTTAACAGCGATGGTGGTGCCATCACGTTGTATTCCTTTGTAAACGACCCGATCGAGAACCACCTTGGCCTAATATATTTTCCTCACTAATTGTTTATATTTGTATTTAGTATCTTATCTTTAAATCTTTGATTTTTTTTTTCAATTTTTAAAAATATCTTACTTATGTTTTGCTCAGTTTTTGCTTACTTTTGATAAATTTGTTTTCTCTTAATTATTTTAACTATTATAACATATTAACACTATAAATCATTCAAACAACTTAATTTGATGCTTTAGAGGTTGAGTTTACATATCAATGATTCCTTTGTTATTTTTTTTTGTTTTTTGAAATCTGTATCTATATAAAGAAATAATTTAAGATGGTATTTATTTGTTTGTAGAGATGGTGGAAAATCTAGATTTGCTTTTTTAGAAATCTACGATATCTACAAGAGAGAAAAAAAATATCTATTTTTTATATTCACTCATCATTAATTTACGTATTTTTAAAAGACAATTACCTTAATTTATGCAAGATCTGAGAATTGAATTTTTTTTTACAATATCTAGCTAATAAGAAAACGAAAATATACATTAAAAAATTTTTCTTATCTTTATACATGTCAATTTTAAAGAAATTTCCTTATAAATATGGACATCAAAAAAAAATTATTTATTTTGTTAAAACCAAAACAGAGAATATTTTCTTCTCTGCATCTTTTCCTTTTTGTTCCTCAAAAATTGTTTGTTCTATTCCACATTGTTCTTTTTATTTATTTTTCTAATTATTTTAATGGTTACCAGTTGAAACCTATATGTGGTTTATTAACATGTATAATGACCCAATATGAAATAATCTATATGAAATATGAAATAACATATACAAAGAAAAAAAAACTATTCTAATTTATTCTTGGTAAAACTAAGTAAAAATTAGTAGTAATGTAGCTATCCAAAATTTATATGATAATTAGTTAAAAATGTATCAAAATTAGTTTTTTTTTCTTTCTTTTTACAAAACACACATTAATTTTTCTTTCTTTCTTATGTGTCTTCAACAATTACAAAGCATAAACTCTAAATATTTAGATTAAGTTTGCATTGAATTTAAGGTAATGATATTTAAACCAATCTTTGTAATCTGATAACCCCTCTCAAGATGAGCTTCCAAAGATATTAAGAATGCTCTTCTTGGATTTAAGATGTTCAAACTGATAAAGAAATAAAAGTTTAGTGAGAATGTCTACCCCTTGATCATCAGTCCGCACATGAAACATTTTAAGAAGGCCTTGATCCAATCTTTCTCGGGCTGTATTTCAATCTATTTTATGTGTTTCGTCCTCTCGTGGAAAGCTGGATTAGTGGCTATATGAATGGTTGATGTACTATCTAAGGATAAAATGGGAACTGAAGAAGAAACCTGCAAAGAACGAAGCAAGGTTTGCAACAAGGCCATTTCACAAGAAGCTAGAGCTAAAGTTTTATTCTCAGCCTCAACGGATGAACGAGAAACAATATGTTATTTCTTGGAAAACCATGAGATATGAGAGACACCAAAAACCATAGTAAAATCAGTTGTAGATAGACGACTATCATGGCAAGATTCCTAGTCGGGATCTGCAAAACCTTTGAGAATAAGATCCGAAGAAGCAAAGTAGAACAAACCTTGACCTAATGTTCCTTTAATATACTGCATTAAGATGAGATGTTTTGAGCGCCGAAGAAAATTGGCATAACTTGTTGACATCAAAAGTGATATTTGGTCTTGTGATGGTCATGTACATCAATTCTCTAACAATTCGCATATACATCTTTTTATCCCTCAAGAAGATCTCCATCTTATTTCGCTCCACTACTGAATTCTGTTATGGAGTCTCTGGAAAAAAATGCAATGATACAATGCCATTTTCTTGATATAAACTCGCAAATCTCAATTCGAGTGCATTATCAGATTTAACAGCTTTTAGCTCAGCTAAGTAAAGGAGGAGAACTCATCAGCTTTGTTTGGTTATTGATGGCTCATTTGGGACTAGGAGACCAATTCCAGATCAACCAAGGAGATGCCAGAGCCAAACTCATTATAGGCAAGTGATCAACAAAAGTAGCAACTCTGTATGAGCTTGATTGATTCTAGTGATACTCTATAGAACCAAAAGACAACTCTCCAAAATCAGTAAACCAATTAGAAGAAATCGCACAAGAGTATAAGCTCTACGAATCCATCATTTATAAAGCAATCGTGAACATTATCGATTCAACGGTGGCTTTTCTGAATGTCGCTGCAACGAAATTTCATTGTTGATCTCAATTTCAATTTTAATTTTAGACTTACATTTGGTTTTTGTTGTCTCTTGTTCTTATTGGATTACTTTCTTTCTTTGACAAAATATTAATCAGTGAAAGATTGGTAAATTACTAATTTTAAATAGTTCGAAAATCTGAAATCTCAAAAACAGTGTTTCTTCTTCTTTTTTACTTCAAAAAAAAAAAAAACATAACTTTCAAAAATTGAATTAGAGGCAACAAATACCGTAATGAATTTCAAATTGCATTTCGAGGCAATCGTATAATTCCCGACAACCACCGGCGCTAAAGAAGAAGGCGATCGGAGATGAGCAGCGCGAGACTGTGCTCTCTTGTGGCGGAGCTAGGTTACGAAGGCGCCGGAAAATTGGATCCCGACAGCTTCGAGTGGCCGTTCCAGTACGACGATGCTCGACCTATCCTCGACTGGATCTGTTCCTCTCTTCGCCCCTCCAATGTCCTCTCCCTCGCTGAACTATCACTGTATGTTCTCTTTTTACGCTCTCATTCTCAGATTCACATCGAATGTCTCACTTCTCAATGTTGTTTGGTTGAATTAGGTTTATATTCAATTTTGATGAAGCTTAAATTGTTGCAATTAGAGCAATCCTTGTGGCTAACCTTTCAATTGTTGTTGCTAGCTATAGATTATTTTCTCACTGATCAATGTTTTGCTGCGTTTTAGTTTTGTGCTTCTTCTCTATGTAGTTAGTTTATATATCAGTGGTTAATGCGTTGTTCTCTTGTTTCTGGATCCAGATATGAGCAATTTCAAAGAGATGGGAAACTCTTAGAGGTAACTCCGTTGTGTCATTCTACTATTTGTCGGCTTTGAGAGTAGACGTATGTGTCTGTCTTTAGATGTTATTTTCTTGCCTTCTTATTGTGCGTTTCTTTTGCATGGATTCAGGGCGACGATCTAGACCAGGCTTATGATAGCATATCAGCATTTTCTTCCAGGAGAAATAACCAGGAGGCCGTTTTCGGAGCAGAAGAAAGCATTAAAGAAGTAAGGTTAGACCTTCATATCACATATGGGATTCTGTACTTTCTGTTTCATGCCTATTATAAGGCCCTTTGAAATAAGTACAAACTGTCCAGGTTTCTTAGTTTGGGTTATCGTTTGCGCACTAAGTTTATTGACCGATGGTGCAGTGTTAAATGTTTTTTTTCCTTGTGAGAAGTAGGGTGATTTTGTTGAGAAATTTGGTTTCATGTCAATTATCTCCTTAGATCATGCGTTTACATAAGTAAAGTACTTATAGGTTTCTTTGACCTTGTGGTGTTTTATATAAATGTATTTTGTTATTCCCTGTGAGAAATTTCCAGGGACTTTGTTTCATGTCACTTGGATGGTCATGTATGACTACATTATTAGAGGTGCTCTCAAGTGCACAAGATTTTGTTGATGTAGTCGTGTATACCAATCATTACATGGCACCGCTGACAGTTCTTTAATTGATAGAGATGCAACTTTGGCGCATAAGGCTGAAGCCTTAGAGTTGCAGAGGCAGCTAAGGCGGTTACAGACTCAATATGATTTACTCACTGGCCAATCTTCAGCTCTGATTCAAGGGAGACGTGCTCGAGTTGCTGCAACTTCTGCTGTCTCTGGACAGATAACATCTATAGAAGACAGCCTGTCTGCTAGAAATTTGCAGGTTTAATACATGCACTCACACAGTTGTGAAGTTGAATCTGCAATTCTTTTGGTCTTGAGATAAGTTTGTGATGTTTCCTTTCGGTATTTTCCTGTGATTTAGATGAATGGAGTTCTAGGAAGATTGGCTTCCACTTCTCAAGAGCTGGCGCATTATCATTCTGGCGAAGGTGTCCCTTGTATCCCCCTCAATCTTGTGCTTTTAACTTTTTCATAACTGTAATCTGCTTTGAAGCTGAAAATTTTAATTGGATTTAATGCAATATACAACTGTCAAATTAGCAGCATTTGGATGAGGAACTTCAGCTCTGGTAGTTATTTGAAAGATTGATAAGTATTACGTTGGATCAAGGTTCTGTTTGTAGCCCGGATTTAATTTTAATACAACTATTCTATTAGTTGTATTTCTGTAGACATTTCTTTTGGATGATAGACGAAGAAGTGGTGTTGACAGCTATGTCAGCAAAACAATTTTCTAACTGGTTGTTTTCATGGAATATTTATTTAACTGTCATCAACTCTTTCGGCTAGCTTAATTGGCTGTTTCATTTGTGCAGAGGATGGAATATACTTAGCATACTCTGATTTCCATGCCTACTTGGCCGGAGATTCAGCCTGCACAAAGGAGCTAAATCAGTGGTTTGCTAAGCAACTAGATACAGTAAGTGGATGACAGTAGTGGTGAATACATTAAGATCTTATCCCTAGTACCTTGTGAGAAATGCTATGGTTTGACAATTTCTGAGAATGGAGAAAGTATCAACTGTTATTCATCTTGCATCTACTTATGCACTCTTTTTTTTTTTTTTAATGTAATTATCTGCTATCATGTCAGGGGCCATACCGTTTAGTTGCAGAGGAAGGAAAATCGAAATGCTCATGGGTCAGTCTTGATGATACATCAAACATGTTGCGAGGTAACTTTCCTACAGTGTGACTTTTGTTTTGCAGATATACTATTGTTTTGCCTGAAATGCGTATATCCTTGTGCATTTATGTAACTTCCCTCTGTATAATAAAATTCCTATGTTTTGAAGATATTGTGCATCTATAACTTGTCAATTACAATGCAGCAGATTTGGAAAAGTCACAGCATCAACGCGTAGCTGAACTGCAACGGCTTCGGTCCATGTATGTATTATGTGGTACTCCGGCAATATAACTTTCAGCTTTCACTTTGTCCGTTACTCTGGATCTGGATGCAGTCTTGTAGTTGAGGAAACTTGTATACGTACAAGGGTCTTTCTTGCTACTTAGACTTAAGAAGTACTGGAGACCACTTTAGGGCATAGAAAATTCTGGAATTTCCCTGCATACAAATTTTCTCACTCTCCAAGGCATTTTCTTGGTGATTCACAGCTTTGGAACAAGTGAGAGACAATGGATTGAAGCTCAGGTCGAGAATGCTAAGCAACAAGCTATTCTCTTGACGCTCAAATCTCAAGTAACATCAGTTGAAGCTCATATTCATTTTGATCTACATTCTCTAAGGTAGAAGAACATGAAGCATCAAAGCTCATTGAGTCTTTAACTTGCCATACTGTATTCCGGTGATCATGTTCTTACCTGTGCAGGAGAAAACATGCAGATCTAGTCGAAGAAATCTCTACCCTTTATCAGAAAGAAGAAAAACTCTTATCTGAGGTTTGTTTATGTACTCAATTCTTGACGTTTCAAGTATCGTTTTTCTAAACTCTAAAAACTAGGCTCTTCTTTGAGTAACTACATATTTTCTTAATCCGTTATTTTAGACTATTCCCGAACTATGTTGGGAGCTCGCACAACTGCAGGACACCTATATCTTGCAAGGTATTCAGCATTTACAGTTTTGCTTTTTACCCGAAGCTCTTGGATAATTTTGGGCTTTCAAATAATTTTACTCATCATAACCTTCTAGGTGACTACGATCTAAAGGTGATGCGTCAAGAGCTGTATATTAGTAAGCAGAAAGTGGTATGTTAGCCTTCAGTTTTATTTGTATTTCTTTTGATTTGATATCTTCAAGATATGTTGGCAACAGTACTGCGTGTTTTCCATGTTTGAGATACCAAGATCTACTTGTTAAACTGTCTTTGATATTCCGAAAATTTTGTTGCAGTTCATCAATCATCTGGTTAATCAGCTAGCAAGACACCAGTTCTTGAAATTAGCATGTCAGCTAGAAAAGAAAAACATGCTTGGAGCATTCTCTCTGCTAAAAGTAATTGAATCCGAACTTCAGGGTTACCTCTCCGCCACAAGAAGCCGTGTGGTATGGTCATATCCATATTTACAGTCCATGCTTTCCTGGAACTATCGGATATTGAAACTAATTCATCTTTTCACTATATATTCAGGGGCGGTGTTCGGCACTGATCCAAGCTGCATCGGATGTGCAAGAACAGGGAGCAGTAGATGACCGTGACAGCTTTTTACATGGAGTTAGAGATCTCTTGAGCATTCACTCAAGTAGTCAACACTATCATTTTGCGAAATTATTCCCTTTTGTCTGATTTTTCCAAACCTAATTTAGGCTGATAAACTTCATCTCTTCCTGTTATAGATACCCAAGCCGGATTATCAACTTATGTATCAGCTCCAGCCATCAATCAGCAGATAGTTGCTCTTCAGTCCGATCTGTCATCTCTTCAGTCTGACCTCGAAAATTCCCTTCCAGATGACCGAAACAGATGCATTAATGAGCTGTGAGTCCAGAATCCTCAAGCTCTTTCACAGAAACAAGTATTTACGATGCTCATATATCTCTATTGTCTTCTCTGTTTCTCAGGTGTACCCATATTCAAAACTTGCAGCAACTGCTCTTTGCGTCTTCAACTACGGCACAACCCATATTGACACCATGGGTAAAAGAAATCTTAGTTCTCAGTTACCAATTTTAGTCGTTAATCTAGACCAATATATGGAAGTTTTAACTCATGTTATTTCCTTCATGTAACATTAGCCACTGATGAAAGAACTTGATGAAATGGGGAAAATCAACTCCAAACTCTCTACGGCGGTGGAAGAGGTGACGCTTGAGCACCGCAATAAAAGGGAGGTGAGTCTTAATCTTTTCATTTTAATTCCTCTCCAATGTATATATATGGATTATAGTGAAATAGACAATTTAAATATACACTATACTACTATTGCTGCAGATCGTGAAGCATCACGCCAAGGATGTGGAACTTCAAAGACGGGTATTTGTGGACTTTTTCTGCAACCCAGAGCGATTGAGAAACCAAGTGAGGGAACTCAATGCGCTCGTTCGTGCTCGCCAAGCCTCATCATCGTAGGTCCACACCATCACCATAAGTACATAGCACAAGTGATCTCTCTTTAGTTTTTTTTTTGTCATTTCGCTTTGTGATTGTATACAGAAGGGCCTTTATCTAGTGTTTGATTGATTTTACTTTCTGTCCATCTTTTGTTTCCAAGCTTCGTGGTTTCTTGTGCGCCCATTCTTCTATTTGGGGTTATTTGAGCTTTCTTCTTTCGTTTTAAAGTATTTTCAGTTCATGTTACAGTTGTATAACCCTTATTTCGCTTCTTGTTTCTTTGTTTCTTTGTTTCTTTGTGTGTTACGTTTATTCTCCTGGTTCTGGTCTTAATTCAGAAGCAACACTGTTTGTTATGAAATGAGGGAAGACAGCCAATTTATACACGAACTATAGAGATATGTAGATTCATGGGAGTGCATCCATGTGATCAGAGGAGAAGTATCAGCGACTATCAGTTTCTTTTCCCTGCAGTTGACTTTTCACTGGCAAGTAAAATTGAGAGTCTTAGATGTGCCTGGCATTGATTATTACTTGTAATCTTCTGGTTGCCCAATAGACTAATAGCAGCGCCAAGCTCCGCCAAACAACTTATATGTGCTTCAAATGACTCCTCACATTTAAATTTGCGTTCAGATAGAAAGCTAGGAAGACAAGTTATGGAAGGCTGATGTTAGAGAAACAATTGAAGAACTTGCAGCTAGAGGAAAAAGGTTCCTGAACTGGTATATTTTCTTTTCTACCTAAACTCTAGGAGATTAGTTATTTTTAATGGATTGTACAGAACGTGAATCCTCTCCGCTTCCTCGGCACTGTTAGTTTGATAAGTAGAAGTTGGCATCAAATAGGATCAATCTCTGATGAAAGAAGATTCTTTCCATGTAGAATTTAAGTAATCTCCATTAGTCTTGTTGATTTATCGGAAATGCTGATGGGACCGAACTGTGTATGATGGCTGGTTTTGGATTTGTAGGCTATGGACAAGGAAAGAGAAAGAGATAGCGATTGTGACACACAGTGGTTTCTTGTTTCACACATTGAATGCACTACAAAACGAGTGTCATCCAGATGTTAAGAAGGAAATTTGCAGCCAGTCAGTAAGCTTTCACATTCTTAGTTAGGAATTTTTAATCTATTGGGTTTATAATTTGCATTTGATTTGCAGCTTTGCGAATTGTGAGCTACGTTCAATGGTCATCGTTGATAGAAGGTATGGAGTTTCTTCATTTATTTTTCTTGCCATGAGCTTTGAAGATGTAACCAAGTATAGTCTAACGTTCTTTCATGTGATTCACAGTATGTTGGGATCAGACACTTCGGTGACTGATTATTTAGGAAAGATTCCAAAGGGGAGTGACCTTCCAAGTGATGCTGTTGTAGATGATAACAACATCAAAGTTGAGTGATTCTTTATGGACACTGCATTGTCTTCAACTTTCTATTTATCTATATTACACAAATCCCTTCTTTGTTGTATGCAACTCTCTTATTAGTCTTACTATTGACTTATTGAGTTAAAGATATTTTGCTAGTTGGCTTAATTGGGACTTGGGTCATAATGTTGTGTTTTTGGTAAAACAATAACGGATGGAAATGTTTTAAAACCTTATCCCAAAGATTTTCATCCATCCTTTCCACAGCATATCTGTAAGTAGACAGCATTGATGAGTGCCCCAAACAAAAGCACTGCACGATGCAAGTTTTTCACATACCTAGCGTTTGCAGTTTCAACAATGACTTCTTCTTATTTGTGACATTGATGAGCTCTCATCACATTGGTACTGCCACAACTGCAAGGATTGGTAGTGCTCTAATTTACTGTTGATGTCAATGATAATTTCACCTAGGGCATTGCACATCTTGACTTCCTTCACTAACCAGATGCTCGAGGAACTGAGAGACAAGTCCAAGTCGGTTTCTGAAAAGTTAGGCTTAAAGCCAAAGGATGATAAAAGACCCAGTTACCTTGGCGTTCATCATCCAGACACCTTAATGATGTGTTAAAAGACCCAGTTACCGTGTGTCCCAAGAACTGTCGTTCAATATAAAGAAGCATTTTGCAGGTAACGAGTGAGAGATCTTGGAACAAACCCAAAACGATCTCAAACATTGATCAGCGTCAGCAAGTTGCGACAAGCTCCTCACAATAAATACTACCATCGAGCAATTTACCATAAATTCAACTACGCTTACACAAACCTTATACCCCTCCTTTTGCTTTTACCACAACACTTCACATATTTATAAAACAACATCAGAATAACAAAAATACACATACATGCATTTTCTCTTAGTCCATAAAAGAGTATTTTCGATATTTTAATTTTTGTTTTTGTTTTATATGAAGAAAAAATTAAAATGATCAAATCAAAGAGAATCATATATATATATATAGAGTGCATCATTATAACATAAAACATCAAAAATACATGTTAGTCTCCTCTACCGATATTTGCTCCCTAGTCACTACACAGAATCGGCAACAGCAACAGTATCCGCCTTATTGTCAACATGTTGTGAGCTTCGGCTTCCATCTGATGATAGGCTTGCACAAAGGCCATCCCAAAGCCATGCTGAGCTTTCAGTAAAAGGTATCTCTTCTGTAGGAACTGCTAAGAGAACATTGTAACCTCTATCATGCAAACCTTGAATAACACAGACAGTCAACTCTTCTTTCAAGTTCTTTGAGAGTACAATCAAATTGGATTCTATAGGACTGTCCACTGCCCACCGAAGAATGTCCACTAACATCTTATGATCTCTAGCATATCCATACGCCTCAGGAACTACATATCAACCAAGATCTAGATTACATTACAAATTATAAATCGATATGAATATATTAGGTAAAGGAGGAATTCACTCACTATCGGGTACGAAATTGATACTGATTCCGGCAGCCTCATATTTATCAATCAATTCTTTGGGGAGGAGGTTTTTCTCATCTTGGTACAACTGGATTGACACAGGACCATTTTGACAACCCTTATCCTCAAGAGTTGATTTTATATTCTTAGAGATTAAATAAGGATCACATTCAGGGATTGGAAAATCCACCAAGTCCCAAAACACACCTGTGTTACCCTCTGCCACCGGAGACACCATGGAATCAAAAATCAATACAATCCATTAAAAAAGATTTACTATGATTAAATATTAGTTAACAATCAGACGAAAATCTAATCAAAAAATATATATAAAGACCAAACAACTTCAAGAGATATAACGAGATCTTACTGGCGTATATCTCTGCCCAGTAAGGTTCGTTCACGCGAGACCTGTTTCGGCCGGAAGACATGTTTTCGTCGGCAGACTTGGTTTCCGCGGCTAGCGAGAACTTCGGAGACTTGTCTGAATAACAAAACAAAGTAAACTAGAGACGTATAGAGCACGTGAAACTTTTGTTTATTAGGGTTTAGATCTATTCGCAGATAGTATATCTTATTGGGCTGGGCCTTACAGATATCAATTAGGCCCAGTGGTTCTATTCACATAAAAACCCAAACGAAAGGGTAAAAAGGAAATAACAGGAGTAAAAAGAAAAAAGGAAACTTGAATCCCAAACAAACAGTGGAAAAAAAGAAAATTACACAGAAGATGAGTCTATAAATATAGTCTATCTTCTCTGTGTCTAATCGTGTTTTAGTAACATCATCATCACAAAACAGAGAAAGATAAGAGTAATAAAGTAAGAAGATCGATTGCAATTACATGCTCTGCTTTTTTAGCATTCTCTTCTTCGATTTCTGCTTCCTTTGCTTCTTCTATTTCATCTATGATTTGTTGTGAGTTTTTTCGCCAACAAGAAACGAGAGCGTGATGGACGCTGAGCCGTGACTACCTCTTACAAAAAAGGGCAAGTGCCCTAGGCCACATTTTATGTCATAACTTTATAGGCCACATTAATCAATTGTCTTCTTAGAAATGTCACTCTAAAAAGTCATCTTACAAAGTTCTATCCCCAATATTTGTCACAAATTTCATTCTTTCCTTTGTTTGGCAGGAGATTTTAGTCTCATATATATTTTGGGCTTTTGTTTTTGTTTGTTTAGGATATATTATTAATTATAAAACATATTTCAAGAAAATTTTGCCTAAAGCCTCTATATCTGTTAGCACGGCACTGGATGGACGACGGGCCCTTTGTTTCCAATCACTCGAAGCGAGAGATCATAGATGTATGTGCGATCTCTCTTCTCCGTCAGTTTGTCGTGACTGCTGGTCTGTGGTTTTTAAGAAACTCTAGGGAGAATTCTGACGATTTGGGTGTTACATCGTTGACGGAGATGATGATCAAAGAGAGGCAAGCTTGAGAAGGTGGATGGATCGGGATTCGTTTGCCGGTGACGGTGGTCAAAGTTAGAGATCTATGTGAAAAGCCCAAACAAAACACAATTCCGGCCCATAAAAACAAGGTCAATTTCATCTCTTCTCTTTTTATTTTAATTAATAAATTTAAAACTTTTATTCGCTGAATTTTTATGTTTACAGATTTTTGTAAAACTTCTTACGGATTTTAACCTTTTTCAATTTTCACTTTTTTTTTTTTAAAAAAAAATTTAGCTTTCACTTTTTTTTTTTTATAATTTTAAATAATAAAAATTTGGATGATAAATTTACAAGACGTTGTGAAACTAACCGGATTTTGGATCCATCATTTATCGTTAGCGATTCCACAAATTCAACTTGTTTTCGCATCGTTATGTAGATTTAGCATTTAAGTTTCTAAATTTTTTAGAAAAAAGATTTTCAATTTTTCGGTGGGTTTTAAAACAATTTTTAAAAGCTTTTTAAACAATAGAAATTTGGATGATAAATTTACAAGACGTTGTGAAACTAACCAGATTTTGGATCCAGCATTTTTCGTTAGCGATTCCAAATATTCAACTTGTTTTCGCATTGTTATGTAGATTTAGCATTCAAGTTTCTAAATATTTTAGAAAAGATTTTCAATTTTTCAATGGGTTTTAAAACAATTTTTAAATAATAGAAATTTGGATAATAAATTAACAAGACGTTGTGAAACTAACCGGATTTTGGATCCAGCATTTGTCGTTAGTTATTCCACAAATTCAACTTGTTTTCGCATCGTTATGTAGATTTAGCATTCAAGTTTCTAAATTTTTTAGAAAAGATTTTCAATTTTTCAGTGGGTTTTAAAACAATTTTTTAAAGCTTTTTAAATAATAGAAATTTGGATAATAAATTTACAAGATATGAAATTAACCAGATTTTGGATCCTGCATTTATCGTTAGTGATTCCATAAATTCAACTTATTTTCGCATTGTTATGTAGATTTAGCATTCAAGTTTCTAAATTTAAAAGTTCTTTACAATTTTCATTCAATATTTTTTAAAGCTTTTTATGAGTTACTGGACAACATTACAAGTACAAGCGCAAATATAAACTTGAACAAAACCAATTCACATCTTTTTAAATTAATCATAGTCGATGTAGGAAATCCCAAGTCCCGACACGGTTTATAGCACAATAATTGTCGATTTGTCAGATCAAATGACATGTTAACTTATATAATGCAAACATAAATAATATTCTTTCCTTATGAATTCAGTTTGATAAAAAATAATTTAAATTACTTAAAAATATACCAAAATTAAATATACCACAAATAATATAACAAAATATACCACAACAAAATATACAACAAAAATTTTGGTAGATATTTTTGTAATATAACTAAATATACCACAAAATAGTCCATAAATTTTATTTTGTCCTATATTTATTTATAAAATTTTGGTAATATAAAAATACACATTTTTTTAAAAAAAATCATTTTTTGTGGTATTCAACGTCGAACAACCAAGAAAGAAAAAATATTATTTTGTGGTAAAAAATGATTGTCAAAAAGAAAATGTATATTTTGCTATATTACCAAAATTTTTTTAACAAAATATACATTTTTCTTTTGGAATTTTTTTTTGTGGTATTCAACAACGAATAACCGAGAAGAAAAAGATTACTTTGAAGTAAAAAATGATTGCCAAAAGGAAAATGTATATTTTGTTATATTACCAAAATTTTATTAACAAAATATTTCTTATGCTATATTTTCTTATAAAATTTTGGTCATATAACAAAATATACTTTGTGGTATATTATACCAAAATTTTATAAATAAATATAGCACAAAATAAAAATTATGGACTATTTTGTGGTATATTACAAAAATATATACCAAAATTTTGTTGTATAATTTTTTTGTGGTTTATTTTGTTATATTATTTTTTGATATATTTTAAGTAAAATTATTACATAATTTTTTAATAATTATTTTTTTATCAAAAACAGACAAATAAATAAAATCCAAAAAAAAAAAAATTGAAAATTTTTTTGGTCAACGCCGATCAATGCTGGTCAATGCCGGATTCCGGCAACTGAATCACTGGAATTAGATGGTTATGGTGTTTGCAACATGACTTATGTTAGTTCGGGGATGTCTGTATGTAATGTCAATACTTCGTGTAGCTAACGAAACATTTTTAAAGTCTGCATGTGTGACTATGTGATGGCGTATCTTTCGCGTAGCTGGCAAACATTTTTCCTAGATTCATACACCGACTTCAAAATCATGTTCGTTTGTATATGAATTGGCCAAAAGTTTTCGTTTGGTGTATGAATCTCACAAGTCTGTAATTCATGTACGTGTTGTAACAAAAGGTTATGATTCGTTATGAATTGGCCATTTTCCCATGAAATGACTACATTCATGCATATATTTGAAGTGTCTTTCCATTATTCACATTTCTCACAACAATTGATGTCAAGATTCGTGATCTCATTTGCAAATGGATGAATATGAAACAATTATCAAAACTCTCTTGATGGAGAAGGGGATTGTGTGACTCATGAGCAGTTCGTTACTGAAATGATCCAACACCGTCTAGTCTAGGAAGTGTGATCCCTCTGTTTTGTAGCACGGTTCTCCAAGTGTACAATCAGATGCCAAACCGTGTTGTGTCAGATAAGCTACTAACTTCTTTTGTATTCGGATTATGACTCGAACTTCTGCTAGATCTACATTTCCGTGACACATTGAAAATGATAGTGCCAAGAACCTGAAACCTATGCCATGAATAATCAATTCAATCCCGAGTGTCTCTCAGCATCAAATGGCTGTCTCTATGCATTCCAATTCAAGTCTCTAGAGTCGGGTGCTGCAGCGTTCATTGGTGCAAAGGCTGCAACATAAGAGAGTTTACAAACACAACTGAGAAACCGGGAAGCAAATAAACTTAGTTTGCCAGATATGTAAGAAAAAATACATGAGGTGTATCAAAAATACTATCACATCCATATTAGTCTATAAAAATCAGAGACATGAAATGGCAGAGAGATCAATAACCGATAATTATACTAAGCAATTCAAGCACAACATACCACAACATATACTAAGCAATAGCTTAAGGCTGAAAATACTAAGCAATTCCTTCACTTTTAGTATATCCCAGGATCAGACTAATGCAACTAAATAGGGATCAATATGAGATTGGCTTAAACTTTTTCCCAACTGCAAACTGACGCCTTGTCTTTAACTTCACACTACTCGTAAGAATTATAACAAATTATATTACAGATCAACATCTTCTTGATCATGCAGAAATATCAAGGAATACGAAAAGATACTTGGCGATGTAGATTTACCTTTTTCTCTCATTCTCCTTTCTTTGTCATACTCAAATTTGTCCCTGATTTGACTCACTTTCTCCCAGTCATCATCACCTTGTGTTGTTCTACTAAACCCCTGCTCCTGCTATCATATTAGATTGTCACAAGAATCAAAATGTCAAACAATATCATATTACAGAAACTAGACACAAGAAAAAACAACAACCAGTTCAAACTTATAATTCATTACCTTTATTGGATCATTATAAGACCGCCTATTCCTGCAATAACCAGAGAACCAAATCCATCAATATACCATAAAATCAACGAATAACCACAGTAACATTGCTATAATCACAAATAGTGAAACCTGTATGGATTAAAATCTTCTTCATCTTCTTCAGCAGACTCATAATTAGCATGATCTCTCGCAATTTTCTTCGAATATCCTTCATCCCAATAAAGCCTCTCCCAGTTCTCTCTAAGCTCATTATACAAAAGATGCAAGCAATACTAATTGAGGAGGCTTTGCCAAATAAATTTGTCGCTATATTACGCATGTCAATGCTTTGTAAATAGTTCTTGTGTATGTGTATATCTTACATCTTCGTATTTTTTCTTATTATTTGTCTATTCATCTTGGGTAAAGAAAATGGCACAGATCTGTCAACTTCAACTATTTATTCCTTAAATCATATATTAAGTTTCCAAAGATTTATACCTCACCTTGGAAGTCTTATTAGTTCTCTTTGTTAATTTGTAACTGTAATAATTTGAAGTCTTTTGGAACTATTTTAACGTAATTACAACAAAGGTCATTTGCTACTCCTAACGCCTGCATCTGCGTTTCGGAAAACGTTAAGATCTTCAAACAATTTGTACGGAGGAACATAGGGCCTCTGCGGCTGCCCGTCCACCACCGTAGGCACAGAGGCAGCCCCGGATGTCCCCGTGGCTCTAGCGGGGAAGGAGTTTAAGTATTGCAAATTTTTCTCAAAGACCTTATTCTCATTGCCTCCTTGGCTCCACAATGTTGTGTCATTACTATCTACTTGGCCACCGCTCCATTGTGGCTGAGGATAACCGTATGAAAACGGTTGTTGCTGCTGCAGAGGCCATGGCTGAAACTGTGGTCCCGATGGTGCAAACTGAGTCATTTTTGGGACTTGCGATTCTTCTTGGGACTGTGCCCATGGGACAACGTAGTTGTTCATAAAAATATTATCATCAGTAAAAAACGATGGAGGCTGCGTTTGTGGTTGTATTTGAGGTTGCGTTTGTGGGGAGGGTAGAGCAGTCGTTGACAGAGTTAGGCTGAGAAGTTCTATAATGTCCTGCTCTGACTCGGTGGTGGTTGTTGTTGTGTCAAACAAAGCTAGATCTTTGCACTGTATCTTGGCTTCTGTTTCCGCTATTTTTTCATTATCATTGCCTAGAAGCAATGTTTCTTCTTCTTCATCGCTGTGTTCGGCACTTAATAGAGCGTGCCTGCAAATTCGAGAATGTCTATAAACTAATTTGTGAGTGTAAAATACTAGTGTCTGAGTTTGTGAGTGAATCGTTAACCTTTTGGCTAGCTGCATAAAGTCATCTTTAACATCCTCCCCTTCATCTGTTTCACTTTCACTGCTCGACGATGAAGAAGACTCAGAGTCAGACTCAAGAGCAGCTGCATCATAAGTCTTGAGGGCAGAGCTTGTCTCTGGAGCCTCCAACATAGGAAGAGATACACCAGATGCAATAGCGTCATGTTTCGCGAGCACTACCTGCAAAGAGTCATTCAGCTCGAGCCCACGTGCCATAACATCCTCATCACTGAGAAGAAGAAGGTAGAATAGGTAAGAAAAAAAAGGAACAAGTAAAGCTGAAGAAGAGGATGTAGCAGAAAGGTGGAGAAGACAGACGCAGTTGTAGTGAGCATCTGGATTAGTTTCTTCTGATTAGATCTGGACTGCTCTACTAGATCAACTATTAGCTCATCTTTTATAGCCTGTGAAAGATTATATTTATAACCAAACCAGAGAGATTATTGAGAGTTTTAAATAGTATTGGATTGTTGAAAAGGATTGATACCAAACTTACTGATTTATCAGTTGGATTCACGGCTTGAACCATGTCATTCACAAGATCCATCACATTTCTCATGGATTCAAGGCTTGATAAGCTGAAACAATCAATAAACAATGTAACTGAAAATATAGTAGGTTGTTTGAGAAACATAGGCACTCAGTTTACCTTAGGCCCTCAATTTCTGTAGCCATAGCTTCGTCGAGCCTTCTAAATGAACCAATGGACATTGAATTCATAGAAGATGAAGAAGAAGAAGAAGAATGTGTCACTGGAGGTGGTGGTGCAAGCATCAGGGGTGCT
The DNA here is from genome assembly GCA_905216605.1 of Arabidopsis arenosa. Lineage (NCBI taxonomy): Eukaryota > Viridiplantae > Streptophyta > Magnoliopsida > Brassicales > Brassicaceae > Arabidopsis > Arabidopsis arenosa. The sequence goes on from LR999458.1 coordinate 6,351,941, forward strand.
TCTTTGGAACGTTGTGGGAATGTCACCCCACACCGCTGTCGATTCAAAAGGAATGAGAGGCTAATAAGCTAAAGGATGAATGATAAATTTCTAAGAAAGTGGGTTTACTTTAAGCTCTTGGTATGCCCAATTGTAGTGGGGGTATTTACAAGGAACTCCACTGAATGCTTCATTCCAAGTATCCAACAATAGCAAGATCCTGTTCCTTACTTCAAAATCACCCTTTCACACACAATTTCAACACTCAAACATATCAAAGATTATTATATCCACAAAATAAAAAAATAAAAAAAAGAGGGTGTCTTGGAGAAGTTAAAAAAAAAGCTCAGAATAAATAAATAAAATAACCTTTTTCCTGACAATCTTAACCAGATCTTCAAGAAGATGTTTCTCAGTGATATGAGAATGAACAAAGTCACCACAGTTTTTCAGCATTGCCTCCAACAACTAAGGAGATGATGATAGTGGATGCAGTTATAACCGAGAGACAAGACAGACAGGTCGATTCATGAAAAGAAAAAAGGGTGATGTACCGTTAAAGTGAGTAATTGCACTTTAGAACTCTTGTGCTGCAATCTTCTCTTCACGGCTTTGATCGCATCTTTGCATTGCCTGCCAAAATTTCAACATCAACATCGGGATTCATGATGATAACTAAGCAAGATCATCAAATATTTGTGAGATTTACCAGCGATTAGAATTGAGGGAATCACATATGGCGATGATGATGGTCCAATCAGGAGTGCGGAGAAGCTCGCTTGTGGCTTTGTCCACCGCCACTGTCACTGAAGACAGCATAAACGAAGGAGAAGCAGAGGATGAGGAAGAAGAAGAAGATGGCCTCATTTCTGAATTCCACTGAAATTCTCGTCTAAAAATGCCTTTATTCCACAAGGCAAATCCTATTTATAGAGATAAAAAAAAAAAAAACTCAGCTATCCGACAAATTCGCTCACACTTGTTTTTGGGCCATGTCTTCTCAGTAACACCCGGTCCCACTCCTCCAGCAGTTATTGCCACGTGGATTTATATGATTATTATTTTTCTCCGATCATACATGTTCCGAGCCTACAGCAAAAGCATTTCATTTCAATAACCATTTGGGCCGTTAAATATTTTTAGATGGCTTGGGTTTGATTTTTTTGGTATTAATGTTTTTTTTTTAATTAGTATTTCCTCGGTTCCTAGAAAATTGATTTTCTAGAGATTTCACATATATTAAGAAAAAATCATTTGATAATTATTTATTTTTATTAAACAGTTTTTAATAAACTATGAACCAATAGTAATCTGGAACAGATAATTATTTGCAATCATTACGTCTTGAAATCTATGATTTATTAATATCAATTAATTAAAAATAAAATAAAAAATCTAGAAAATCAATCTTTGTAGAACAAAGCTAAAATACTAGAACATCAAACTTGGAGGAACAAAGGGAGTATGTGAAATGTATGTCACTAAAATAAAGTTTTGTAATGATATACATGTACACTTGGTAGGAGAATCGAAATATTAATGCAAAATTAATCATATATTCTAAAAATAGAATCTATATGAAGAAAAGGAAAAAATACTCGAATAGTAGTTGTAGCCATTAAACATCAACGACATGCACAATAATTTGCTTATTTTACAACTGAAATAATCACACAAAGTTTAACACAAAACGAAGAAATAGCACATTTATCGATGATAATTATAAACTGAGATGATATCTGAGTCTCAGGCGGCGCGATCTTCGCTGTTGATGTCATCGAGAATGACGACGAGAGAGGCAATGAAGGCATAATCGACGTTTGGATACACAGTCACTGAGAAATTATCTTTTTCCAAGAATACGCTCGACACCGTGTGCTTCCTGGCATCTACCCATCAAAAACCATACCATTGATTTCTTTTTCTATTAGTAGATGTCTTTTTTCTTAAACCTTCGCAATTCATAAGCTAATGTATTATATATTAGCTTTTGATCCAAACCGAAATAAAAAGCTCCATCAAAACCAGCTTCTAAAACAGTAAACCATAGACCAAAACCGGATTTAAACATTGCTTCTTTAATGTGTGAACTATGTAGAGACATGTGAGATGATGCATAGAAATTGATAAATGAGATGGCCCTAAAGGACTTAAGTTGATAAAGAACTAATAATGAAGGAAAGAGAGTTTACTTGGGCAACAATGGCGTCAGATTCGCCGGCGTAAACAACACAAGAACGTTCGAGCCAACTCCCTTTGACTCTGAAATCACATCTTCTCTCATCTTTGTTGTGCCCCAAAAACACATCAGATCACGCTGCTCTGGGCTCCCTCCTCTAAACACTTGCCACCTGTCATGCATGCTCACCATCTGCAATCACCCACCCAACATATATTATTAATAAATCATATCAAGCCTAGCTCTCTATTTATTAGTACTAGTTACTTGTATACATGTTGTGTGTGTACTCTATTTTAAAAAAAAACATTAATCTCTGATCTTTTCTCTCAAAGTGACGATAGGATTACCAGAACCATCCAGCAAGATCCTCTTGTCGTGAAGACCAATCACCGGTTCCTTCACCTTGAACAGTCGTTTGTTAAATAAAGTAAATGTTGCAATGGTTCACCTAAACAATCGCAATTGTTTATGAGGTGTTACGATAAAAAGATGCAACCGTATAAAATATTTATTCAAATTGCAACTCTTTGATAAAAACAACCGCAAAATTTATATTTTAGTTAAAAAAACCAAAATTTAAATCTATATTATATGAGACGTAACTTTAAATGAATAGATGCAACTATGAAGACACAACCGTAAACTGCAAAGATACGACTATAATTGAACAAATATAACTGTAAAAAAATCGTAAATATGTTAGCGAATAGATGCGATAAAAAGACACAACCGTAAAAAAAATAACCGTAAATATTTCAACGAAAAGATGCGATAAAAAGACACAATAAAAAAAAATAACCGTAAATATTTAAACGAAAGGTTGCGATAAAAAAACGTAACCGTTCAGAGGTGCAAAAGACATTTATTGAGATTGCTATTATATATAGATTAAAATTTTAAAATCTAACCAATGATATAAAAGACTGCAAAATACAAATGATCATAAAATATTAAATGTTTTTAAAAGTTGCATAAAAATGTGTAAAACATCTTATATTTTGAAAAACAAAATCTCTAAAACATCCTATATTTTGAAACAGTAGAGTATCTTTCTACAAGAAAGTTATCGGCTGCTTGTTCTTCAGAGATGGAGTAGAGCAGTCCAAGGTCCAACAAGATTAAGTATTTTAAGGCAAATGACAAAATTTGGGGTCTTTTACTAAAACACATTTTTTTACGGATTTCTATCATTATATGTTTCAACTTTTAATGCATTGGGTTCTAATTCATACTAAAAAAAGATGGGAACCTTATTTTAAATATTTTAAAATAAATTGGACGTTTTTATCTAAGAATTTTTATTAAAATGTCGATGAGCTTTAAGCCGAAGCACCTCTGCGTTATCCACTTGAGCCGAGCCTTGAACAGAGTTGCATAGGTCATGCGATGCAAGACGATGTTTTTGTGTTTTTGGTGGCCTTTTCCTAATGATGGACCTTGATTTGGGTTTAATTTTTATAAGTCATCCAAATGTTAAATTTATACTAAACTCACTAGATTTTAACCCGCGGTACACCGCGGGATGATTTAATTTTAAAGTTAGTATAAAAATATTTTGTAAATTGTATCTCCTTATAACATATTTATTTATATTATAGTTTACAATTGTTATTAAGTAACGGTATACCACGAGTCCACGAGATAATTATTAATAAACTGATGATTTAACCCGTATCAAAGCGGTATATAAATATTGATTCAAATTCGTCCGCCATATAAATCATTTCCGAAATATAACCCGTTCCGTAATTTCTTAACCCGTCCTGTCATTTGTATTAAAAAAAATAAGGATTAAATCCGTATTGAAGCGGCGGATTAATGATATTTTAATCTTTTTATTATTGTTGATTCAAAAACCCGTCCCGCCAAACCCATCCCGCCAAAAAACTCATTTATTTTATTAATGTTCTTATTTATGATATGATTCTGAATCATTGTCTAAATATTTTAATCGATGTAGAACGTTGAACACATATTTTCGTCAATTGGATAATATATGTCCGTTTTTAAAATTTCGAATCACAGTATATGCAGAAAAAAAATTGATTTTTTTATTTTATTTTATGTATTATATGATGATTCAAAACAGTTAAAAACAAATCAAACAAAGATGATAGGAGAATCATAATTATAAATCTTAATCAAATCTTCTAAAAATCTAAATTATTAAATATGGAATATCCGGTGTATGAGTTGGGTTAAATATAACCCGACCCAACAAATTTTTTGTGAAGGAATTTTTAAAATGGGTCGGGTATCCGATATACCCGAAAGCTTTTTTACCCACCCGTCACAAAAAGTGCTGCGATTATACTAGTATAGACTAGATTTTAACCCGCGGTGTACCGCGGGATGATTTAATTTTAAAGTTAGTATAAAAATATTTTGTAAATTGTATCTCCTTATAACATATTTATTTATATTATAGTTTACAATTGTTATTAAGTAACGGTATACCACGAGTCCACGAGATAATTATTAATAAACTGAGGATTTAACCCGTATTAAAGCGGTATATAAATATTGATTCAAATTCGTCCGCCATATAAATCATTTCCGAAATATAACCCGTTCCGTAATTTCTTAACCCGTCCTGTGATTTGTATTAAAAAAAATAAGGATTAAATCCGTATTGAAGCGGTGGATTAATGATATTTTAATCTTTTTATTATTGTTGATTTAAAAACCCGTCCCGCCAAACCCATCCCGCCAAAAAACTCATTTATTTTATTAATGTTCTTATTTATGATATGATTCTGAATCATTGTCTATATATTTTAATCGATGTAGAACGTTGAACACACATTTTCGTCAATTGGATAATATATGTCCGTTTTTAAAATTTCGAATCACAGTATATGCAGAAAAAAAATTGATTTTTTTTTTACTTTATGTATTATATGATGATTCAAAACAGTTAAAAACAAATCATACAAAGATGATAGGAGAATCATAATTATAAATCTTAATCAAATCTTCTAAAAATCTAAATTATTAAATATGGAATATCCGGTGTATGAGTTGGGTTAAATATAACCCGACCCAACAAATTTTTTGTGAAGGAATTTTTAAAATGGGTCAGATATCCGATATACCCGAAAGCTTTTTTACCCACCCGTCACAAAAAGTGCTGCGATTATACTAGTATAGATTTGACATATTTTTCTAATAGTTTTAGACAATAATTTATCGTAAACCTTTTAATATGGGTAAGAAAATTCAAAAACGATATATATTTATACTGAAATGGATGACATATTAGTTTCTTTAGGATAAATAAAATATACAGGATCCGATGATATGTATGCAACTATATATGCATGTTGGAATCTAGAACACAAATAACTTGGCAACTTAATTGCTTACATCTTAAAGAAGAAACAAAAGGAGAGAGCCTTATTTTGCACACATATACTCTTTAGAGTCAAACTTACTCTTTTATTAGACTTTGTGATTAGGGAGAGAGACGAACGGAAGAAATTCTACCAACACTAGGACCGGTTTTAGCCGGATCAAGAGGGAAATAAAACGGATAAAACTCGTACCGGACATAGCAACTACTATACAAAACACGACATCCCTTCTTGTTGTGGCAAGTTGTCATGAAGCTCCCGACCGCAGTTGCAAAGCATTGAGCGCAATCCAAAGCGCTTAAGTCCCTTGTGCATTGAACCAAACCGTTTAGTGTCACAAAAGGTGTCAGCTTTGTCTTACCTTTACCTAAACCTTGACTCTTAGGCAAAACAGCCTCAGACCTAATTTTGTCAAAGAGTGCTCCAAGCTCATTGTCAAACGTTTTGGGGTCAGTTTCGGTTACGTTAGCGACGTTGAAGTATATAAGACCAGCGCCAGTATCAAGCTTCCCTATGAAATTCTCTTGGCTATAACGTAAGAAGCAGAAATCGTACAAGATCCTTGAGTCAGATTGGTTCGGACACACTTCACGGATTTTCTTGGCCGCGTCTTGGATACACGTGGAGCAATCGGTCTTGCTGATATCTCCTCTACATTGAGCAAGTCCATACACTTTCTCTTTTTTGTTGTAACTTGAAGAAGTTGTGGTCACGAAACCTTGTGAAGGAGTCTTTGAGACAAGCGTTGCGAGAAGAGAATCGATGTTCTTGGAGACTTGGCTGCTTGCTGAGATGTTTGAGTTTGTGTTGCAGAGTTGCCATATTGAATCTGCTGCTTTGCAGCTACATACAAAAGCCAATAGAAGGAAACACTTCACAATTAATGTCTTCATTATTTTTTTGTTAAACTTTATACTTTGTTTTGAGGTTTATCTTGTGTTCACTAGAAGAAGAGACTGATTTTATACCAAAACGTTATCTATTCTAGAACGTGATATTTTTAGAAGTCGGTCAAAACGCATAACAACAAGTGGGAAATTATTGTTAATATATTTATGATAAACTACAAAATTTTGTTGACCGAGAGAAGTCTATATTGTGGTCAAAAACTTGTGAGTTGTGACCACTCAAATCAGTAGAATATTATTAGTTGTGACCAATAGAGATTGGTGTTTTGTTGTATTGTAGACTTGTAGTGACAAAATGGATAATATATTGAATAAAATCTAAATCATTATAGCTGGAAGATTCCAAAATGGCATCACGTGTAAGTCAACATGAATGGAGCAGAAATTGTTGACCGTGGATTTATGTTATTGCTTCATATTTTCCAAACGTCAACGTTAACGCCAAAGTGGCGCAACATCGACCACTTTCTCTTCACAAAGTCGTCAATGACTAATATATCACCACCATTGACCACTTCTCTGTTCGAGATTTATACAAAGGGTGTTACTATTTATTTTACTTGATACTTTTCTTACGTTTGTTGGGCACAATTCCAGCCTTGATGAATGGTTAGGTTTGGTTTGAGGTGGAGATTCTCTTTTGTACAAAAACTTGTTCCGGTACTTGGTGTAGGAAGATACTTCTCAACATGAATTAAGGATTTACAAGTTGGTATTGAAATTCTATTGATAAAGAAATTATATTTATCTTAAGCACAATATTTTACCTTTATTTTTGTTCATTTTATGGGTTTGAAAATTACTAACATATCTTCTTTTTTTATCTAGGAAAATTCATCAAATTAAAAAGAACATAAATAACAATGAAAACTTATGCATTGAAGGTTGAAGGGAATGAACCAAGTGGCAGTGGTCTAGTGGTTTCTACTTAAAATTGAGTTGTCACGTAGGTTAGGCCATGAATCGATTCCCTTCCAGTGTGAAATTTACTAAATCACTTCAAATAGTTAGTCGTCAAAATAGTGCCACGCTTCAAACACATTAGAAAACCTGGTGATTAGGCTACTCGGCGACACTTACTCTAGAGAATTAGTCGGTGGTAAAAATACGGATCACTCCTTGGTTATAAAAAAAAAGTTGAAGCGAACGCCTCGATGATGAACGAAGCAAGTTAGTTATTTAGAGGTTTTTTTATTTGGTGTGACTAGTTATTTTTAAATTCAGTATTTATTTATGTGTTTGTGTCTGTTATTTTCATTTGGCTTCAAATCCCGTCTCCAAAACTATCTTAGAAGAGGTGAACTCCACAGTTTGTTACCATCACAAGGTTCTTGAGCAAATCGTGGAGTAGTCCTTCACTTCTTTGAAACAAGTTCATGACAAACACTTACTTACGACCAACCAACACCACACAATAACATCATAATTATTTGGTCATAGAACAACACATAAACAATATCATTTCATGTACTCATTATGTGAATATAACCAACTAAATATGTCTCATGTAAGGTTTAATCATAATCATACTTCAATTTTAAAATGCAGTCTTTGGTCCCCATGACTCACCTATGTCACTTAGTTTATTCAAACTAAACCGAAGATTGTACCAATTTGCAAGATGGAATTATCACTCGAACTTTAACCGGCTTGATCAATTAAACCAACCACTCAATAAGTCAATCAATCAATAATTGATGAACCAATTAGAATTCTAATTAACCGGTCTAACTTGCCTGTTCTCGAATTTGATTAAAAAGTCAAACTGGTTAAACTAAAATGAAGTAATTCTCGGACCAAACCCCAATCAAATCAAACCAAAACAACATTATTGACTTAACCATGAAATAGAACCGTAACTGAACCAAACTAAACCTAATTAAACTGGCCCTTACAGGTTTTGGATAAGTCAACGATTGACTTTGACCTTGTTATCCTAAACCCGGTCTAGTCGGCCAACTCTTTTTTTTTTTTTCTGAGCTCTTTTAACCTAGATATTCATCTAGATTAATAGATTAAGTTAACACATGTTCTTGAACATAAATTAAATGACTGGAATGTTTTTGAACGGAGAAATTACGTTTGATCAAATTGGAAAATATATTTTCGGCGAATTCGTTTTGTCTATTTATACTATATTCAAGTCCGGTTCAATTATTGGCGAGATCCGGTGCGAGATCCGACCCAAAAAATTTAAGGGCCCTTAGACAAAAAAAATTGTGCATATTACTTTATTTAAAAAGAAATACCAATTTTGTTTTCAAATAATTATGGTTTTTAATTATAGAAATGTTATTTTAAAAAACTTGGATCTTTCCATATTGTTTTTCAAACAAAATTTGGGATTTTAAGGTATAATTCTTGAATTAGTGGTTATTTTGTAAAAAAAAACTTGGGATTTTTGTATGAAAAAAAAAATAAAAAAAAAAAGTTTTGGACTCTAGGACCACATGTGCTAAGCCGGGCCTGACTATATTCATAGGGCGACGATCAACATGCATGGAGGCAAAAGGAAATTTAAAGAATAAAGTTTAAATCTTGAAAACATAGAAAGATAAGGAAGCAAATCAGAAAGAGGAAATTGCTGGCGATTCACAATGGTTGAATTAGGTGTGATCGATCTTGTATCATAAATTGAAAAGAGAAGAAGAATGAGATGGTTTTGATTACCTTTGATCAAAATCTTTTAGTGACACATACACTAATCAAGTGAATGCCACATAAAACATGCATGCAAAGATGACATTTCGATAAATACAAGCCATGGTCGTTGTAGTCCAATCATAATCGGTCATACCTCTGATATATGTAAGCTCCAAAGGAGATATATACTCGGCTTTGTTAATGACACTTTGGATATTGAAGTCTAAGGAAACGGACGATGGTGAATCGTGGATCTTATCAAAAAGGGCTTTTACATTTTTGAGTGACGATTTTTAATCAAACCCTTCAAGTAATCCACACAAGAGATATACATTTAGAGAATATTAGTGAGGGGAATCCGCACAATACTATATAAGTGAACCTAGAGTAAACAAGCCGAACCTTAAAGGAGAGAAAAATCTGATTTTTATTCAAAACATGCATGACAAATACAAAGAAATCAGTTGAGCTTTCCCTTTTTTTTTTTCTATTTTGAAAAATTCTAAAATTAAATGAAAAAACACTTGTTGGTATTCATGATGTTTATGGCCAAATATGGACTTCTGATTTACCTCGAACCAAGGTTGATGTCTCTCGATCACCTTCCTTAGAATGGCTGGTTTTTTCGGTGAATTTTGACATCTTGGTGATTTAATCGAGTGGATTCTCCTAGGGGTAGCTTGGGTGATTAATCCGATCCAGTTTCGAGTAAGCTTAAATGACTTCACCTTCTCTTATTTGATTGAATCAAATGTGGTTTGACTCTTCTCTTTATGATGGACCTTCAAAATATCATCGTTTTTCCGAGTATATTCTTCAGTGGGTAAGATGGCTCAGTCTTGGTACAGTTCGGATGAGTCCTTGTTATCCTTTGGCTGACTGGCTCGAGTATTATGAATTCTAGCTAACTGGCTCGATTATTCTTATGATGAAATTCTAGAGAAATATCCAATCATACTTCTCTCTAATTTTTTTACGAGCGGATGTAGAGAAATCTCCCCTTTTCGGTTTGGTATCAGGTGAATTTTTGTCACGAAAATTTTTCACCGTATCTGGTACCCATGACCTTATATACTTCTCTCTAATTTTTTTGTTATTCAACTTAATTCTGTCTAAAACCGCATGCATTAAAAAAATCTCAAAACTATGCAAAACCACAATAGAATATTTCTATAAAATCACAAAATGGAAAATATAGCATTAACTAGGCTAACACCATGCACTTACAATTTTACAGAGTTTCTAAATATCCTGAGTTTGTTTTTAAAATCTCTCAAATCACAAAAATGTCTATTGGATCAACCAACCTTGTCATACTATATTTAGGTCGAGGTATATATATTCTAGAAATTTTCTCTTGAACATCATATATTCTAAGTTGTATATATTCCTAATGAATATTCATCTCTATTATTTATTTTATTAAAAATGACCGAGTCTAAAACTTAAACGTGGCAAATAAGAAAAAATATCAAATTGAGTAATTCAAGATCCCTTAAAATCGGAATTAAAGAAGAAAATTAGCTTTAAATAGATATGTCGTGTGTGAAAACATCTAATATCTTCTATATATATAACCTATCATCTTTTAAGTTTTAAAACACCATCAATTCATTTTTATCATTGGTGATGAAGAAAATCTTTCAACTCTCATTTACTGTTCTTACTATTTTCATCATTTTTATGCTAGGTAAGTTTATACATTTAGAATTATATTAAATTTAGCACTCTTATGTCAAATCAGATCTAGAAAATTGAGTTGCTAGACATAAAAACCTATTTCGAAAAGTTTATTAAAAAAAACAAATTCCACCTATTTTTGTTAATTATTTTATTTATTAAATATGTGGTCATGATATATTACAAGAATTATTGTAGTATAAATATATTCAACATATTTCTATTGTTTTATTTCATCATCAAATCATTGTGTTCGTGCTGCAAAGATATATATATATATATATATGTCATGTTACATTTTTGTCTCGTAAATATTAATGATCCATAGTTTTTGATGTAATTTTATATGATATCCGTGAAAAACTTTTATATAATCTGTTTTTAGTTGCAATATACGAAAAACTCTTTAAACATCTTTTAGATGAAAATATTGTTTTCTAATTTTTATTACCAAACTAAGATTTTATACTTAAAATATTATGATAACAGGAGTGGTGGGGAATGTGCAAAGAAGAAGTAATCGATGTATCGACTTTCCGGTTAACCCAAAAACTGGATTGTGTGTTCTAAAAGATTGTGAGGCTGTGTGTAAGAAGAGGAGTAAAGGGTTAGAGGGTATTTGCTGGAAGTTTAATGCCAAAGGAAAAGATCCTAAACAATGCAAATGTTGTGGTTTATGGCCTCCTCTTTACTAATGTTGCTACCAAATTATTTTTAATATAAAATTCATATTATAAATAATAAGCTTTTTATAACAAAGTAAAAAAAATTATGAGGTTTGTGACCTATTACTTTGTACTTGTATTCCATAACACACAAAATAAAAAATCGAACCAAGCATCAAAAGATATAATGTGATTTGATTACCAATTAATTGTTATTCAGTAATGTACTTTTGATAATCTAAAAGATTAGCTGTTGACAAAAAAAAAGATAATTTAAAAGAGTTTTCTACTTGTTACACATGCTTTCGGCTATATTTTTATGGACAATTGGGATTAGTAGAAGAGATGCGAAACTATGTTCTCTGCACCTATAAATAGAGCCTTTAGTCCATCATAAATACTGATGGAAAAAACTGCTACACTTAAAGAAAAACGTTTACAATCGAAACCTAAACTCTAACTTCAAGATCAAGCTTTCATCTTCCATTCATGGAACTGTTCTAGAAGACTTATCTCTTGCGATTATGAAGGTATTACATTTACATCTATTAGGTAATTAATATAGACTAGATTTTAACCCACGGTATACCGCATGACGATTTTTTTTTAAAATTAATAATTTTTTAAATTTAATGGTGATTTATTATATATAAAAGTTGCAAATTATATCTTTTTATAAGACATTTATATTTTATAATTTACAATTACGAAATAACGGTATACCACAAAATAATTTTTATTTTATACAATTTTTTTTCATCAGGATCATTCGATATGTCTAATATTGGTGGTGTTGAAAATAATAAAATGAAGATTTAACCCGTATTGAAGCAGTATGTTAAGGATGTTTAAATTTTTTGATTCAAACTCGTCCCCGTCATATAACTATGTCCTGCAATATAACCATCCCGTGTTATTTTAACTCTTTATATATGTTCAAATGTTCTTAATATTACCAACTTTTTATTGATTTTAAATATTTAAATTATAATATTTTAAACTTCTTAAAACTCATCACGCCATATAATTCCGTCTCGCAATATAACCCGTCCCGTGTTATTGTAACTCTTTTTATAGGTTCAAATGTTCATAATATTATAAACTTTTTATTGATTTTAAATATATGGATTATATTGTTTAAAACTTTTTAAAAGTATAAAATTAAATATTCCCGGTAAAATTAAACAGTTAAACTAAAAACCGAATTAAACGGTATACAAACTTTTAAATTTAGATATTTGTTAAGTTAAGCTTCCTATTCATTTGGATTTGAATTTGTTATGATCTTATTTATAATATGGGTAATATATATCCGTTTTTAAAATTTTGAATCACTATATATGCAGAAAAAAATAATTGAATTTTTTTTAACTTTATGTATTATATGATGATTCAAAATAGTTAAAAGAAAATTCAAACAAAGATGATAGGAGAATCGTAATTTAAAATCTTAACCAAATCTTCTAAATATATTTAAATATAAAATATCCAGTTCATAATTTGGATATGTTTTGACCCGATCCAAAGAAAAATATAGAATATCTGGTGTAAGATTTTGAAGTAAATTTTGTATCGGGTCGGGTATCAAAAATCTCGGATAAATTTTTAACCCACCCGGTACAAAATATGCTTCAAAAATACTAGTATAGATGTTTAAAAATCTTGGGGTTCATGTAAGTTATGCTTACATGTGATAGGTAATTTTAATACCTTCACAATTAAACGTGACTTCTTCATATACCAGTTTGTTAGCCGATTCACTCAATGACTAGTTTTCATTAATGAAATTGAAATAAATTTTGATTGGTCAATGATGAGGAGATAGCGAATTTAGAATAAATTGAACAAGAAACAAATCATCCACACTCATTTCTAAATTTTTCAACTTAGTAATATTTTCGGTCATTTCAATGAAAATATTCATGCTTGTACCATCATGCTTCATGGTTATAAGATATTTCATAATTTTCACTATAAGGAATATGTGGGCAGTCTTAAATTGTACTTCTATGATTTTTAGCTTATCCTTAGACTTTTATCCGTAGACATTTATGATTTAGTACACGTAATGAGATACAACGATTTTCCTTTGCGGTAATGAGGTACCACAAATATTTCTTTACTGCAGTAACCCCTAATTTGTAAAGACACATGTTACACATGCACACATTTTTACACTAAATTTTGTTTGCAAAAAAAAATAATTCACAGACGCCTGAAATTGTGCATAAACTTTTATTTTTGAGAAACCTAATTCGTAATGGCCCGAATTGTGCATGCCCAAAATTTTATTAAAAATTCAGATTTGAATAATATTCCTAATTTTCATATCTCTAACCTAATGTTATTCAAAAATATATATATATCTATTATACTTAATAGATTAAACAAAGGTTTAGATCTGCCTCACATACTACATGTAAGCATCACTTACATGAATTCCGGATATTTAAGCATCAAGATTAATCATATAACAGACACACAAAAAGGTTAGCGGAATACCTCCAGTGAATGTTAAAAAAATCGTTAAGCAGTAACTAGGCGTTCGATAGGGGTCTGGCGCCTAAATCCATTAACCGAAGTCTAGGAGGGGCGTAGGCATTAGTACATTATTTACTTATTTTTAATAATTTTATACCAAAACATTGTTTAAAAAAAATAGAACGTTAAAAAATTATCTATTCGAACTTGTTATATATAATTACACTTAGTTTATATGAAAACTAAAATAGCTTAGTCTCAATAACTACAAAAATTGTGATAAATTAAAAAATAATTTAACATTAATGAATTATTTTTTAATTTTTTTTAAAAAAATTTGCTTATTCAAAATGATGTCATATAAAAAAAATGCACTAAACCAGTCGATTTGGCTTATTGGACTAATTATTACTGGTTTTGAACGTCTAAGCCGGTAAACCGATTTGATATACATATTTGCCTAAAATCAGGGGGTCCGAAGGTTTATTAGCACGTAGACGGGAACCTAGCCGCCGCCTAGGACCGATTTTTTGAACCTTTCTCTACTAATATTTTTTTTGAATAGAATGTTAAATTATATTTAAAGAAAAAATATACGTTGGTACATCAAGTGCAACGGTTTGTAGAAACTAGTTGAAAAAAACATAACTTTGAGGACTTCAAATTTAAAGAGCTAAAGAGATTTAATGTCTCAACTAGAACCACATTTGGAGACCTTCATCATATCGCCTATCTCCTAGTAGCCAGAGTGAAGAGATTTGGTTTCGAACCTGCTTGTCGACCCATCTAATTAAACAAGAAGCCAAGTTTTTTGTTCCTCTGTGTCTCCTCCTATTTTTTTCTCTCCAAACTGCATATATTGCCGCTTGTAGTACGTATGTACCAAGGAAACCTTCCTTGCTTCATTATATTAACCGCAGTAGAATCCTCCTAAATGGCTTTCTGGATGGAAGACGAAAGTCTTATCTTTAATTAGATTGAAGTCTTGATTTATATTCCTTTGCCTATAAACATTTTTTTTTTATGTATTGTGATTTTTTCATCAGCTTTTATGATGGATTAAATGATGTATTTATAGGTGGAGAGATGATCTAATTCTGCATTACCGATTTCTTCTGACTAATCTCAACTGTCCATCAAAATAGAGACGAAGATTTAACCTTTATATCTTTCATACATATATTCTATTAAATTAAAAAAATGTTAAATGTTGTTCTCCACCTTCTAGTTAGAACTCTACTTATTGCCTTTGTATGTGTTAGATTTTTTCCTTTTTTTATAAATTTTTTATATACATTAAACTCTGTTAGATAAAAATGACGGTGAAAAACCAAAGATGAAATTAGCGGTGGTTATGGCAACACCTCTATCTTTACCAATGTTATAACCTACATTATGTTGGCCGTAAGGCAGAACGATGATATCATATAGGTCATTGATGTATACTCAATTGTTTATACATAGACTATATAGTGGATTTTTTTTGTCAAATTATTTTTAAACCTAAGTATTTATTAAAATGTGCATATATAATCACAAATATTTCTATAATTATATCATTAAAATATTATTTATGTTGGATACTAGAACCAAAAAGTGAAAACTCTCAAATAATTAATAAACATTAAAATAATTTCATAACTCTTTTATCGAAGCAATAGATAATTAAAAAAACTATGGCAACCTATACACTCTTTTAGTGAAGACAGAAAATAGAAAAACATTGAAATTGTTTTTCAAAATTTTATAATCATCAAAGATATCATAGCACAATTGTGTTAAAATTTTAAACTAACTACCCAACAAAAATTGTGCTATATGCTAAAGCAGAAACCAAAATCAACAAAAACTTCAAGAATGAGAGAAAATGGAATTGGGAGAAGTAGAGAAATGGGTCGCTTGGTCGGATTAATGAAGCCTCTATGGCGGGTTTTTACGAACCTTAACCAATGATATTTAAGGAAGACTATGCGGCTTCTAGTCATTTTCTATATAATGCGCGTAAGGATAGAATTGAGCAGCGATGGTACGTTTTGAATTTATTCTTTTCATATGAAGTAAATCAAAGTTTGAATACATTAATGAAAATGAACTATATTACATGCATCGCATAGATACCAATCATCATTAAAAACCCATAAACTAACGGCGAGACCGTTAAAGAGATCAAAACAAAACTTTAATTCTTTCGTCACCCCTAATTGCTTAGCACAAAAAAAATAATCATCGGTATATTTACCTATTATTTAAATTTTATTTAAATTTTATTTAAATAATGGCAATTTTGTATAGCAAATTATGTCATTCTTTGATAAATTCCATCAGTTATATATTCCCCTAATTTTATCAATTAAAAATAAAATATATTTAAAAACAGTGGACAGTGTCATCATCACATGGATGGTTGTGGATAAAACAAAACACCCCACTCCAAACATGATCCACTCTTCTCCTCTCAATCTTCATCCTCATTAATTAATAAATAAATAAAAAGAAAACAAAATTTAATAATTTCAACAAAAAATCATTATTTGCTGGATTCGGAATAAAAAAGAATCGTAATTATTGTTGAATTTATCAGATAATGGAAGCTAGAAGGCTCGCGATCCTCTGTTCTCACCTGAACCCACCTGGTCCGTACCCGACCCGAGACCCGATTCTCAGGGTTTCCGATTGTAGTAGCTCAGCTTCTTCCGGCGACGGGAAAGTGGAATCATCCAATCTCCAAAACGACTGCGTTTTCTGTAAGATTATCCGTGGCGAGTCTCCATGTCTCAAGGTTTAAAAACTCTTACTTTATGTCTCTGTTTCTTCCAAATTCTTACACAGAACTTAACTAAGTGAACTCTTTTGATGCAGTTGTACGAGGATGATATGTGTTTGTGTATTTTGGATACTAATCCACTTAGCCATGGGTAATAATAATCAAATCTTAATTCTTTGTTAAGACGAGATTGGTTTGCCATTTGCTCTGTTATTTACTGTGCTTCTATGTAGTTTTATTTGGTTTCTTGATTACTTTACATGTGTTGTTGTTATTCTTGAATCTAAAAGCTATAACTTTGTTGTTTGGGTGTTTCAGGCACTCTCTTATCATTCCCAAGTTACATTATCCAACCTTAGAGGAAACTCCTCCCTCAGTAAGTTCCTCTTCCTACCTTCATTTGATCATGGATTTTGCGGAATATGTGTAAATTAGTTGCTAGTTTCATTTCCTTTTGGGTATGCCTTGGTTGTTTGAAAATTTGTTTTACTTAGTCGAAAAATGTATAGGCCTATAAGATTTTGACTATAGGTCTCCTCCAAGGAGCATGCAGGTTGTTGCTGCCATGTGTTCTAAAGTGCCGCTTATCAGCAACGCCATCGTCAAAGCTACTGGCAGTGGTATGTTCGATCAGTTCTCATTTTTCCATCAATCTTTGATACAATCAGATTATATGAACTGTTGTGCTGGAATTGCTAGAACCTGAGCATTTTGATAATGGAACTTTCCCTTAGGAACTCGATATATCGATGATTTCAAACCCATTTATCTCAACATATTATATAGATGGACCACATAACCTATTTATACTATAGTTTTTGACGCAACCATTGCAGTTCAAGACCGTATCGATCTCATCATTATTTTATGCAACCAATGGATACCTACCTCTCTTGTGAACTAGGTTTCTTGTCCTTATCTTGTAACTTAGCCATCTTGTTTTGCAAAGTGAAATATACTATCAACAGGTTTACCACTTGCTGTCATATGCTAAAGTAATCTTGCCATTCTTTCTGGAATCTTTAACCATTTTAAGGTAGATGATTCTGATTCTGATTCTGATTCTGATCAAAACTATTTTATCAGATTCATTTAACTTATTGGTTAACAACGGCGCAGCAGCTGGGCAAGTCATATTTCACGTAAGCACATACTGTCTTCCCCAACTTTCTATTTCTCTTACTTCCTGAGGAGGGAAGTTTCTACTAACAGTTCCTTTTTTGTTTGCATTTCAGACACACATTCACATAATCCCGCGTAAGGAACGTGACTGCTTATGGGCTTCCGAGGTACAAAAAAAAACAAGATCGAAACAATACATTTTGAAAGGTTTATGAAAGTTGCCTGACTTTTATTGTCTTTTGTTTACTTTGTGATGACAGAGCTTACGGAGACACACTCTGAAACTTGACAAGGAAGCATCTCAACTGGTATCGCGTGTTCGACAACAATTGTGCAACCTTCCTGAAGAACAATTGGTTCAGCCCTCATAAAAGTCCCTTCTCAAGAAACCCATTGTTGTAACATTAGATACAGAATCCAAACCCCAAAAGTATATTCTGTATAGTTCATATTCAGTCTCATTTTCATTTATCTATCTATATTCTTGAATCTCTGTTATTTTATCAAGATTTAGTGAGAGAAGTAGAAGAAGTTGTTTAGTCTCATTCAAATCACAGGCTTGTTAGGTTCATCTACTTAGTAACACTCTTGCATATCAACGTTTCGATTTGAGGCTTAGGATTTTCATGGAATCTGTAATTCCTGATTTGTTGTACAAAGAAAGAAGATTGGAATTGAGATTTATATATCTGCAAAATAGTTACAATTCAACAAAGACAATACCAACTGAACTGACTACAACAAATTCACAATGAAACCTATTAGTAGCGCAATCTGTAATCATACTATTTCGAGCTTATCTCGCCACGAGAGAGAAACTCAGGAATCTTCTCCTTCACCGCAAATCATCTTATGTTCCTTCTCCATCCATCCCATAGCTACAGCTTGCGCGATTTGGAACCGAACCAAGAAAACTGAACCAAGCTCAACCGAGATTTTCCGTTTTCGGTTCTCTTGGCTGAACCGATCGGCATTGGGTTGGGTCCGAGAAACCGACCGGTTAAAATCGGTTATTTGGTTAATTGTGTTTTATAAATTATAATAACTGAATTATACCAAATTTAGACTGGCTTTATACCAAAATTAAATCGGTTATCATGAATACCCAAATTTAATTACCGAAATACTCTAATTTAACCAAAAATACCCAAATTTAACAAAAATAACTGATTTGTTTTTTTTAAATGGTGATTATTTTAGTTCTAAAACTCAAAACCAAAATTAATGGAGAACCAAACCGAAGCAAACCAAATTTATTTTCAGTTAACTTCTGTAATACTCAAGAAATAACTCGGTTAACCGATAACCCAAAAAAACTGGCTCGGCTCGGCTCGGTGTGGTGTTTTGACGTAAGGTTTTGTTTGTGGGTTCTTCATTCGGTTGATTACCTTCTATAATGGCATCTACTAGCTCTCTCTTGGAACCTCATTTGGTTCTCGGATGAGTTTTGGATGTTATGGTGGGTCGACCTCTTGTCCTTCTCTTTGCATGGCGTAACCAGTCTTTAGTCCGTAGGTGGCTTTGGCTGGGTCTACGAAGGTTCTTGCGTAAGGATGAGTGGTCCTATTTGGCGTTTCCCCTCTCAGATTTCAAGGATTCTTCTTGATCCTTTTCCTTCTCATTTTCATTGGCTTTATAGTGGTCGTGGAGGTTTGGTTATGTGTTATGATCTTCTTGCTTTGTCGTCTTCGTTTCTGCTGTGGAGATGGTTGTGTGAGCTTGGTTTTTTTCGATGCTCATGTCTATTGCCTCTCTTCAGCGCCAAACTGTTCTATGGAAGTGCTAGTCGACTACTTGTAGAGAAGAGTTTTCAGTGTTGTTGCTTTGGAGGCTTTAGCTATTATTCCTTTAGTAGTTATCTTTGTATTTTATCTTCTCAGGCTTGTTATATTTGTCCGCCTTTTTTAGTCTTAAGTCTCTGGGGATTTCTATGTACCCGCCGACTTTGTCTTTGAAAGGATTTCGATTTTTCTCGGTTTTGTATAACTCAAACGCATTCTATCAATGAAATCCTTTAGACGGAAAAAAAAAAGTATATCGTTATGTACCTCAAATATGGCTATAATAACTCCATATACAAACTAGCAATAGAAGTCGTGTCCAAAGAACTTACCCCCAATACAATTTTTCAAACTTTACTTTACCAAACCTAATTCCCTCATTTTTCTTATCAAAATGAGTCGTTACTCGTTAGGCAAATATTCAATCAATGTGTTTTTTAGATGTAAACAACGTAACTGCATTCATACATGCAAATCCAACTTAACCACAATTAATTCTTAAAGATAAAAAAGTATAAATGTTTTCTTCTGTTACTTGTTCGTCTTGTTAACTTCTAACCTATAAATGTAGCTGCTATCTGTAACCAGCACAGTTATTTTTCTTGATTATTTTATCTTCTTCAATTTAATAATTTCGGATCGAACTTCTATAAACTATGACTAAAGGAGATGGATCTGCGCCCAAGTTGGACATACGTGTATATATTATACATAGAACAATTCACACACCTCATGATTTTTATTTTTATTTTGGTTAATTACACAGTTCTTTATACTTATATTTATGATATAGCTAGGACGCATTTTTCTAATAGATAATTGCTTTTTAAAAGAATGTCTTTTTGTAAAGAGTGTACAGAAAAGAAGGTACTAGGTAGGCGGTTTTGTACATATGACATTGACGAATCTTTTTCTTTTTTTCTTATCCAAATTTATTTTTTCCAATATATTGATTAGATATCAACTTGAAAATAAATTTACATGCCTTTGTGATTTCTCATAGCATATCACGACCGCTTGAAATTTTGATTTTTCTTACATTTTTTAAATAATTTCGCATTTTAGAGAGAACCAGTAACGTTGTTTCATTCTTGGTCAAGTGTATTAGTGGTTATGTAAAGAGGGTATATAGTCGTATAGAATACGTAATTATATATGTGAATGATCCAAATTATACTAATTTAGTAAGTGTTATGTGTATCCATCTTTTTGTCGTGAATTAATGTAGCATCATATGTAATTTAACTTAGAAAAATCTTGTAACATCAAATATAGTAGTTCATTTTTGGTCTCGTATGCTAGACTGCTAGTTATAGTGGTCTTTGGGTTTTTTTTTTTTTTGGTGTAAATGTTAAGATTTATACCATTTTCAATTACATAAATGTTGATTGCAACTTATAACAAGAACAAAAAGAACTGGAGAAAAATTAAGAAAAAGAGCCCATACAAAGAAAGTAGAACCCGAGAAGAGAAAAAGAAGCAGAAGACGTCGCTGGGAAAGAAAGAAGACGATCTCTAACCTTCCGTTCGACTGAAAGACGGAGGCTGGTGGCTGATCATCAAATCGTTAATGTCTTTGGGTTCGAAACTACAAAGACATTAACGATTTGATGAGAAAGATCACCTTCTGTTTGAGCCCTAGCTAATTAAACACGTACTAGATATAGAGGTCATGCTATGTGATACAGCACTCGTCGATGAGTGGTTAAAAGACTTGAAAACTTCAAATTCATCCTTTCTAGTTATATGGTCCCTAATCACGATCCATACCAAATTTTTTAAAAAATAGCATGTCTTAGCCCTGATCAGAAAGAGATTGATGAAATATTTGGACTTCTAATCTTTCAAGGATAATCATGCGCGATTCATAAAATTTGTTGACTATATACACTAAAATTCGATCAGAGACTGCTACTACATATGTCATTTGGTTGAAGGTTTTGTTGAGGAGCTTACTTACGGGCCTTCGGGGAGATTACGGATTTCTATGGTTTCTATTCAATGTCGCATTATCAATGACTATACGGAAGTTGAGATATAAATCCATCAATATACTTATTATAGTTTCTATTCAATGCCACAAGGATCGACTAATTATAATGCCAAACATCGAAATCGCAAGCTCTGGGAGGAGAATCATATACACTCCAAAATAAGTCCATAACAATCATTTTCAATAAGATAATATAGAGACTTTTGTAGGATTTTTGATCGTAGGCGTTGATCGCAAGCGTTTATATAATATAGTGTTAGTTGCTAACATCTAACCATAAATACAACCAACTCTAACAAAAAAAAAAAGATAGACCAGTTAATTGACTCTTATATAAGTTAATTTCCACTGTATAAGCCATGATATTTCTATAATTCTATTCTACCGTATAGTATAAATTTGAGAAGATCTCTTCAATTTTTTCTTTTGCACAAGTTTATGTACGAATATGTTCCTTCAGAAAGAAGTGAACGAGTGGGAGACCGTGCTTGTAAAACCTCTTTATAGTAGACTTTCTTTTATTTAAGAATATTATTCCAAATAAAAAAAATAAAAAATAAAGTTTGACATTCATGTAAAATTTTACGTCGATATTGTAAAACAATTACATATATTTATTAGCAAATATCTCTCAACGTCAAAGGCCCGGCAAACAACTCCTAATCTCCGCCCGTTACGGTGCAAGCAACACACAAAATGATATTGAATTATGTACTAATTATTAAACTTTATTACATTATACGATTATTAATTAAAAAACATAATTTAGTGTTTCATTAAACAACTATATAAACCAACTTAGCGACCACTTAAGCATTTCCCTTACCATTTACGTTCTCAACTTTCTCCTCCGACACACTCCAAAACTCAGAATCTCTCTAACTAACTCTTTCGTAATTTAGGATCTTACTACAAATCTTCAATCTCCGATCTTTGTTCATTCTTTAAAGAATTGAGAGAAAATGGACAACGAGTTGTTTATGAACACAGAGTTTCCACCACCACCGGAGATGGCGACGCATTTCGAACCACCACCGTCTTCTTCATCGGCCATGATGCTTAATTGGGCTTTAATGGATCCAAATCCGCATCAAGATTCTTCTTTCTTATGGGAAAAGTCAACGGAACAACAACAACAACAACAACAACAAAGCATATTTGACTCTGCTTTAAGCTCATTAGTCTCATCACCGACACCGTCAAATTCCAACTTCTCTGGCGGTGGCGGTGATGGTTTTCTTATCAGAGAACTCATCGGAAAGCTTGGAAACATCGGGAATAACAATAATAACTCCGGTGAGATCTACGGAACTCCGATGTCTCGCTCTGCCTCATGTTACGCAACTCCGATGAGTTCTCCACCACCACCGACGAATATGAATTCTCAAATGATGATGAATAGAACAACACCGTTGACGGAATTCTCAGCAGATCCGGGTTTTGCGGAGAGAGCTGCAAGATTCTCTTGTTTTGGAAGTCGGAGCTTTAACGGAAGAACCAATACAAATCTTCCGATTAACAACATCGTTAACAACTCCGGGAAGCTGACACGTGTCTCCAGCACACCAGCTCTTAAGGCTCTTATTTCACCGGAAGTCGCACCCGGCGGCGAATTTTCCCGGAAGAGAAAATCTGTGCCTAAAGGAAAATCCAAAGAAAATCCCATTTCCTCTGCTTCCCCATCTCCTAGTTTCTCAAAGGTAAATAAATTTTCCCGGAAAGTTTCAGACTTTTTTTCCCGGAGAGTTTTAATTTTTACGAAGCTTTTTCAAATTTTGGAAGACCCGCTTTTTTTCTAGGTTCATTATTCGAAGAACCCCAGTTCTTTAAAAAGTCAGCTTTTACATAAAGTTTTTAACTTTTTTTGTGTGTATTTTTTAAATTTCTTAGACGGCGGAAAAGAAAGAAGAATGGGGTGGAAAAGGAAGTAAAAGTTCAGAAGAAAAAGGAGGAAAAAGGAGAAGAGAAGAAGAAGATGAAGAAGAAGGAGAAGGTGAAGGAAACAATAACACTAAACCACCGGAGCCTCCTAAAGATTACATTCATGTTCGAGCTCGACGAGGCCAAGCGACCGATAGTCACAGCCTCGCCGAACGAGTAATTATTTCTCTTTAGTCTCCACTTCTAAAATCTTATAAGTTTCGGGGCAGTCGGGCTAGATCATGAGTTGGACCACTAGTTGCGGGGACAAAACTACATTTGTTATGTTATGATCTCCGACATGAAGAGATGTATAGGTTTCGGTCCAGAACTTTCTCGGATAAGAAATGAGAAAAAGACAATGATCTAGTTTAATTTTTGAGCAATTTGCTAGGTATTAGGTAATAGGGGTTTTTTGCACCAAAAAAAAAAAGGTAATAGGGGTTTAAATTAAATCCCTTGTTTATTTGTTGTATTAATTGTATATTTTAGATGAGATTAGAATTTGGTTTGAATTGTTCTTTAATGTTGGTTTAGGTTCGGAGGGAGAAAATTGGTGAAAGGATGAAGCTTCTTCAAGATCTTGTGCCTGGATGCAATAAGGTGAGACTTTAATTTGATATTTTTTAAGTAATTGATTAATCACTCATTAATTTTCGTTATGAACTAAATTGTTGATTAGTATAATTAGAAAACTAATGTCTTTGTTTTTCTTTGTTTATACGATGAAAGGTTACTGGAAAAGCACTGATGCTTGATGAAATTATAAACTATGTACAATCATTGCAAAGACAAGTTGAGGTATAATTATTATTTGGTTTCATCTAAAATATAATCAATTGTTTCATTCATTAATCACCGAATTTTAATTATTTTGCAATGAATTTTTTTAATCTATTTTTCTAACATTTTCTTTGTTTAATAATAATGGGCAGTTCTTGTCAATGAAGTTATCATCAGTGAACGACACCAGGCTGGATTTTAACGTGGACGCTCTTGTGTCAAAGGATGTTGTAAGTCACCTTAAACATTAACATCAATTTAACAACCATTAATAATGATAATTTGACATTATTCATTTTCAAATCCTTTTTTTGCTTTTTGTTTGTCGTCACTTATATCTTAAATCCTTTTTTCAATCCACCCATTAGCATTAATCAGGCAGCTTTTTTGCATTTCTTTTATAAAGTACCTTTTGTATCTTTATATTAAATAATATGCAATCTTTTTTTTAATATGTTTTGTATAATTTGATTTTGTTTTTCAGATGATTCCATCAAGTAACAACCGATTGCATGAAGAAGGACTCCAATCAAAGTCTTCAAGTCGTCATCATCATCAACAACAACAACAACAACTTAATATTTATAATAATGATAATGCACAATTACTTTCCAATAACATGATGCTCCAATCTCCTATGAACTCTTTGGAAACCTCTACCTTAGCCAGAAGCTTCACTCACTTACCAACACTTACCCAATTCACTGACTCAATCTCTCAGGTTTAAATTATTCCTTTAATTTTCTTCTTTAATTTCAAGTTTTATATAGTGATATGATTATTATAACAAGTTTTTTTGTTTGTTTTGTGTGTGTGTTTTTAGTATCAAATGTTTAGCGAAGAAGATTTACAAAGCATAGTAGGAATGGGAGTGGCACTAAACCCCAACAATGAATCTCAACACATGAAAATTGAGCTTTGATCAACCATTTTTTCAAGGTCTCAAGGAAGAAAATAAGAAAAAAAGGATTGATGGGTGTACATAAACCATACCAATATTTGTGATTTATTCATATACTCATCTCCATTTATATATATACACACATTTATGGAAGTAACCTATAATTTTTACTTTTTATATTTTATATTATCATCTTCCAATTCATTATTAGGGTTCAATTGTATTCTTATCCACTTTGGTTTCCTTTGGATTCCTTTTGCTTTTCTAATGTAATATCATTGTAAGTTTGTTACCTTCCAATACAATCCAAGATAATTAATCTACTCCAAATTAGGCTAAACAAAATAGACCACTTTTACGTTTATTTGATTTTAAGTTAATTATAGAAAGACCATCGTTTTCAAAATGTATTGTTAAATTAGGAACTCACTATCACAACATTTTTTTTTAATTAAAAATGTACATTTTCGAAAACAAGCCCTTTACTTTGTTTTCAATTAAGTAATCGGGTGATCGGCGATACTAACCCTAACTTGGATCCTATGCAAAATTATTCCACGTTATTACTATTTTCTTCGTAAATAATTGCAATCTTATCTAAAATCTAATTATTTTACATCATACACTTTAGGACAAAGAACTTTCGGACAAATATCATTAGACAGAAAGTAACCTTTAGATAATTAATAAATTTCATAATGTTGGACTATAAATCTATAATCTAAACTAAAATGATTTATTAAAATGCGATCATTTGATTTTTATATTTGTTACTTAGCTTCCTAATTAGTCAACATCACTTTCATAGTTTCATTCCTAGATTCTTTTTGATTTGATATTTGCTAATGTTAACCAGCTGTGTGAGGTGTTATGTCTTTATCTCTATTGTCTTTGGATTTGAGGTGGGATTTGAAAACAATATTATAGTGGGATCAAGTTTTGATTTCTGAAAATTAAATGTCTTGCTTGTAATTTCTAGAGATCTACCGAGAAAACGCGGAATCTTATATGTTTGCTTTTTCTTTAACCGGTTTAATCCCTAATCAACCAATGATTCGGTGATCAACCAAATATCTTTCTCTAATAATAATCACTTCAATTATTTTAATGATATCTTTCCGTAGCTTAATATTTTTCGTTGTTCAATATTCCAGTAGGCGTTAGGTACTAACTAGACTAAACATGACCAGTCAATCATGTACAAATCTATAGGAAATTAGGTCATGTATGTATTGTACTATTAAGTAAGTATATCGCTCGATCGAGCTTGATCAGCTTCCGGTTAGTGTTCTCGATCAATTTCTGGCAAGCATTTTTTATCAATTTTGGTTTTAGTAAAGATTTCTCGATTAATCTTGATTCCGTTAAGAACTTAAGATTTATCGATCAATCTTGTTTAGGAAAAAAGTTGTTGTAGTAACACTTCCGGCTCGATCATCGTCACATCGGGTAGTTTTTTCTCTATCACTTCCGATAGAATTTGGATTTGCTCGACTATTTCTAATAGCGGGTAAATTTCTCGACCATTTTTGTTCTAGCCAGAAGAATTCTAAATCAATGTCCTCATCATTATGTCTTTTAAGTGGATAAGCTGATCAGCCAGATTGTAGCAAAGATTATACCATCTTATTTAGTAATCTAAGTAAATGTAACATATTGATCTTACATGGTGATCATGGCAACGATGTTGTAATTAATATCTTGTCATTTGCATGTATCTTTTAAATAGGTTCTTATTTATGATTATGCAAATTCTATATATACAAAACAAGAATTCATATATATATATATATATGAATAAATAATGTTACCATCATATATAGATATCCTGATTTTTTTTTTCTGTTTGTCTTATATATGTAAATACAGAGGCCCCAAGTTAGTTTCTATATACATATAAAATCTTTTAAAATGCATTTTTAGTATAACAATAATAAAAATAAGCAATGATAGTTATAATCATTTCTGATTATCTGAGATTAATTAACTGATAAATTATATAGAGTGTTAACAAAAATAGAGCAATCACATGGGTATGCACTCTGATTTGTGGACTTAGCACACCGAATAATGATATAGGATTATACTAATCACCAACTACTTTCAAGTTCATAATTGAAAAGTTGCTAATTAAAACATCTAAACTTATTTATAAATCTTTATGGTTTTATAAGTCTTCACTTGCAGCTTTAGTTATAATTAAGAATTGGAGATTGAATTATTGGACGTAGGAATAGGTAGGGTGAATTAATTGGATTTAATTTACTAATACTTTAATTTAATCCATTCTATTTTTATCACTAGAATAAAAAGAAGAAGATGCTTTGAATGTGGGTGGTTTTATATTTTTAATATTGAAGAGTAGTTGCATCTCACTCGGAAATTTAATGGTATTAAAAAATGGTTAAAAGTAATGACAGTGTACATGTGACATATTTTTTATCTCGAAAAAATGTTGTATAGTGGCAAATCACTACTTAGTGCTATGTTGAACAAAACTTATTCTTCTTTTCTTTTCGAATATTTCACAAATCCATTAGGATGATCCATTCCTTTTGATAATACTACATTGTTACCTAATATTATTTTTCAAAAAACACTATTGGAAAATTTTCTATATCTTCGGTAACCAAAAATTCGTTATCTAAAACGTTTTGTTAAAATGTTTGACCCGGCCTATTTATAGAAAATTGATGACTATGAGATTCCGGATACTTTTCGTTGGATTTGTACACTAACTTTGATAGTCAAGCATTCACCGTATAGCTAGGTCAAAAGCCATTAAACTTAACAAATCCATCACAAAAGGCTTTTCATATAAAATAAAAGATTCATCAGTCAAACCCACATTTATGAAATTAAAAAATTTTGAATTTATAAACTTTTTAATATACATCAGGGCGCCTTAGTTATAGGATTTGAAACAATGTCTTATGGCCTTTCTTCTTCCAGAATTGTCAGTTAAAAATATTATTGTACCTTAGATTTATGTATAGAAACATGATTTTTCTCAAAATAAAGTAAAACTTTTCTAAATTAATAGTGTCGGGACCATAAAATTCTATTAATTTATCGATAAATGAATAATCATTAAATTATACACAGTTTTGGCTAATTTTTTGTAATTCTTAAAAATTTTTAATCTGAAAAAAACTTTTTTTTTTAGAAATCAATATCCTTTTAAAACCAAATACAAGTAAAAATTAATTATTATCCCTAGAAAACAATACAAAACTCTACCAAGGACTAATGCGTATTTAAAAAAACAAACAATACTAAAATCATATTTTACTAAATTTTCTTACATATATATTAATATATATATATTATTTATAAGTTTATATAATTATTAATGTATGATACTGATGAGACCATATAGTTACATATGATTTTCAAACAAATTATTATTTTATTTTATCAAATTATGTTAAATATTACACTGGCCCGTCTCGAGACCATAAAAGTTTATTAATTTGTAGTGATTATTAATTTATCTGAGTATTAAATTAATAGAGATTTTTTTGTACAAACTATTCACAAGTTAAACTTCAATTTACAATTGTGCTCACTTTTTTTCTTCACCTTATCTATTTGGATGTTGTATAATTGCTAAATCATGTTCACAATCACCGTAAATCTACTATCGTAGATTTAACTTTTGAAATATGCATATAGACAATAAAAAAATTTATGTTGATTTTCAATATAGAAATTTGTTATGTTATATTGTAGATTTCTTTTTTTTCTGTGAATTGAAAAATTTATTTTAAATGATACAAAATCTTATTAATAAACTTGCATCCGGCCTTCATTACTCTAGGCATTGCTCTAGAATCTGGATAGGGACATCCCAAATAATATCTCAACTATGAAGATATCCTAAACTGAACACCAAAAATATACAAAACGAATTAATTAAAATAAAGTTAAAGAAAAAAAGGTTAATTAAAAAAAAAGGAAAACCCTAAAAAAAGGCTTATAAAATCTTGAGTAGCCGATCCAATTCCTTTCTTCACTGCAATTTTTGCGATATACATCGTAGATTTAACTTTAGTGAGACATGCATATAGACAATAACAAATTTTAAGTTGATTTTCAATATTTAAATTTGTTATGTTATATTGTAGATTTTGTTTTTTTCCTGTGAATTGAAGAATTTTATTTTAAATGATACAAAACTTTATTAATAAACTCACCTCCGGCCTTCATTACTCTAGGCACGGCTCTGTATACATGATGTCTTTCACATTTTTTTATATATCTTGAATATTTTTTCTTTATATTAACCGATAATTATCAATCTAAATATGACTGGACATTAAGGCATACAGTTTTGAAAGATAAAATGAGAGAGAGTAGAGATTACAACATTGTTGATAAGATCACTAGAAAAGGGGAAATTTTAGAGATAATTCTCTTAAGATAGAGGGCCATGGTTGTTGTGCAGAAGTTACAACAATATGTATTGAATTCTAAGGTAGAGTTACAAACTTTCTTGTGCCAAAACTGTTTCAGGACTTGTATTTTTTTACCTTACCCCACAATTGTATTGATGGCAAAAAAAAAAAAAAAAAAAAAAATTGTATTGATGGCATAATTTGCATAACAATAATTGGTCCAAACCAAACCCGTAAAGATTCTTAGATAGAACTTAACTACAAAAACTATCTATATCAAGCGGTTGGTGTCGTAAAGTACTTGGAGTGGACTATTTTATTACAAGTCTGTTTTATTACAAGTCTGTTTTATTTCAACAGAATTGAAGTAATAACGTCTGAAACAGTAACACACACCAAGATTGATTACAAAGAGTAAAACAGAACTTTATAGACTTTTCTCATTTACTTTTTGGAATCAATAGTACTCTCTAAAGTGATTTCTCATGCCTTGGTGTCAATACTCATCGCTTGTGCTTCCTTCTGAGCTCCTTTCTGCACAACAATCACAGTTCATATAAACAAGAATCATTATCAGTTCAAAAAGGCTTTTACCTATTTTTTAACCAATTGAACTCTCCTTTAAAAAAACTACTTACGTGTGGCTCAAGCATTTTCGACAACATGTTGCTGTAAAACTTCGCATCTTTCTTGTTGTACTCTTTCACCTTCTCTTTCAACTTCTTATATTCTATCTTCACCTCCCTGTACATACACATGTTGGAAGTTAGGACGCATCGCAACGGAAAAAGACAAAGGAACAGTAGAAAATTACTCACTTGTTGTCAGGATCGATTTCGAGAGCTTTCTTGATATCAAGCTCAGCTAAATCAAGATCTGCCGTCTCCATGTAGGCATGAGCTCTCCTATACATTGCCTTCACGTTCCTACTATCCATCTCCAACACCTATTCACATTCGCTTCATTACTTAGTTGTTCATCTCCAATTTTAATATCCAAAATTACTGAAACTGAATTGTTTTATTTTTACCTTAGTGGACAATTTTGCTGCTTCCTTGTAATCTTTCAGTTTCAGCTTGCAAGCTGCATCATTAAGGTTACAGGCAATCTTGAGATCTTTTGCTTTCTTTTTCTCCTCTTCGTCGAAAGTTGAGTCATATTCTATGTACTTGACACCCTACAACCAAAACCTGATGTTAAAATCTATTCCAAAACATAAAAGTTTTAGCAAATACAAGGATCAAATCCCAAACCCTCTCGTATCTCTTTGAAGCTCTTGCGTATTTTCCAGCTTTGAACAGCATATTCCCTTCTTCCTTCTTCTTGCCTGCAGCTTCTATCTTTTCCTGTGTGTTCATATCCCAAGACTCTTTCTCCTGCATCGAGAGAGACAATAGCATTAGCACACATATAAGTTTATTTATGCAGAAAGAAGTAAGACTTAGAAAGTGATTGTTCTCACCTTGATGAAAGATACCATCTCAACCTCGTAGAATACAGTCGAGTTTGGCGGTATTACGGCCAGCTCTTGTTTTGATTCAGAGGAACCAAAAGCATATTCCGGTGAAATTGTTATGAGTGCTACCTCACCCTTCTTCATGCCCATCACAGCTTTTTCAAGCCCTTCAATAACTTGTTCTGCACAGAACACCAATCCTCTGTCACTTAAATATCGCAGTCGTGACACACCAAATACAAATAGGATTGTTTATTATATACCTTCATCAGTTTTGAACTCGAATGGCTCCTCATCTTCTTCATAACCTTTCTTCATAAACACAGTTCCATCTTGAAGTTTACCAATCAACTTCACTGCAAAAAAACATCGTAGCTAGTTTGTCAGATCACATAGCTTAACTATAGCGTAAAAGCGCTCGTCATATAGACCTTTATAGATAGATACTAACATTTGACAACTGCTCCTTCATTGGGACGCTCATATCCTTCTCCTTCCTTCACTATTTTCTTAATAACCTTCTTGTCTTCAGTTACTTCCACCACAGTCTTCCAAGAAACCAACTCAAGGTCAATTTGAAGTGTTACATTTGGTGGGATTGCAGCTTGAAGACCACCAGAAGCTGGTCTTCCAATTTCCCCAAAGCCATCTGCATCGCTCAAATGCACAAGTCAAGAGTGTCACACATTAATCTAAATTCACTGATTCGCTGCTAAATAAGGACAAACACCAACGAAAATACTCACATTGTGGCTTCACAGTTAGGAGAACCTTCTCCCCTCTTTTCATGGTTTTGACAGCCTTAGCAAGCGCAGGACAGAAATGGCCTAATTCGCGAAAAAGTATATCAGATCCTTATTCCAAAATGCATTACCTGAACAACAAATAATATCCGGTAAAGAAAATACTAACCGTCCTTGACAGTAAACTCTACACCATCAGACCTTCCAACAATGGTGCCATCCTCAAGCCGAGCTTCATACTTGACTGCCACAGTATCAAACCATAAAACCAATCAGAACCAACATCGACATGACTATATTCCAGCACAAAGAATCAAACCACAATCATACAAAAAAAAAGAAAAAACGCACCATAAACTTCATCAAGATCCTTTGGCTTCTCCCATTTCTCTCCTTCCACAATTATTTTCTTAAACACCCCACCATCACCACATATATCCTTAACACTCCTCCATGATATCAACTCCACATCAAATTGAAGAGTAGCGTTCGGAGGAATAGTCGGTGGTGAACCAGTTTCACCATAAGCCAACTCAGGAGGAATAGTGAAAATAGCATTTTCACCTTTCTTCATTGTCTTGATCCCCAAGTCCCATCCTTTGATCACATGTCCTAACCATTCCAAACCAAAGAAATTCAGAACTCAAAAGACACCACAATCAACCAATTTCTAGACCTAATAACATCAACTAACCAACACCGACTATGATTTCAATTTTACAGGAGAATCAACCACAATCCTCACACAAACCTAATCTAAAAGCAGAGCATAGCAAATATCTTCCAAAATACAAAAAAATTACCTTGGCCAAGAGTGAATTTGAATGGAGTTCCTCTGTCACGGCTTGAATCAAACTTGGTACCATCTAACAAAGTACCCGTGTAATGCACTGCAAAAGAAGACAATAACGGAATCAATCTTAGAACCTGATCACATATATATCATCAGATCAGACTAAGTGATTTCAAATTTACCTTCAACTTCGTCTCCATTCTCAGGCGTATCCCATTTTTCACCCTCCTTGAGAAGCTTCTTCTTCAATCCTGATTTTCCGATCTCCTTTTCCTCGCCGATTTTCAGATAAGGAGCAGAGTCAGCTTCGTCGTCGTCGGCGAGATCCATATCCATCTCCTCTGGTTCCTCTTCTGGAAACTGCTGCATGTCAAAATCGTCTTCCATATTCTGATCAAAAGATGAAGAGAGAGCGAAATCGAATTTATGAGAGAATTCTAGAGACTGTAACAAATGTGTTGACAAAGATGAGATCGATTGGGTAAAATTGTGATGAGAATTTATAGGGAGAGAGAGAGAGTGTCGGGAGTGGTTTTGGGGTTTTCTAGAGAATTCTGATTTCATTGAAAACTTGGAATGAGTTTAAAGATGTGTCCCGATGTTTCCAGATACCGTTAGTGTGATTTTATTTTTTTAACACTTTTTTCTTTTTTATTTGAGCGGGTCTCGTTTTTTCAAAATAAATTATTTAATTCAGCTAAAATACAAAAACACTATTTAACCTTCTTAGAGCATACGCAATGGCGTACTCGATACACAGATGTAAGTAATAAAATAACATGTTTTATTGCAAAAGTTGTCTGAGAATCGAAATAAGGGTGTAAACTAACACCCAGGTGTAAGTAATAAAATAACATGTTTAGTCCCACGTGACAAAATCTATCTCTCACTCTCTCCTCTCTCTTTCTCCACTAATAACCAAATCTCTCTCTCTCTTAAAAATAATAATAATAAATATATTATCAACATCTCTTAAAGAGATGTTGCACTGCGTATGCTCTTATATATACAAAACGGCTTATAATGTATATATATTATTCTTTTGTTCCTAATTAATCCAAGTTTTGAAACTTTTTAAATAAAATTAAATTAAAATTCGTGTGTAAATGCATTATTTTTTTTGTGATTATCAATTTTTATAAATTTAAAGTCTAACCCAATAGTATTCAATGGTTAGACTTTATGAAAGGTGTAGGAAATTTAAAGTCTAACCCAATAGTATTCAATTTTTTTAAAATTTTCATATAAAGATGTAGGTGGTTAGACTCTCTTTACAAACGAGAATTTCTAGAAAATAATAATATATGGTAGAAGATCATTGTGCCCAAAAAAAAAAATGGTAGAAGATCATATGAGTAACGAATATATTCTACTTAATTAATTTTTTTTACCCAAAAAAAAAATCTATTTAATTTCACTTGGAAGGAGATGAAAATTATCTCTTCTTTTTAAGCCTTTTAATGAGCTTACTCAAATATAAATGTTTAACAGTCTAGATATACTTCTACAAAATTCTTAGTTGCATAGATCGGGCGATATATCTATTGCCGGCCTATGAGCATCTCCAACTCAACTCTATTTTTTTCTCTAAATTCTATTATAGAGCAAAATTTTCTCCAACCCTACTCTATATTCTACTCTAAAATAGAGTAAAAGTGAAGATTGCTCTATATATAGAGCAACTCTATTTTTCCTCTATATTTTTACACTAACTCTATTTTAGAGTAAGAAATAGAGCTATATATTGGAGAAAAACTCTACTTTATTTTAGAGTTACTCTATTTTAAAGTAAAAAATAGAATTTTAAATTGGAGATGGTCTATACCGATCTTGGTTTTATTTACTGTAAACACAAAATCTACGATTATATTAGCTAGTGATTATAATATATGTAAAATTTTTTATGATTTGTTGCGAATTAATGTTTAGTCATGCCTTTGAGTTCAAGTTGACTTGATCTTGCCGAGTAGGCCTGGGCATAATACCCGAACCCGAAGAACTAAACCGAACCCGACCTAAAAAACCCGATCCGAATCCGAATCCGAAGTTTTAAAATACCCGAATGGGTTCTAAACTTTACAACCCAAAAATCCGAACCCGAACCCGATCCGAACCCGAACCCAAACAAGTATCCAAACATACCCGAAATATAAGTGCATAGTTATAATATAATAGTAATATTTATACTTGTAATAACCTAAGCGTCTAAATTATTCGGTTGTTAAGATATTTTCGGATGTTTTAGCTACTTTTGGCTAGATTCGGGTAAAAAATATTTGGGTTATATAATTTTTGAGTATTTTTCAATACTTTGCATAGAATCGGATACAAATTTTTTAATATTTGGATACTTCGGGTAAACCCGAATCCGAACCCAAAATATCTGACCCGAACCCGACCTGAACTCGAAGTTTTAAAATACCCGAACGGGTCTTAGTTTTCTAAACCCAAAAACCCCGAATCCGAAAAACCCGACCCGAATATCCGAACGCCCAGGCCTATTGCCGAGAGAAGATGAAGAAGTTGAAGTAGATGTCTCGCTCTGCATAGCAGTCTCCACGAATTTGGTTGTGACTTGTTCCCACTTAGTGATTGTTGTGCCGCAGTGCATGTCAACCACCCATCTTTCTTGCCTTTATTTTGACTTACAATTTTACTATGGATGGTTTCTAACTCTTTGATAGTCTTCATCATTTCTTTTTGGTAAGTTTCCATGGACTGCCTCATCTGTCGATAAAACAAGAATATATAAAAAAAAATGGACCATTATTGTGAGTTAGAAGAACATGTAACCATAAGCAGAGTATATATATCTTGTTTTGTACCTTTGATGATTTGGTACTGATGAGGACATCAAGTCATCATCAACCAATGAGCATGGAGAAGACACCGACCAAGAACCCCGGAGAGAACAAACATGAGCGTACCAAAAACATATGTGTCTTTCTTGGGGAATACCAACCCAACCAGGAGGATTTATGCTAAAAATCAACTTATTCCAGAAACTTAACTCATAAAGAAATCACGGAGAGGTGGAATTGGTTCAAAATCTTTCCACATGAAGAAGATATTCAAGTTACAAGTCAGCAAACTTCCAATGAACCCGATGGAGACCAACAACTACTTAGTGGAGGATTCCAACCAGACCAGAAGGATTTAAGCTACGAAGTGAATTTTCCTATATTCTTGACTCATCAGAGGAGCTATACGAATTGGAATAAAGTCAAAACCGATTTTGGTTTAGGAGATATTAATTTTCTAAACCAGATGATTCTCAGCTTGTCTTATTTGGAAGATGACGGGTTTAATTACTTGCAATTTGCAAACCAAACTTTGGCGACCAGGAGAGACATTAAACCATTCAGAAGAGATCTTAAACCATTCGGGAGAGTCAGTTAACATCTTTCCATGCACCAGCAAGCACCAGATTAGGCGGATCTCCTTATGCTCACACATTCCTTATATGGCCGCGTTCACACTTTATGGCTTATGCCTTAACTCCCCAACGGCTATATATTTGCTACAGCTACCACTTGACCACGGATACAAGTCGGCACTCCTAGTTTCCATATTTGGCCGATACACCACAATCTCGCCCAACAGCCATATGCATTAAGTTTTGAATCTTTTGTTTCTATGTTTAACCTTTTAGAACGTTAATTTACTCATGTAAGAGCTCTATATAAAGCTCATTTCGTCCTTTGGACAAAGACACCTTTCAACCATCTAAGAAATATACATGTTTGTTTTTATTCAAAGGGTGTCTTTGTTTAAAGTTTGTCTTTAAGTTTCATTTGAGAGATTCATTTGATTCTTGAGATTATAGGATTAGGATTATTTGTGTGATTCAAACAAGTCTAGTTCTCCACTAATTGAGAGAGTCAATCAAGCCCACCGATTGAGAGAGTCAATCAAGCTTCACCACCACATCTACCTTCGTTTCCATCTTCCGCCAAAGCTTGTTGATCAGTTCTTGATCACCGTTTGTTCATAAGATTGTGGACTGATTCCCGATCCTATATCAGGTACCAATCCTTGACCGCATAAATGTCATGGCGTCAATAGTTTCCCAGCGGATTTAATACCAGAAAAGAAACTTCTTTTGTTTTTGGGAGAACTCTTTGAGGGTGCATCCATTGTACCCTTGAGTTTCTCGAAGAAGACCTTGAATTTCTTCTTTGGCGGACACTTCTTTTCGAGGTTTATTATGAATATCATGACTTCTTTGGATCTCAGCCTCGACTTGTGTCATTGTTATAGCGTTTTTCTTACTAGCTCCAGCACTTCCACTTTGAGTAGGGCTAATGAAGCACTTCCACCAGTAGTGTCCGTAAAGGAAACCCCACTACCAGAGGGACTGCCCTTAGGACTTCCACTAGCGCTAAGCAAGCTTCTACCGGTAGTTGAACTAGAAGGGCTGATGGATGGACTTCCACTAGGAATGCCTAAGTTAGAGCATGAACCTGTAGTCAGAGCCTTGCCTAGAGTAATGAAGGCCGGAGGCGAGTTTATTAATAAGGTTTTGTATCATTTAAATTAAATT
This sequence comes from Arabidopsis arenosa, assembly GCA_905216605.1. Classification (NCBI taxonomy): domain Eukaryota; kingdom Viridiplantae; phylum Streptophyta; class Magnoliopsida; order Brassicales; family Brassicaceae; genus Arabidopsis; species Arabidopsis arenosa. The sequence goes on from LR999458.1 coordinate 6,389,028, forward strand.
CTTCAATTCACAGAAAAAAAAAAAATCTACAATATAACATAACAAATTTAAATATTGAAAATCAACTTAAAATTTGTTATTGTCTATATGCATATTTCACTAAAGTTAAATCTATGATGTATATCGCAAAAGTTGTAGTGAAGAAAGGAATTGGATAGGCAACTCAAGATTTTATAAGCTTTTTTTAGGGTCTTTCCTTTTTTTTTTATTAAACCTTTTTTTTATCTTTAACTTTATTTTAATTAATTCGTTTTGTATATTTTCGTTATTCAGTATAGGATATTTTCATAGTTGAGATATTATTTGGAGTGTCCCTATCCAGAGCCGTGCCTAGAGTAATGAAGGCCGGAGACAAGTTTATTAATAAGGTTTTGTATCATTTAAAATAAATTCAATTCACATAAAAAAAGAAATCTACAATATAACATAACAAATTTGTATATTGAAAATCAACTTAAGATTTGCTATTGTCTATATGCATATTTCACTAAAGTTAAATCTACGATATGGTGAAGAAAAGAAGTGAGCACAATTGTAAATTGAAGTTTAACTTGTGAATAGTTTGTACAAAAAAATCTCTATAAATTTAATACTCAGATAAATTAATAATCACTATAAATTAATAAATTTTCCTGGTCTCGAGACGGGCCAGTGTAATATTTAACATAATTTGATAAAATAAAATAATAATTTGTTTGAAAATCATATGTAACTATATGGTCTCATCAGTATCATACATTAATAATTGTATAAACTTATAAATATTATATATATATATATATATATATTAATATATATGTAAGAAAATTTAGTAAAATATAATTTTAGTATTGTTTGTTTTTTAAATATGCATTAGTCCTTGGTAGAGTTTTGTATTGTTTTCTAGGGATAATAATTATTATTTTTACTTGTATTTGGTTTTAAAAGGTTATTGATTTCTAAAAAAAAGTTTCTTTTCAGATTGAAATTTTTTAAAAATTACAAAAATTAGCCAAAACTATGTATAATTGAATGATTATTCATTTATCGATAAATTAATAGAATTTTATGGTCCACTGTTGAAGCTACCAGAGCTTTTGCTAATACTACCGCTAGAACTTCTTTTTCTTCTCGTAGAATTTTCCATTGAAGAAGAGTTTGTTGTGCTTACAACAATTGTGTTTGTGATCCGAGTAATCACTGTCTCCCATTTTAAGATCCCTTCTTTGATTTCTTTTTGTTGTTGAGTTGTTAGCTTCATCGATTCTTCGCTCTCCTCTTTCTCTTCTTGGATTTCCTTCTTTATCTAATACATATATGCAAGATGAAGTAAATAAAATGGTTCATTAGCCATAAATTGTCACCTTAAAGAAAAGAATGTACCTTTCCAAAAGCGAAAGAAGATATGGCCTGGAAGAGGCCTCTTGGTTCTTACGTCTCAAAAAAGCATCAATGGTAAAGTCTTTTATTTTGCCATTGAAATCTGTAGTTGTCTTTTCTTTTTTTTTGGTAAGACCACATTGCCTAAGATTTGTTTGACCGCTCGTCATATTGAGCATAGACCATCATTGAGGTCGATAAGCCGAACTGTGTAATTTGCTTTGGCTAATTACTTGAAGTTGAGTCTACTATGAAAAGAAAATGTTGAATGTCGCCAAAACAACCATCTGCAGTCTTTAAGCCTAAAAGCCAAACTGAAGTACCAAAAGACTAGAATAAAAAACCGCCCATAGACCGTTTCTTTGTATTATCCAGAGAACTCGTGAAGCAAAACCGTTGGAGAACAGAGACCGGATCATAGCTCGTCATTTCCATATCCCTCATCGTCTTCATCTCCGCCGTCTTCTTCACCACCAGCTGGTTTTTCATTTACCGCAATAAGCTCTGTGTCAAATATCAATGTTGCACCACCTGAAGTTTGCAAGATTGTTTTTAGTTATAATATCAAAAACCCGTATTTTTCACAAACATGAACACACATTTTAAAATCTTAAAGATGAGACATATTTATACCGGGGATAGTAGGTGGAGAGCCTTGCTCTCCATATCCAAGTTTTGCAGGTATCTTTAACTTCCTCTTCTCACCTACACAAGCTCCTAACAAACCTTGATCCCAACCTGCAACAAAACCGAAAAGTACCATTGAAAGAATTAAGAAAATGTTACAAGAAAAGAGAGACTCAAAAGCCAAAAGCAAGTCACTACCTTTGATAACCTGACCACTTCCTAATTTAAACTCAAACGGATCACCCCTTTCAAAGCTAGAATCGAATACAGTTCCATCAGTAAGTTTCCCCTGCCACATAACACTAAGTTACACAACAACAAACAACACCAAACATTTCTTCATACCAATAATGAATCCAATTTTGTTATAAGATCTAGCCAAGCTTACCCTATAGTGCACCTTGATCGTATCACCTTTATGAGCCTGAACTTCACATGTTTTTGGCTTAAACTGCAAATCCAATCAAGAAGCTTAAGTATCTTGCAGATTTGTTGACAAGATCTCCTAACTAAACCAAATAGTCAAAGACCCTCTTACTTATTCTAGTGCCAAAACCAAAACAGAACACAACACAATCAAAACCAGATCCAAATTCAAATTCCAAAAAACAACAATGAAGAAATCAATGTTATAGCTAGAAACAGTACACTAGATCGTTCATTTGCTGATCGGAAAACAAAAAGATTTACCTTGACACCGATCTGCAATTCCGACACATCTCCGGTCTTCTTGGCAAAACCTATTAACAGATCCAATACAAGGAATTAGATTGGAAACAAAGAGATCATGTTTTTAGCACATCCAATAATCCGAAAGAAAGAAGAATGGAGAACCTTGGAGTGAAATGAGAGAGAAGAAGATCAAAAAGAGATAGCAATGGAGACTCATCTTGCTCGCCATAATCGCGTCTCACTCTTCAGTTTTTTCCTTTTCTTCAGTTTTTTGTTTCATATCTCAGAGGCAATCTTATTGGGCCTAGATAGTAGGCCTGTGGGTTCCATAGAGTTTTTTTAGAGTTTTTTTTTCTTCGTCAGACAGTTTTTAAATTAATCTTAAAAGAATCATTCCTAAAAAATGTTGTTTACATATGTGATATGATGCGGTTCGGTATGAACTTTTCGTGCAAAATTATCCGCTTTAACATTTGTATATCGAGAAATTAAAAATAAAGAGAAGCTTGAAAATTATTCTTTGTCGCTCTGAAATTCCTCCAAATATATTGAAAATGTTTGTCATTCGGTTGGGAAGATACCATCTTCACCAGATCTGAACAGTCTGTAAAAAAAGCTACCTCTTGGTTGTCGGCACCAATCATACACTTCATCACCCAGAGGAGAGCTTTTACTTCTGTATGTAGCGGTGATAGACTTCTACAGAGGTTGACTGCTCCCATTGTTGGCGAATCTCCATTTGATGATGTACAAAACCACCATGTTCCTGAAAACTTATTGCTTCCTTTCCATGATCCATCCACGAAACAGCGATATCCGGAATATGTTGTATCATGTGATAAACCCCTCACTCGAATTCGAGCTTCCAAATCCAAGAAATCTTGATTTTCAGTATAAAACTCGATTTGAGCTAACTGCCACGATTTTGCCTCATTTTCCGCTATGCGTAATACCTCTAATGAATCTATATCCACATTTAAAAAAAAAAAATCATTTCTTGTCTTCTATTTTTTTTGGAGTCTTTTCATTTCTTGCCTTCCATTTTTTTGGAGTCCAAATAGTTAATACTGAAAGACACTTGTTTTATACAAAACTAATTTTCATAATTCTTAAAAATTATGTAAATACCACAATACACTTATTTTATACAGAAGTAAATAGATTTATTTTTATGAAAATGAAAGCCAATTGCAAAAGCTTTTTATTAAAAATATATATAAGGTAATTCTTCATGAGTTTTTAATTTTTTTATACCCAAATAAACGTCGCTTTACCTTTACTAGTCAACATACAAAATCAGCAATAACCACACAAATCAATAATCAAAATAAAAGCCCATCGAAACTTAAAAAAGCTTACCATT